>JAFELL010002427.1:600000-997500 GCA_019059645.1 Caranx melampygus
CACTGGAAGACACACATACAGCACAACATCTGCCACATTCACATGCAACCTGCACAGCCACAGAACACACTCGGTGTTTACCTGATGCAGTAGTTTTTAATTTCCCTCCCACCAGCCAGTCGTCGCTGACTGCTGAAATAAATGAATTTATCGCCCCCTCATTCAAACACAAGGACACAGAGTCATTCACTAAGCCACATGAAGCACAAAATCAACTGAGGTAAGCTCTCGTCTTTTTTCTCTTCGCATGCACACATGTGGGACATACAGTTGTGCCTGCAGGGGGCACATGCTGAAGTGGGTCTGCATTTTTTAAAGTATTCACATGCAGCCCTGATGTATGTGTGCACCTGTGTTTGTCACATTAGCTAATTACTACCTTAGCACCCAGTGCCACTGATTAAAGAGTATGTGTCATCTTGACTGGGCACTGCTATAATCATCTAGTCAACATGCAACCACAGATAGACAAATACTGAATCGTCAGTACAATATGACACTGCAGGGAAGAGAAGCAGAGTGGTGCAGCGGAAGCGTGCTGGGCCCATAACCCAGAGGTCGATGGATCGAAACCATCCTCTGCTAGGTGCACTGATGTGCATTGTTTTCTAGTACTGCCATCTCTGCACAGAGAGGGATCCCTGGCCTCACTATTCTTGTCTGTGGCTCTCATAGCAGTACTGTTTCCCTCACATTTATCTCTTCAACACCAATCTCTTTCAAAAGCCCCTCTTCTTCTACTTCCCTGCTGCACTGAAGCTTTTGTAATGTTGTTCATTAGTAAGTGACTTTGGATGAAAAATCTCTGCCAAATTACTGAATGTGAATGTAAACATTGGGTTTTGGGCTCACCAAACTGATTACAGATGTGCTGGCCAACAGAACCAACATTGTCATGCTACTGCTTGTAAACAGAGTAAATTCAAAGATGGCACAGGACTTCTTTTCTGCCCCTCAACTGGAGTGGTGTTCAGTGGCAGCACATATCAAATACTGAATGCAGCTGTTGGTACTTTTTCTTTTTTCTTTTTTTTTTTAAGTCTATCCATGTTTCCCTCTCTGTCAGTCTCTGCCTGTAGCTGATGCACTGCAGCATTTATGGACACCAACTGTCAAAAAGTGCAGCAGGGTTTGTGTGCATTGTGTCCCTCATACTCTGTAGCTCCTGTATGACTGTGGACATTGAAGAGAAGTCACCCCAATGTCACTATGTGTGTGTATTAACATGTGTTGTACTAATAAAGATGGTATTAATTAAGTGTGCTAATCAGTAACAGGAGTACATGCAGAGAGTGTTGTGTAACTTTCATGTGTTGCGTAAACTCTCATAGCTGAGAAAGGACAGTATGATGCTACAGGATGAAGGAGCAGTCTGCAGGAGGATGTGTGGCAACAAAGGTAGTATTGTGAGTAAAGGTCATCGTGACCCCAACTTCTGCGTTTAGCAGCAAAACAACTCCTTGCAAGGCGTGAGATCCTAGGTATTCTGAGAAAAGGGGAATTCACATAAATGTGTAGAACAATCCCTTCTATGGAATTAAACTCTGGCAAGAACATGGGAGGAAGACAAGGGTTGTAAATCTATAAAATGCAGAAGGAGGATGTCTGTCCCCTAACAGCTGAATTTCAGGTCACATCCTGGAGTATGCGCTAGTGGTGGAGTAAGATTAAACAAGGATGCGCCAACACGTCATCAGCCAATGGGAGAAGACATCATCCTGTTTGCACAATTCTTTATCACTGTACTATAAAACACTGGGTCAGGGAAAGATAGTTGAGTCAGACTTTGTGAACTGACACTCTGTTGCTTGTCAGGGATACTATAGTCGGACCCAGAGCTCTGTAACTTTGCATTTTCTACTGGTGTTAGAATAAAGCTGACTTGAAAACTCTAAAAAACTTCTCCTATTGCTTCATTCAAAGAACACGCGAGGATCAGGTTTTTGGCCAAGTGGGCGTAGTCCTCAACAACATACAGTACAATGCACAATCACAGCAGTGACGCAAATGTTGTTACAGACAAGACAGTGACTTTATGATAGTGACAGCAAGTGTCAGCATTATTCATTACTTGGTGAAAATATTACTCAAGATCTGTGCAACAATGCTTTTATCAAAGGTTTTCATACCAGATGAAGAAAACCAGCCACTGCCAATTCCTCCTGTTTGTTCACCAGCTCCTGAATCACTGGCAACCTGCTTCATTAACTGACTCATAAAGCTCATTTTACTGTATTTTTATTTTAACAATCCTCAAATGACAGAATGCAGTAAGCTTCAGTAATAAGGAGTAAGCCACATGAACCCAGCATCCGTAGGTTTGCTGCTTGTTGTGTTTCTTGAAACAGCAACACAGCCAAACCAACACAACTTCTGCATCATTTTCATTCAGCTCTGGCAACAACTTCAGGTTACTTGCAACATCAAAATGTGAAGCAGTGGTTTCCTATTTTTCAAGCAGATACATGTAACTCTTCATCAACACCAGTTTTTACAGCCAATTTCAGTTGTTCCTTTTTGTATTTGTTTTTTTTCCCCAACTCCTTTTTATGTTCTAACTTCAAATACAGCAATTCTGTCTGATGTTCAAATGTTGGGCCAGCCATAGATGTGCTTACACCTCTTACCTCTGCACATTTGGGCTTAACTTGAGCAGAGCAACCTTTATAAAATTCCCCTTGGTCCATTGCTCCAGCAGTTTCCACAATGTTGCTAAAACTCAAGATTTGTTTTCCCCTGACAGATCATTTGTCCATTAATTACCTCTTAATTCTCTCTCCTGTTGCATCAATTTTGATTCTCCAGTTTTGCCATGGATGTAACCTTTAAACACACAATCAGACTGTTAATTATGGGGTCCAGTGGGAAAGTAGTCCAGCTGAGCACAGCATACAAGTTCTTAGAGATCTTTATATATGAGAAAAGAAAAATATTTAATGTTTTGAAAAGGTCATTGACAAGGGATGCACATTTTGATTTTTGTTTTTTTGTTTTTTTTCAGACTGATAAAGGGTACTCGTTAACAGATTAATAACCGTTACCTGATAAGACTGAAATGCTCTGTTGGGTGTCTGTGACTGGGTTTGTGCCAATCCTCAATCCCATCCTCTACTGGCAATTCAGAGGACAATCAACAATGCTTTTTTTTGTTTGTTTTTCTCGCCAATGTTATAAAACACACACATGTTGCTACATCTGTGTAGCGGCACATCCACTGTGCTCTGGCTCAGCTAAATGGTGCTCGGATGGCGGTTGGATCTTCCTATGTTGAACTCTTTTTATACAACATACAAAATGCAGCCAAACACCAGGCTAAAAAGGGAGGAACATCAGAGCACTCCTCTGACAGCTCGTGTGTGTGAGCTGCAGGTGAGCCGACTGGAGAGTTAAGCGGCACCATCCTTACAGGTGATGCACAACCAGAAGTTGTGTCTGTGTAAGTTAGCATCTGACCTTCTTTCATGGGGACTGTGCTGCATAATGCTCTAAGTCCTCCAGTATAACTTTTTGCTGCAAAATATGGCTGAAGGCACAAATGGATGAACAGCATGTCAACACATTCCCATGAGTTGACTGACAAAATTAACTGATAGTATTAATCGGTCAAAGTTCTTTTTATCGGTTAACCCTTTACGGCCGACTGCTGTCGCCGGCGACAGAAAGGGACATGAAAATTTCAAAGTACCGTAACTCCTCGACTGTTTGCGCAATCGACGTAATTCCAGTGGATTCTGAAAGCAGAGAAGCGGAGCTTTGCGGTGATATACATTCAAAAAAATAACTCATTGAATGAACTCAATTGAATTGTTGGCAGGATTTCCATCCAATCACCGTGTGTAGCCCTAACTCACAACAATTACATCTGTGCAAAACAATTTAATCGAGTTTATCCAACTCATTTTTTGGAGCCTTTTTTACGTTGGCCAAACTCAAATGAATGACATGTACCTAACAAAATTTAATTGACTTTATCCTAGTTATTGTTTTCAAATGGAGTTACAATAAACTAATTAGATTAAAGCAATTAAATTCATTTGTGTTTGTTCAACTCAAAAGAATATAATTAATTGAAAATGTAATTAGGTTTATTAATGTATTTGATAATCCATTAAGAAACACATGACACTAAACCTGGTTGAGGTGTTTTATTTCAAAGTAATAACAGCTAAACAGGGTCTACAATGCAGGTAACCTTTTTTTTTCACAGAGCCAATAGACCTTAAAATGTAACTACAGGTAATAAGGTCAATTGCATTTCTTATTTAAACATCAGTGCCGGAGTACACAAGTTAACTCTTGTAGTTATGCAACAAGATGACTTTTTTAAAAGAACACTTTGAGATGGGTATTATTCATCAAAAAGTACCCAGAAACAGGCTAAAACTGCCACAACAGTTCTATGACTGATGAAAAATGAATACCTAACAGTTCCGAATCCCCTAAAGTTGCAAACAACAGACATTACGGAGGTAGATGCTTTGCAATTGTCTCTACACAAGAGGTTTTGATTAGGGATGTCCCGATCCAATCACATGATCGGAAATCGGCCCTGATCACGTGGTTTCAGACTCGATCGGAATTGGACGTTATCTCACGATTAGGACTTGGATATATATCTACATATATTCTCGTTATTATTTTTTATCAACACATCTTATATCTATAGTTATGCGGTGGCACAGAGTGTGAGACCTCTTAACTTCACACAGAAACATCAACACGTGCGGCATGACATCATCACTTTGTCACGCTATTGGTTAACTGCTGGTACGGAAGTAAACACAGCTCAAACATGGATCCATTATAAGAACCAGTACAGAGAGGAGAGAGGAGAGAGGAGGCAAGTAGGCGAGTGGGCTATGTCTGCCGTTTGGAAGTATTATAAAGTCGACGACAATAACACTGCCTTAGCGAACTGTTTAATCTGTAAAGTTGGGATTTCAAGGGGTGGAAAGGAAAGGGCTGTATTTAACACAACAAACCTGATACGGCACCTCAAAAACAAACACCCGACACAATACAGCCAATTTACCCAGGCAATCCAGCCAAAGAACGAGTCAGCTCACGCTGCAGGAGAGTTTGAAAAGGAAAGACAAAATGCCCCTTGACAGCGCGAAGGCAAGGAGACCACAGCCAAGATAGCCCAAATGATCGCAATGAGTGACCTGCCATTCGCCTTTGTCGAGAACCCTGGATTTCTTATGCTTATGGAGCATGTCGAACCTCGATTTGAAGTGCCTTCTTGCCACTATTACTTTTATAATAAAATTATCGGATTGGGACTCAGTAAGATACACAAAATCAAATGACTCTGAAAAGTACATCACCCCAATGCTGAAAACATGGCTGTTTGTTTTCATGAGAAGTTGACATTTTGGAGATACGTGGTTTTGACTGGACAGTGACATCAACAAGTTTCTATTCTGTTTAGACCACACCAGCTTCAGTTCAGTTCAAATCAGTTCCATTTGTGACCTCCAAGGAGGACCTCTTGAGATTGGAAGAATGTGTGTTATAGGCAAGCATGAACTGGTGTTTAACAGCAAGTGAACGCTAAAAAGCTATGTTTAGCCTCAAATCTCATAGTCCACAATGAAATTAGAGGTCCAAAGCAACGAAACATTTGCGGATAGTGCTCTAGGTAGTGATGTTTTGGAAGGAGGCTGACATCTGGAAAGAGTTCAAGATAGCACAGTCTGTGATCATAGATTTTGGCCTCAAGATATGCAATAGTCTTGTCTGTGTTAACAGGAGTCACAACCAACTCAACAATGTCCTTCAGATCAAGAATTACCTGCCACGCTGGCTCATTTTCTGGCACAATTTGTCCAATTAACAAAGGAAGCAGTCTTAGTAAGTTCCAATTTTCATGTGCATTGCCACCTATAGTCTTGCTGGATATGAAAGATTGTGGTATAGCATGGGGGCGATTAGTTTTGTCCTCCCATTTGTATGGAAATGTTTGGATCAATGTATTGAGGTGATTAAGGGTGAAGTATTTTTTGGACATCAATAAACTAAGACAGCATGCAACTTCAACTGGTACAAGACCTTCAAAGAGATCGTGTACAATGTCAGGAGGATAACCAGTGCTGACATGAAAATGTGAGAGGTGCTGAGTTAATACACACTGTCTTTTGACACCACAGCAGGCAGATGCATTCTCCTGAGCAGACTGGACATGAACATCATGAGCGTCTCTGGTTCTAGGCTGGAAAGCACTAGGGATGGGCCCGATCCGATCCAGTATCGGTATCGGGCTCCGATACCAACGTAATTCACATCCTCCGGAGATTTCCGATCCATGAGCACGTCCATTCAGGAAGTCCATTCCACAGTTTGCAGCTAGACAGGTGGGCACTGAGCAGCACTGCGGTTATTTGAAACACAACATGTTCGCGGTGTGGAAATATTTCAAGCTGGGAACACCAATAAGCAAGACTGCTACGTGCAGCGTTTGTAAAGCTGCTGTACCGAGAGGAGGAAGCACCGTCGCGACCTACAATACAACGAACTTAATTAAACATTTAAAAAAGCACCACATTACAGAGCACCAGGACTTTTTAGCCGCGAAGCAGAACGATGAAAGTAGCTGACAGGAATCACTTTTGAGTTGTTTCAAAAACAAGGTAAACTTCCACACGACAACATAAAAGCTAAAGGGATTACCGAGAAGTTGCTCAACTTCATCGTACTCGATGACCAACCGTTATCTGTAGTAGAAAACAAAGGGTTTCGCAGCCTGGTTGAACACCTGCAGCCAAGATATAACTTACCATCCAGGAAATATTTATCAGACACTGCGCTGCCCGAACTATACAACCGAGTGTCAGTCAAGTTAGCTGATAAGTTAAGGGGAGTCTCATCCCTTAGCTTTACTACAGATATTTGGACTTCAGATGTCTGCCCAATGTCACTGATAAGTCTCACTGTGCACTGGGTTAACCCTGATACATTTTGCCTCTGTAGTGCGGTGCTTCAGGTAAAAAAGTGTCGGGGCTCACACAACTGAGCTACAATCGCAGCATCCATTACAGAGACTTTAAATCACTGGGAGATCCCTCTGGAAAACGTGCATGTCATCCTACGGGATAATGCAAGTAACATGAAGGCCGCGATGGAAGACATGGCAGTTCCTAGTCTGGGCTGTTTCGCTCACACGCTGCAGCTCGTTCTGCATGAGGGCCTAATGTCACAACGCAGCGTTAGTGATGCATTAGCAAACAGCAGGAAGATCGTAGGACATTTCAAGCATTCACAACTCGCACAGTCTCGCTTGGAAGGTCTGCAGCATGAAATGCAAGGTGCTGGAACCACGACCACTCCAGCTTGCCTAGTTCAAGACGTTCAGACAAGATGGAACAGCTCGTTTTACATGATCAAGAGCCTTCTTAAAGAGAAGTGGACTCTCTGTGCGTATGCTGCTGACCACAACCTGCCGGCAACACTGTCAGCCAACGAGTGGTGTTTGCTGGAAAAAACTGTGACAGTGCTGGAACCCTTCGACGAGTTAACCAGGAAAATCAGCTGTGCGACCTCCTCTGCAGCCGACGTAATCCCAGCCGTCACCGTTTTAAAAAGTCTGCTCACCACCGAGGAGGACAATGCTGACAGCGGCATCAAAACAATGAAAAGCACACTCCTCCAAGCTGTCAGCAGGCGATTCAGCAGCATCGAAAGTGAATCCCTTACGCTGTTGCCACTTTAGTCGACGCTCGATACAAGGACAGGTGAGCCATATTTTTATTAATGCCTTATTTATTAATGTTGGCAAAGTTTTAAACCGCAAATTAAACCGTGCTAAATGCTAAATGCATGTTCATTGATCCTAGCTTTAAATTGGATATTTGTTAATGTAGCTGTGTGTGTGTGTGTGTGTGAGAGAGAGAGAGAGAGAAATAAGTATTAAAGAAGTTGTACTAAACTTTTAACTAAGATTCTTTGCTAGTGGAGAAATTGCCAGGAAGGCAAAGGCTCTCCTGACCCAAGAACTTGAGAAGATGGAGCAAGCAGTGCTCAGGGAATCAGCTGATGAAGCAGAGCCAGCAGAAAAAGTTCCTTGCATGGAAGCTGGCCTGGCAAGCACAAGCAAGAGCAGTTTCAGCAGTCTGTATGACAGAATATTGGAGGAGCATGATGAACCTGCAGGAGGTACCCAGACAGTGGTGATCCAAATGCAAATGTATTTGAAAGAACCAACAATAACTGAGAAAGACTGCCAGTACTGGGCAAACAACCATGCTCGCTTTCCTCTCCTTGGTGCTATTGCGGCAAAGTTCCTGAGTGCCCCCTCTACTAGTGTGGAGAGTGAAAGACTGTTCAGCACAGCATCCAATATCGTGGATGAAAAAAGGAATCGTCTGACGGCAGAGAGGGCAGAAATGCTCATATTCCTCAAAAAGAACCTGCCAATGTTTAAGTGAAACTTAATGAACACTAGATCACTTCCCCAGTATTAACATTTTGAGTGATTTTATTTTTTTTTCTTTTCTTTTGAAGGATTGTGAACCAAACTGTGGTGTTAAACTTAATCCAGGTCACCTTCAGTGCCAGAACTCCTACTTTACTTTGTGTTGTTCAGATACACACTGTAGTGTATGTGTAAGATGTTTACACTTTACAAATATTTGATACTTGAAAACTTTTGATTTGTTGCTGCTACATTGGCAAGAATGTACTTAGGTCAGGCTGATGAGATTCACATTATTTTATTGATATTGAACTTTTACACTTACTGCACTTTTGTTTTGTATTTGACATTTGAAATGTCAAATCCTAACCCTTAGATTTAATAAATATTGGTGTGAATTAACAGGATTTGTTTTTCTAACTTCCTTTTTCTAACTGTATACTTACCTCAAGTTGCCTTTCGGGACATATTTGGATACCTTTGTGAATATCATATTTGCCTGTAGAGAGGAGTTTATTACAGCCACAGATAAAATCGATAATATAATATTAAAGTAAAGAGTAAAGAGCTCTGGTATCGGAATGGTATCGGTATCGGCAGATATTAAAATTCGAGTATCGGGATCGGATCGGAAGTGAAAAAATGTGGATCGGTGCATCCCTAGAAAGCACCCAACTTAACATCCTTAATCTGAAATTCTGATCTGTCTCCTGTACAAAACCTGCATATCTGCCCCTTAGAAAAACTCTCAACAAATCCACCTATACCATGGGCTGCAAGATTGTCAGCGATTACACACTGAACAGTACCTTTAACAAACTGGCCAAGCTGAGATATGAAGACACCGTGCTGCTCTAACATCCTCAAGTCTTGCAACAGAGGCTCAAGCACTTTTTCGTAGCCATAGGTTTTGACATCATCAGATTTGCATAGAACCGCTAAATAGATTGCAGTTAGTTTTGAAGTGGAACAAATTACAGTGGCAAATTACATAAAACCCAATAGACACCATACAGCTTATGCTTCTTACGAGATGTGCCAAGTGGCAATCTCAAAATCATCAGCATAAAGATTTAGTGCTATTCTCAAATTTTCACCAGACAGAAAACAATTTTGTTTATAGTACTCACCGTCTCTTACGCTTCTGTATTCTTGGAGGTGAGCTAATGGGTGGTCTTGTGTTTTCTGATTTTCAAGATGTGAAAGGACACCTTTCTGAGAAAGCAGCTGTTGCAAAGACTGTAAAAGAGGAATGTATTGAAATGTCCTATTCCTCTGAGCATCTAGTATGTACTACTAGTATGTATAACACCAAAATGAGAGGTATAGTAATGTGTACGTTTATATGCAGTTGCTAGAGGGCCATCTTTTGCAATTGCAACACCAATGGATTAGATTTGCATAAAGCAGTCAAAAGCTCATCAACTACAGACTCTTCAAGCTGTAGTTTATGACTTTGAAATATGTCAGAAACAATAGCTTTTGTGACAGGTAAAGCTGCTGTACTCAATATGAAGTGCAGTTCAGACAGGACCTCATCAATAACTGCCTTTGGAATGTGAACGATATTCTCTAATTTCAACAGAATGCAAGCGATTTTCTCTTCGGTAATATTTGATGAGTGTAATTCTGCCATATCGTTATGGCCTCGGAGAAGATGAAACATCGACTCAACCTAGAGTCCGATAACATAAATAAAAGGACACCAACAAAGATTTAAAGATTGAAAAGAACAAAAGGCTAAGCTTTATTGAAACTAATTCAACCAAAAGAGCATTTTACCCAAAATCAAAGAACTCAAAAGGGGAATGTAGGTGCCGGCTAAACGAAACAAAAGGGAGATGGAGGACAGGGATTGATCCAGCAGTGCGCCGTACGATCCCTCTCCCCCACCAACTAAAACTGCCTAACAAAACCTACCCTAAAACAGGAGAACCAAAACCGAAAATAGGACCACCGGCCACCTACACCCCAAACTAAAACGAACGCCTGGGAACACAAAATAAAAAGGGCAACCATAACGCCTGGCCAAATGAAGCGAAACAAAAAAAAGAACAGAGAAAAGAAACACCGACCTGCTGCCACCGCGTTCGGGAGTGTGTGTGAGGGTATTGAGAGCGATGCACCTCTCTCCACCCCTCTAAATACACACCTGTGCTCAGGTGTCTATCTAGTGGGAGGAGAGAGCCAAGAGGGAGAGCAGACAGGGCCGCGCCGAGAGGAGACAGGGGCACGCGTAACACATATCGCCACAACTCAGTGTTTCGCATTCATGATCTACATCCACAGACCCTGACTGCACATCTAGTAAATTGTCTGACTGACCAGTACATGTGGACAGGAACATGCGAGAGATGCAGCAGCTCAGCAACGCCATGCACACGCTCTGCTCACGGGTGCTGTGTGGCCCGGGCGTTACTCCTCCTCCCTGGACGTTGAGAGGAGAGGTAGAGACGCCCTGCAGCTACTCTGAGCACCATGCATGCAAATAATGACAGCATGAGTTGCTCAATTTCACTTTTTGCAAGCCGAACACAGACTTCTGCACTTAGTAAGTTACAGAAGTTATCAACAAACTAGTAACATTAAGGCAGCAACACACAAACATAAATGTTAAACACACTACGTCCTGCATGATAACAAAACAAACTTGCTCTACAGTGAAGAGACGTGCGTAGATTCTCACCTTCTTAGGTCATGCACACAAAATGCAAATGTTTAAAAAATAATCTATTAATTATCCCTGCAGAGTTTAACTGATCTGTCCGTTACTGCTTCACTCTGATACGTGTGCTGGCAAAGCCCGTGTCTGTGCATACCCGGCAACGCGCACAGCGACTTTTGAACATGGATGTATTATATGCTTTTGAACAGAAAAGTAATTAATTAGAGCCTTTGAAAAGTCGCCAAATCTTGCAAAAAAGTCAACAATGCACCACCGTGTGCTGTGTCAGGTGCCCGCATGAGGGATGGAGCAGATACTTTGCCACAACAGATTACATGATAACTCATAATTAATGTTGACGGTAAATATATTGGTGAAAATAGGTTTAAGTGGCAGAAAGACAATAAAAGACTAGAACCCAAAGACTTCTAAAACTCACCACTAAATGAGGCCTCACTCAAGCAGCGAGCCGCTTTCCCTGCTGGCCTAAACTAACCACAGTTCAAGGGAAGGAAGCGCGGTAACCTAATGTTAGCTAACGCTACCATTAGCTAACGAGCCACTTTCCCTGCTGGCCTAAACTAACCACAGTTCAAGGGAAGGAAGCGCCACCTCAGTAGTCACCTATCATTAGCTCTAGCCACCGCCCACCAACTCCAACCACACAGCAGAGAGCAAAAGAGCAGGTGCAATTTTGGACATTGAGAATGACAAAGCCATAATGTTCAAGCAACCTGTGAAACTTGAACTGACATCGTCAGGACATTATTGTGTGAACTCGAGGGAGGAGAATACCCCAGATGGATCTGATATCCAAAATGAAGAAGACATCCTCATTGTGAGAGAAAACATGACAAAACAGGAGAAACAAAGAATGCTATTGAAACTGCACAAGCAGTTTGGACATGCCTCAGCAGACAGACTGCAGAAACTACTGACCTGCTCAGGTAATACTGATGAGGAATGCACCACAATCCTGAAGGACATTGTAAGGAACTGTGAGACATGCATCAGATACAGTAAACCAAAGCAAAAATCAGCAGTAGGTTTACCCATGGCCTTAACCTACAATGAAACTGTAGCTATGGACTTACATGAACTAGAGCCAGGAGTGTGGTATCTGCATGCCATTGACCACACAATTCAGTGCAGGGAGCATTATTACCACCAAAAAACCCAAGGAGATAGTGAAGCACTTTATTCACTGCTGGATAAGTGTTCATGGTCCTCCACGTAGACTGTTCACTGACAATGGGGGTGAATTCAACAATGAGGAAATGAGGGACATGGCTGAAAACTTTAACATTGAAGTAAAGACAACTGCAGCTTATAGTCCATGGAGCAACGGTCTCTTAGAAAGGCATAATCAAACCCTCACTGAAATCCTGTTGAAAGTAAAGAGAGACAATGGATGTGATTGGAGAACAGCACTAGACTGGGCCTGATGGCCAAAAATTCTATGCACAATGTGCATGGTTACAGCGCTTACCAGCTAGTGTTTGGGCAGAACCCAAATCTGCCGTCAGTTCTTATTGATAAACCGCCAGCTCTAGAAGGGACTAGCGTGGCTACTTGGATGGCTTGGCACCTCTCAACATTACATGCTACAAGGAGGGCATTCACAGAAGCAGAATGCTCCGAGAGGATCCAAGGGACCTTCGTAAACAACTGCGACCCACTAACGACCAATATGAAACGGGGGATAAAGTTTACTACAAACGGGTAGATTCAACAAAGTGGAAGGGTCCAGGTGTGGTCACTGGCCAAGATGGTGTGGGGATATTTGTTCGTCACAGGGGCACTTATGTTCATGTACATCAATGCAGACTTCAAAAGGCAAATGACTTGCTGAGAGAAAGAGATAATCAGTTAATGGGAACTGAAAATGACACATCACCAGAAACCAGACTCTATGAAAATAACACTGAAAATGAAAGTGATGAAGAAGCACCCTCAAATGATGAAGATGCTGGGGATAACAATGAGCCCCCTCACACATCAACACATTCAACTAATACTTGTGAAGGACTTAAGCTGAAAGCTGGACAAGTAGTTACATACACAGACAGTGGAAGTGGCCAAGCACACACTGGAAAAATTCTCAGTCGGGCAGGAAAGGCTACTGGAACATATAAAAACTGGTACAATTTACAGTTCACAGAACCAGAGGAAATTGCTGGCACAACTGGATCAGTGGACTTAGGACAAGTGGACAATCTACAACTGGGTCCATCGGACATGCTGAGTTATGTGCAGACTGCCATAAAGAGGACATACTGATTGTGAATGATGATGCCTTCATGTCTGCCAAACACGCTGAACTTAGCAACTGGAAACAGAACAGTGTGTTTGAAGAGGTGAAAGATGAAGGTCAGAAATGCATCTCTACAAGGTGGGTGTGTACACTCAAGGAGACACCAGATGGTACTGTACCCAAAGCCAGACTAGTTGCAAGAGGCTTTGAGGAAATGAACACTGAGGAGCTTCCAAAAGACTCACCTACATGTGCCTCAGAGTCTCTAAAAATGATCATGGCTGTTATATGTCAAAAGAAATGGCAGCTGAACTCCATGGACATTAAAGCAGCCTTTTTGCAAGGTAAAGAGACTTTGGCACTTGGACATGGCATTGACAGTGCAGTCTTCTTAGCTACACTCTACTCAGAACTTACCACAGATGACTGTACACGCAACAATTTGCCTATTGTGTGTGTTACAGACAACAACTCTCTTTTTGATGCCATCAAATCCACCAAATCAGTCACAGAGAAAAGACTCCAACTTGAGATTAGCAGTATCGAGGAACCCATCAACTCTGGAAGTATTCAGCAGAACATGTGGTCAGCAACCAAGGAGCAGCTCGCTGACTGCTTGACCAAGAAGGGGCATCTGCACTCGTTTTGCTGAAGGCTCTCAGCGAAGGCGTATGGCAGCTAAAAAACCAATAGGACTAAACAAAATAGACTTTTTCTTTACTGCTCTACTCTAGCTATTAAAGTCAAAAAGTCTAAACTGTTCTACTCTAGTTATTAAAGTCTAAGCTTTAATCCTGGGTATCTGTTAAGGTTACTAAAAGGAAAAGAAATATTTTCTTTGCACTGTTTTTCTTTAAAGAAAAAAGGGGAGTTTTGTTATGTGCTATATTTCTCACTGCGCATGTGCTAATTACATGTGTGTTCTGGGTGAGGGGGGGCAGAGCCTGTTCCTGGGTTGTTCGTGCGGTAGTTTGAGTAAAGTCGTGAAAACGTGGAGTTGTCGTCTTATATTTTACACATGGGACATTTTTTGACACATTTTTTCAACAAAAAGGCAAAAAGTACCAGGCGGACTGTCATAATTATAGTATATTGCAGTGTTTAAAGGGTTAAGGGTTAAACAAGAGTATCACTACTGTTGATATTTACAAAGATTATATTAAAAACAAGAACATGTGTATGGTATACAAACATTACATGAATTACACCTTTTTCATTAGGAAATAAAACTACCAGCTGTAAGGACTTTAGCATCCATGCCACAGGCTAGGGGCCTCCTTGAGAAAATACCTCACTGTCAGAATAATGCCACACCAGAATTGTTTCATTACCTGATAACCTAATTAGGAACTGCACCTAAAATGGATTTATTCTCTCCAAACAAACACTTTTGTGTGATACTCCACCCAGCAGCAGAAAATAAAAACAAAAGCTACACAAGTCTGCCTGGGAAACCTCTTATTTTGGTGACTACTCAGCTGAAAGGGTAGATGAAATGTAGAGATCACATGTGACTACTTCCAGTAAAGAAAAATAAAGCATGCAGTCAGTTAATCATTAAATCAAGTTATTAACTGTCAAGCTCATTTACAACCAAACCGGCAACCAACTACAGAAGAAGAATGCTGGCTCATGGAACTCACCAGGAGTCGGCCATTGGCCTCTGGTCCATATAACTGAATACTACATAACCTTTATGTTATGTGTGTGTGTGTGTGTGTGTGCGTGTGTGTGTGTGAGAGAGAGAGAGTCCTGGTCATGACTGGCCCACTGAGGAAGATGTAGTGCTACTGTAATTAAGAACTGAACACTAATTTAAATCACATACCTTTTCAGCAGGCTCATAAATCACAGTGTGTATTATACTGGGAGCCCATTCACACTATGGCTGATTGAAAAATGCATTGTACAGCTTAAGGATTGATCACCAGATATTTCATCAACCATATCTTATTAAGTATTATACACAAGTTGAAGTGAGATATCAGTTATTGTCACACACATATATCACAGTGTAATCACCTGTGTTGTCAGTTTCCTGCTGCACTGGTGCAGGTCAAGGTTAAATACTCATCCCTGCACTAAACAATGCTCAACAATGTATTCACAAGGGTGCTATGTTGCACTGCAGTGAGCATTTCCCATGCATTTATATAGCCAGTGAGCATTTTACACTTTCACACAATTTGGATCTCTTCTACCAAACCTCAAAGGTTTAATATTGGATTCAGACTGAAGTTAAATGATCAAATTGTCATGATCATGAAAACAGCTCAGATGACTTTTGAAACACTGAAGGTGTACCAAAGAAAAATTCCTCACACCTCACAACCAGCCACCCCGTTTTTCCAGTTTAAAACTGCCCACTGGCTCACAGGGGTACATCCTGACATGGTCCTTCAGAAACATTCAACACCTGCTGCCTGACGACAGCAGTCATGCCACGGTCAAACTCAGTGAGGTCACATTTCCTCCGCTCTCCTGTATCTGCACAACTATATTGCACTGCTGCCACATGGTTGGCTGGTAGGGTAATTGCATGAATAAGGTCTATAGGTCTTCCTAATAACGTGCTCAGTGAGTGTAGTTATGTCAGGATCTGTCATACGCAGCCTATCATGTGGGTGGGAGTACAGACTCATGCCTGCATTACGCAGTGAGGTTCTCACTGTTGCAAAACATTTAGACTGGAATTTCACAACCATAGTCACTGTTTGACATCTCTGGGATCCTGTGCAGAGGTGTGAACAGGTTTCTATTGCATCGTGCGTTGTTTCTATCAACCTCTGTCAGTCCTCACTGTACCTATATGTGCAGTGAAAGCTATGACTGACCTTTCACAGCTATGCTCTGAGCAGCTGGTGTATGGGTGAAGTGGGCTCTGTTTCACCACAAAAACACAGTGATTGTATATTACTATCTGAAGCTATGCATAGACTGTTTTGAACTCACTATGGTTAAGCTTCCACTGACTTTTTTTCACTCAATTTCCAAAGCATTATCAAAAGAAAATGGAAATGAATGAAGTTTTTCATTCATTACTGTTTAGCAAATACTAGAGGCTGGGCACACTGACATAATCAGTTAGTCACCTTGATATTTCTGTCAGGTACAATTAAATTACTGTGAAAAAAAAGGTTGCTCATACTAATGAGAACTGTGACAAATCTAACACTTGTTTAATGTACAATGTACAGTCATACACTCTCTCAACCTGGGCCAATGAGAGAAGGTAGGTACGCTCAAAGAGGATAGATTGGACCCAGACACAGTATTGGAAAGACAATAACAAAGACAATCGTTACTACCAACATTAGGATGGGTAAATCCACAAAATGAAATCATTCAGTGCATCCTGAATCTCTTTTTATAGAAAAAAATGTCATCAGACCTAAGATGTATCTACCTAACCCAAACAGTAGTAAAAGAAAAAAAAGCAAAAAATCGAGTACACAAAAAAGTGATGAAAATAAATAAAAAGCATCAAAGTCAGTGGTTGGTCAGTGTCCACAGTTTGTCAGTGTTCTGTGTTAAGTCAGTGCCCATCTACCTGGGTAGTATTGTTTTGGTCTTACCTGAGTGAAGAGATGGTTGTCTTCCTCAACAGGATGAAGCAACTACAGACGTCACACTCTCCGTGCTGCTCCCCGGTGTGCTGGCTCAGACTGAGGTCCACCATCTTCAAAATCCACTCTCATTAAAACACAACCTGCAAAGAGTAGTAGACGTATTCATGTATTTAACGTTGTTTTTTGTTTTTGTTTTTTTTTTGTTTTTTTTGGGGGGGGGTTGTTGTTGTTACCTATTCATTTACTGTACAGTAAGATATCTCTATTTTTATTTGAGTCAATGAACACAACTTAAGTGACACGATCACATATAGCTGTAGATGAATTTAGAATAAGAAAAACACAAATTTGAGTATTTGGATTTATGCAAAAACTGATATTTTGCATACAAGCATTTTTCAGAAGGAATCCCTTGAATTTACTCCCAGTGAACACAGTGCACACAGCTGCGTATGAATTAATTAAAAAAAAAAAAAAAACCTGTGCTCATGCTTTATAGCTTGCACCAAACACAGCAATAGCTAGCTTACTTACTGCATTTCCCAGGAATAAACATACAACATACATGACCAAGTTGTATATCCACGAAATAAAGTAAACAGTCAGCTCTAATCAATGTTAGCTAGCATGTTAAGATGGGAGGCTAATAACAGTGCACTCACGGTAGTTTCCGCCCGTCAAAACAAAAGACCAAAAAGGCGATGCTCGTGGTCAACTCTCCTCACTCTTTAAAAACAATAACTCGCGGTATTATGCTGATTCATCAACTTTAAAGAAAGCTGTCAAACTTTGGTACGTCTTGACTGTGGCGCGTGCGCTCTGGTCTGCATAACAGCACAGAGTGAGGAAAAAACGGTAATTAATGTGTGCTCCGTGTGGAATTAATACGCGCCCTACTGGTGAAAATAAGGAACTACATCAACATTACACTACAGCTGTACGCAGATGGGGATTACATTACGAGAGCAACTAATGGGAGTTACACAAACATAAGGGAAATATGGTATTAATGGCTGTTTTCTTTATTGTGACATCATCTGTATTCTATTATTTTCAGTGTTGGGGGCAGGAGGTGGGGGTTCAGATCGTGTAGCTTACATCATCAAGTCTGTTCCCTTTAGCCTACACTTGATCACAATTTGATTTTATTGAAATGTCAACTGCTTCACTTCAGCGAAGTAGAAATTTATTTATGTATGTATTTATTTATTTATCGTGATGTGCTCATTTCTTTGTAGTTTCCACTTTAATGTTTGGTCAGTGTACACCATCATCCAATGAATAAGATGTGGAAAATAATTCAAATTACAAAGCACCTTCAAATTGCTAGTGGCTTTCAAATTTTAATAAAGGATATACATTAATCAGCCACAATAATGACAGTAGTCATCTGTATTTATGAAAAGTGCATGTGTAAGGACACATCTTAGCACCTGATATGAATTTTCAAAAGTTTTAGTTAAACATCTGACAGTTCGCACGCTTTTGGACCAGTTTGTGAAATTTCATGCCATCTTGTGCTTGTTTTTAGTAACTTGGAGCATTATGCTGAGGAAATGTGTCATTTTGGCAAACACTGATCAGTTTTGGGCACTGTACTAAATGTTTTGCAAAAAGTGACTTCTGTTGAAAAATATGTGCTCAGACAACTGAAATACCAACTGTGTGACAAGATTTATTTGTTTTTGTTGTTTTTATTATTATTATTATTTAATTTATTTATTTCACTCTGAGAATTCCTCTCATGGATCAAAACCATACAATATGTACAGTCTGCACTAAGTTTACACAATCACATGCACAATATTACCTGGACTGCTTCCTCTCTCACACATATGTGGGTTGAGGAGATGACAGAAAGACTAACTGAGAAGTGCTCTGCTTCCTGGGAAAAAGATCGTTCCTTGGAGCAATCAAAGGAGAGAGCAAGAGGGAGGACGGGTGGTGAAGAGGGAGAGAGAGAGAGAGAGAGAGAAATGGGGGGGATTATAGTACTTTAATGTTTTGTGTCACAGATGCCACCTAATGTTCTAAAATAGATACTTAGAGGAGAAAGGCTATGAAAGAGAGAGATGATTAAATACTGATGTTGTTTATGAAGTGACAAAATGTAGCCGCCCCTTACTGTTACTGCTGCTGCTTCAGTTTCAAGATTATCTGCTGCTGTTGCAACATATGGCATATAAGTATTTTATTTCTCTGCGGCGCACTTGAATTTTACATTTAATTTTAAACAGCCCTCAGAGGCAGTGACACAAATGCATAATGAAGAATAAGTGCAGGAGCAGACAGAGGTACAGCAAAAGCTGTATTATATGTTAAAGTAGTTTACAGTGTTGGCTACCGGCAGAGAACATAAAACTGTCGAAGAGTAAATGCTGGTCAAATAATGACCCCGCTTCGAATGATGGCAAGAAATATCAAGTGTGGTCTGATAAAGGCTGTAGAGTAACACAGCAGTTCAGTTAAGGCTTCATATATGAATCCCTTTCTCTGAGTTTTTCTCCCTAAGTGTTGTCAGCCTCCAAGTTCTGCTCCTAAGGGAAAGCTCATTCAAAATCCCACTGATATTTGTACTATGACTAATGACTAAAATCCAGCCATGTATATCTCAACTGTATACTGTATCATATAAATAGATCTGTGTATATATACACTATTTTAGATGGCGTATAGATTTTCGCACACACACAGTTTGAACAAAGCTCCATCAAGGAACAAGGATCCATCATCAGCCTGCAATACTTACAATTACCCCCACATTAGGGTCTAGTGTGGTCCTATGACCTGTGCTATCATGCTAGCCATGCTAACCAGCTATTAGCTTCTGTGCAAGCAAACTGAATAGGTTTAAAACACACAAACACATACACACACACTGAAGACTGATTGAAGTGGCTGACACACTCCAGCACTAACAGGAGCACCAAACTGGAAACATGAGAGCTCTATTTTACCAGTCTGCACGGTGGCAAGCAGCTCACTCCCACTCCAATTTTCAAAGAGCTGGAGGAAGTAGTCGTGGGGGAAATACGTGAACAGTCATGCATAGACTGCTTCCCCAGTGACCTGCACCCAGAAATGCAAGAGGAAATGGATGATAATTTGAAATCGACTGATAATGTTACTTAGAAAACTCATCATATTTCAAGTGGCATGGTTGGAACTGTTGATTAAATTGTAGAGACAGACAGAGTGTGGTCATTTTGTCCTCTATGGTCATCTTCTGTCATTGCAAGATCTCATTTTGACATCTTGTGAGGTCCTGTGTGACTTGGACAACTTATAGTTACAGCCACTTAGATTCATGTCCCCTCTCTTGCAGTCTGAGTCCATCAGTGAGTCAAGAGTTCACAGTTCAGATGTCTGTAATAAGAGCAGGACAGGGACTGAACAGTGTGGGAGACTTTAGACAGGTGGTGATTACAATTAGCAAGATGACAGAATGACTTTAGAGGAGAGTGCAGGTGAAGTTACACTGACACAAGTTGTCTGCACTGCTGCATGTGTAGTTCTGTGTAGGAGCTGTAGTTCAACTTTGTTAAGACTGCAAAGAGACTCTCATGGATGGTGATTTATCTTATGGAAAGTTAACCACAGGAACATGCGTTTTCAGGAGGAGTGATTAAAGTAATGCTGAATGAAAGATTGCACTGAGTCATAGAAGCTGGTGGAGCAGAGGCTTGACATCATGACTTTGGCTCCCTATTCCACTCTAGGCATGGATGTATTGTATTTTATCTGTGGTAAGGAGCTCTGTATTGTACGTGAGGAAGCTATTGAATCATATAGTCTATAACTCGAGGGAGCCTTGAGACCTTTGCCACTGTAATGATGTCTAAAATTAGAAGACTCTCCCCCTTTAGCCTTGTGCTTCTTTTCACCTCACTATTCACTTCTGCTCTTACCTTCTCATAATGGCATGCTGGATGTCGGATTCGACCTGGTGCTACAATAGTAAATTCACATGTAAAACGATGGCATTGTTCATTGGCATCCCACTGACTGATGCAACTCATATCTTGGATAAAGCTGTAAAAGATGGTAGTGTAGATACTGTATTACACAGTCACATGTGACCTTCACCTGTAAATATAAAGCTAGGAATGGGACAAAAAACACATGACAAGCGCAGATAATAGAAAACAATATTATAATAAGAGATATATATAGAAAATATAACAGAAGGTGCAAATGCATGGACACTAGTTCCTGATCAGCACACAGAGTGTGTATTCATCCACCCATGCAAAATAAGAACAAATATAAAAATCTGAGTGTGAGTTACAAAAATTAAAATAGATAAATAAATAAATATTGGTTTCCAAGGACAGGCCCTGCAGCAGGCTATGACATCCCTGGCACAGGTGGCTGAGTGGAGCAACAACTGCTCTGGCTTAAACCAAGAGACAAGAAGTAAGGCCAAGAGGAGTGGGGTGGTGGGGGTGGGGGTGGGGGTGCACCTGAGATGCCAGGCCTCTGGAGGTGTGGTGGACCCATTAAAAAAACGCAGAGGAAGCTGATGACTTCTTGCACTGACTGCCAATGCACAATGGCAACAGACTGCAACCTCCAAATACATATTCCATATTCCATATTAAAGTGTCAGTTCTCTGCACTCTCTTTTTCTACTTTGGTTGAATGGCATCCTGCTGTCGAAGCAGGCCACCAACTGGTAATCTCAAAGCAGTCTGCTGCTAATGTTTATGATTGTTGTTAACAGAAGCATTTAAAATTCATATTCAATTTTGGAGGTCACAGTTTTACAACCAGGAACTCCAGCAAGAGATTTGAGGATTAATGTCTTGTGACCTGCCAGAGCACTTTAAATGTAAAATGTGTGCAAGTAAGCACAAGAGATTGGAATTAATTACAGTAGCAGAGAAGCTAGTACGTCATGATATTGTTATACTGATAAAATTAGCGCTGTGAAAGATACAGATACATTACACTGAATTTCAAGACGTAATCTAAATCAAGCGGACATGGAGGAAGTTCACAGAAAATCAGAAAACAGGGACGGGCTTGGATCTAGAATAAGCACATTCATACTGCACATGAGGCCAATTTTTAGCGAGCAATTACAGTGAGCTACAAATCCTGGATTGCTAGTGTTACAACCAGTAATAGAAAAACCTGGAAAGGTCAGAGGTGCAGCTCCTGACATGAAATGGAAGAGGCCAAGTCTGAAATAGAGATCAGACGAGAAGAGAGCGAACACGAGCAGCAGGAGCTGGAGCAGAAAGAGAGAGCGAACGGGATAGAAATCCAGAGGGAAAAAAGGGTTAAAAGTCTTTATATGATGATTCATTTACGTGCTTAAGCTTATTTTACACCGCCGCCCCTGTTCATTCCCCAACAACAATAGGCAGTAATTTTCCATGTGTTGATAAATTACATGACTCTCTCTGTAAGCTGAACACACGGCAGTGCTATTATGAGAAGAGGAAAATGCTACTTTAAAAGAAGAGGGATGAAGGGATGGAGATTGGGGGATCGAAGGGATGGAGAGAGTGTGGGGTTAATTATTGTACTGGGTAGGCAAACGAAAAACAGACGAATTGTTTTAATGGAAAACGAATTAGAAACGTGACAGACAGGTGCCACCTGTAGATTAAGAGATAGAGGATTAATGTGAGGAGGCTAAGAAAGAAAAGTGTTAATCCGGACAAAGAAGATGAAGGAGAGAATGAGAAAGAGGGGAGGATGTGCCAAATTGTGTGGGTGTGTTAATGACTAAGTACTCACTACCAGAAACATTACAGCATGAGACACAATAGGAGACAACAGGGACTATTTTAAATCCAACTGTGACTCTGAACTCCCCCACGCACCACCAGTTCCCTTACACTTACACACATATTATGATGGCTGAGGGCATAATTAAAACGCCCCGAGGCAGAATCTGGCAGCAAGGTGTTTCTGTCGGGGTGCGCTGAACATGTCGGCGTATCACAGAGCTGTGTCCCTGAAGTTGTGGGATCGTGTCTGGAGGTTTAACTTTGCTTGATGTCGTCCAGTGCCGCCTACCTCTCCTCCACTCTCCCACGTCGTTCCTGCCACTCTGCTGCGCGCTGACGACAGAAAGATGACAACAACATGATACCGAGGGATAAAAGTAAAAAAAAAAAAAAAAAAAAAAAAAAAAAAAGCTGTGAAAGCATGAATATCTAGCCTAGTGGAAGCCTGAGGAATGTGAGGGACAGATCGCATAAAGGCCTATGGCGTGAACGTTTCCAGCACACTGTGTCACTTGGTTTTAAGCATTTAATAATACTGGTGTACTATTCTCACAACAGCTTGGGAAGGATCCTGTGGTGGCCTTATTGTAACATGTTTTAAAATAGAGTCAGTACACTGGACTCTTTTTCTGTGGTAACTATTTCCAACCTTTATTTATCTCTTTTCAAATGGTCATATAGGCCTACAAGACTTTGATTGGCAGCCACTGAGGCCACTCAGTGCTGTGCTAACTGCTAAAATTGAGGGTAATCTAATATAACCTGCATGATCCCAGCCAACGTCAAGCTTGGGTGTATAAACAAAATGAAATACACCCTCCTAGTGGTTTGGAGGTACAATGTCAAAATGAAACATGGCTCCTACATATGTACTGAGTGCACAGTGCCTTCTTGTGTCAAACAACATGGGGACCTAGGGGCAAAATCTGTCCCCTACATTGCTAGTGGTTCAACACTTAATGTGATACCAAAGACACACTGACCCGCTGGCAGGCACTGCATGCATTAGAACCAATACGACCAACAGCCCAGTGGTTAAGTAGGTTTCGAGTTCGAGTTCAAGTTCAAGTTCATGTTCAACTTCACTTTTAAAGACCTGTCACAGTCAGCCAAAGTGCTTAACAGTGCAGAAATAAAATTACATACATATAATACATGCTTACATACATAAACACATACACACACATATAAACATGTATGCATACATACATGTATGCACATATATATAAATATAGACACACACATATACATACATACATACATGTACATACACACACATACACATGCGCATACATGCATAGCTACAGTAGTCATGAATATAACACCATAGTACATGATAATATGTGATATACACGGGCATTTGATAAAACTAGGCTGAGGTAGAAGTCCTGGTAGATCTGAAGGCCAAGGAGAAAAGATGACTTTTTAGGGCAGACTTAAAACTCTCTACAGATCCTGCATGTCTAACGTGTAGTGGCAAGCTATTCCAAAGCTTTGGAGCAGCCACAGAAAAGGCACAGTTGCCCTTGGTCTTTAGTCTTGCTCTGGGTACATCCAACAACAGCTTTCTGGATGATCGTAGAGAGCCTACAACAATATTGATGCAATCTCATAATGGTGTTTTCATCTGTCGTGAATTTTTAACCCTTTATCAGGCAACTGACCACATTCAGCAACTTATTTTTTAAAATAAGTTCTTTAAATTTAAGCTAAGAAGTTACAGTACTGTATACTTACATGTGTGACATGAGAAAAAAATAAACTCTTTTAATTCCCTCCAATATTGGTCCAAGTATTTAAACGAGTGCCCTATAAAGAATTAACACAACTTGTGCTTGCAATGGAAGGTCCGGGGCAATCAAATCAGATCCATCAAAACTCACCTGCCTAATGTGTGTAGGCCTGTTGTGTGCCCAGCAATGACGCATGTCTGTCCTACTTCCTGCTATCACTGTTTCAATGGTCCAGAAAAACAACAATTTCATCGCATCAGCACATCCTCTCTACCATCAGGTTCTCTGTCTGCACACTGCCTCTAGTGCACAGGTCACATGTGAGGGATGATACATGATGTGGTGTGTGTGGAACTACTCCATGAGCAGTGGATTGGTTGAAGTGTTTGGGTTTGTACTGAGTGGGAGACAGTAGTCATATTTCACAAAAGCACAGAGTTTGTGTGCAGTATTGGTGCTGTGAAAGCAGCATTCACACCTTCATCTAATTAACCACCAGTGTGATGTAATATTTTTTTTTTTTTTTACTTTGTCAATTTTCTCCACACAAAGTGTTTTCGCTGTTGGCAAAACGTTCATCTTATGACAAATAGAGCTCACAGATCTTTAACAGCCCAAACTCCTATTTCTATCCTCCCATTTTTTTTTTAAAGATACACTCTGGTTTCGAAAAGTACCCAATAACACACCCATAACCCCAAGCTGTGCCCCCTATGCTACATTTAAAACTCAGCTTTTTGGTTTAAATGACCAAAATGAATCAATAATGTAGTTTTCTTGTGTTATCTTCATGTGTTATGTATCATCTTCAACAATTAATATGTACATTCTTCACAGCTATATTTTCTGTGACATGACAGCAGCTGCTTGAAGGTTCTGGGCAGTGAAAAATTACTTACTACAGTAATATTCATTTCTGAGCTCAAAGTCTTCTTACCAGAGGGAGAAAGTGAAAAACTCTGAATCTATCATCATCATCTAGATGTAGTGCATGAAACGGGACTGGATGCAGATAGAATATACTGCATACTATGACTAGAGAGACATTCTAATCTGTCAGATGGCTGGACTACATATAACAGTTTTGCAAAGATTCACAGCATCCCATAAATGAGACTGTAGCAAGTGCTTCAGTAGAGGTTTAAATCTGCCATTACAACAATACTTCTAGCTATACTATGCACAGCAGCTCTTCACAATCTGCTGCTGCCTTGTTTTTTTTTTTCCTCACAGACCCGGAGGTTAAGGAGTTATTATTATATGACAAACTGGGACAAAATCCAAAAGCAGGAATTAAATATGTCATAAAAAAGGTGAACTGCGTCAAACATACTCCATATGATCACACAGGGTTCTGTCAACTGAAAAGACAGTTCACTGTGAACAGATTTATTTTGGTCTTTATTGCCATTATGGTGGCAAGCTTCATCAAATCATAATTGACTTCTGAAATAACCTTGTTCCCTATTACTTATGCACTTGGGAGTCCTCTGTTCATTTGTTACATTACTTTTCTGTGTCTGCTGCTTATGCCCTTGACATCAGATTTTCTTATGGTACATCACATTACTGTACTAATAGTGTGCTAATAGTGCTTGACACACTGTCGTCTTCGCAGGTTTGCTCTTTCAACTTCATGTTTCTGTGAAATTCATGCAATGAATCGGGTTAAAGGGAACAACACTGTCACCTTTAAAGCGTCAATTCACTCCAAAATAGTCCATCAATATACACTCAGCTGCCAGTTTGTTACACCTGCATACCAGGATTTGGCTGTCACGGTTAAAACAATAAACACACAGACTGTACTGACAGTGGTGTAGGAGGCCATCGTAGCAATGGTTACAATAATGTCATGGTTTGGTTACACTTTGGAAAGATTATGATATGGGTTAAAAGAGTATTTATTTATTTATTTATTTATTAACAGATCCTTGTTGTCATGGTTATAATAAAAAAATATGGTCAAAGTGGAAAATAAATTCAACATAAACTGATTCTTTCACATGGGAACTGAAGCCTGTTCCCCTGTGTCGTGTTCCTTTTCCTGTTTGCCAACCAGACTTTTTCCCCATATAGACCATTCTCAGGACCCTTGCCATATTTACAGTAACTATACTATCAATGAGATTTCTTCAGAAGAACAGTGGTCAAATCAGTTGTCTGGTTTTTATGTTAACTTAACACCACAGTTGGTCAGGTATTTGGAGATGATGGGTATGATATCATCTTTTATTCAGTATTCAACCTTGGCCAAAGCTGCTGGTCATGCTGTAGGCCATGGTTTGGCCTGTTGCATGTGGAAACCTGCCAACAACAAAAAGGAGAATATAGCACATGTTGTACAATGTTGATATACATCCAGCAGTGTTCCTATGTGTTAATTTTAGAATGAATGACAAGTGTGCATGACCCAGTAGAGGAGACTGAACAGTGGTCACTGCACTAACCTTGCTGTGAGCTTCATGCAATGCTTGTAATAATTTCCATCAAACTAAATGTTAGATTTATCTTAGATGACATTTCAGCTGCTGCAAATTTCATTCTAACTATATCCTCATTCCTTTAAATGAAATGGTTTGAAATGTAAACATACACACCATTGCGCATCTAATTTCATTCAGTAAAATGGCTCTTGTGCTCAATAGGAACCATTCACACTGCATCGTGATCAAATCCTCATTTATCCAGAAACCTTTTAACTCAAATGACATTAGGCTGGATCCATCTGAAGTCTGGCAATCCAAGATAATTAATTTTCTTCATTGCAAAGAAGTGCTTGGGAGTGAATACTCATCAGCAAATGAATTTCATTTTCAGTTTGGGTAGGAAGCGCCCATTTTTGCTGTCTGTAATGTGCCTCCATGGGTTACTGCTGATTTATAAATCTTGAATTCCAATTTAACAGGATCACAACACAATAAACCAAAAAAATGAGGTAGGTAGGTTGATCTCAAGTCTTTTATTTATTTATTTATTTATTTATTTATTTATGTATTGACAGTGAACATTTAAAGACATCAGGGCCTGTCAGAATTTTATGGACAGTTAAGTATGCCCTTGTCAGTAACAATATGAGGCGATTTTATTGCTCACTTGTTGTAAAGCAGATTTTTTTCAACATCCATTCATTAAAGCTTCTACAAGGAGCTTTCATTTTGTGTTGATTTGGCAACCCCTGTGCACAAAAGCGGTAGGTTTCTCTTTGCGGATCCCATCCCTATATCAGCCATGACGAAAATATAGTGATGAAACTGAGCTCGGTTTTTACTGGCTAGCACAGCAACAACTCAATGCTAACTTATAGCCTCGTAAAATGTGCCGTCTCCTCCGGTCTGAGTGCTGTACATCGTTTTGTTGTCCAATGGACCGACCTGTCCACTGCCTCCTGAAGGTAAAGAGTTACACTATTTAGAAATAGCTTATCTTTCCACTGATGGCTTCAATTGCTGTTGTAGGTCACACAGAGACATCAGCAGAAATGAGAGACTTTTGCATATCCAGTTAAAAGTTCTTTGTAGGGGCTTTAAATTATAAGCAGTGATTTGTGATTTTATGTTTTTTTTTTTTGTTGTTGTTGTTGTTGTTTTTTTAATTAACATTATATATTTGCAGCAGCTGACATATTATTATTCTGTTTTCACCAATGTAGAGATCTGAAAGATAATTAGTGTCTTGGGGGGGGCGCTGTGTTGAATGGGTTGAGACATTTATTGATTTTAATATGTGGCCATGAAGATAAATGTCC
This sequence comes from Caranx melampygus, assembly GCA_019059645.1. Classification (NCBI taxonomy): domain Eukaryota; kingdom Metazoa; phylum Chordata; class Actinopteri; order Carangiformes; family Carangidae; genus Caranx; species Caranx melampygus. The sequence goes on from JAFELL010002427.1 coordinate 628,121, forward strand.
TCACTTGGCAGCATCATGTAGGTCTGTATGTATTTGATATCTATTCAGTCAAAGACAGTTTGATGAATTCAGAAAGCCAGAAAAACACTCATAATGTCAGCTTACTCTGTCAGGTCTGTGAGGTTTCTGTCAGCTTCAAGATGTCACTGAACTTCTGTTACTTTCTTCTTTTCAGTGCCAGGAATGTTTGCTCTGATCGATTCCTGTTGTGACTGTAAATTTAAAGCAAGTCCTCTTATCTTCACCTCAGAATGTCACTTCTTTTTGATGTGAGTCCTTTGTCAGCTCTTGGCCTATCAAGTGGTCAGTTGGTGCACTGACCTCAGAAGGTCGCTGTAAATCATTCAGTATCAAACATCTAAATAAATAAAACGTGGGCTTGAGTGGAAGGTGGTCTTTCCGTGTCACCTCTCTGTGTGGTCTTTTCTAACCCTCTTCCATGATTCTGTCTTCATCTCTTTCTCTCCCTGTTTTCGCTGAAACTATACAAAGTAGTAAAACTCCTAAAAGTGTCCTTGGAGAGTTCGTCTCTGGTGCCCTAAACATTATGTTTTATGCATAAGTTAAATATACAACATTTTCTGAGTGAGTTACAAACAGTTAGGTAAAGTCTGTATGTACTGTATACTATGTGTGTGTGTGTGTTTGCATGTGTTGTGTGTTTGTGCATGACTGCATACACTTGTACTTGTGCTTTCAATATGTTAATTGTGCAATCAGTTGCGGCGCAATGCCATGTGAGCACTGAGGGCCCGCTTCAGGTGAGTAGAAAAAATATCATGTTTTAAAGATGAGCTACATCCATCTCCCACTCTGTGTGCTCTTGTGTGTGTGTGTGTGTTTGTGTTGAAATATTAATGCACTGAAAAACACGAGGGACGTCTGTGGGAGTTTTCCCCTTGTGTGTTAACATGGCCCTTAAGGGGAATAACTGTGGACGGCACCAGGGGAAGTTTGTATTGCAACATACAGTATAAATGTACAATATAGTGAATGTACAAGCTGAAAGATTCTGTAGCCAAGTCTCTTTCTTCCAATGTTACTTTGTATTTTAAGCTGCATAAGAAATGTACTATATTATACACAAACATAAATAATTATGTATAAGAATATATGAGGATCATCCACAACAAAAAAAGCCTTCACTATAAATCCAGTGCCCTTAGATTTGATGTGAGTAAATTCACTCAGAGGTGGTGTCTCATAGTTTGAATAGCTCAGGTTATAAGTAAGAACTGGTTACTTACACCCAATCTATAGTTGCCCAGATATTTCAAACCATGACCACATGGTGAAATGATTAACTCTGGGCTCGACATACTCCAATAGACCAAACATCTCTGGACATGCTCCAGATATGATTCTGGTTGTTGCAGGAACTTATAAAGGATATATTTGGATTTGAAAGATTTTGGCCCATTGCAGGTTCTCAACCTGAAACTAACCTTGCTGATTCCTGAGGAGTTTCTTGTGTGTTTGCAAAGACTTGCCTCTCAGGAGAATTGTAAATAGGAGTGTCAGTGACTGTCTGTGTGAATGTATCAGCTCTGTGATTGACTGGAAACCTGTGCAGTCTGTATCCTTCCTTTCATCCAATTTGTACTGGGATTGCCTCCAGCCCTCTGAGATCCAGCACAGGATATGGAAATTGGATGGATGGAGAATGGAGATGCTCCCTGATGTGGCAGCACATCGAAAACATAACAACATGCCAAATTACATCTCTCCTCTCCACCCTATGTCTGATAATCTCCCAAACCCAAATCGGGGTACAAAACAGAGAACCACAATGCATGTTTTTTTGTGATGGACAGTACTGTCTAGGTGGTATTGTGCAACATGCTCTCTGATGCCCATCTCATCTATAAATCTGCACCAGCACAGAAACCAGGGTGAGAAAGTTCACTCTGTGTGAATGCGTGAACGTTCATGAACACCCCACTGATGGATGCTGCCATGTGATGTGAATTACCAAAAAGACAGGAATAATCTCTTGATTTCTTGTTTCCTTCTGAGATGACTGCCCATCTGAGAGCATATCCTTCCATCAGAGCTAGATAACATGATTTAATGAGGCCCGGGCAGCCATGCACTACTCTGTGACTCTTTATTAAATCGCAAAAAAAAAAAAAGTCCATGGGATTCAGCTTTGGCTAGCGTTTATATCAAAAGCATGACACCCGAGGGATTGTTGTGAAGCAGAGAACGGCTGCATTTTTCATTTACTTATGTAAAACAGTGAGCAGAATATTGCAAGTTTGAAATCCATGTGGGCAGACAGCCAGCAGTATGTCAGCATCACCATGCATATGCTGGTGTACACAGGAGCACTGAATGTCAAGGCTTAGTGAATCATTCGTGATGCATGATGTATTTAAGTGTAAATTGTTAAGCTTGCCTCATGTAAGACCATCACAGCATATTCTCATCCAGAGTAGGGGGAGGTATAAGGCCTCATAATGAGCAGACAGACTAGTGTGGGTCTGCTCCAACCTCCATTTTCACTGGTTGCGCTGGCTGATGTTTCTGATGTATTCCAACACTGCAATGACTCCAAGGCCATTGGAAGCATATGAAGAACCTATACTGTAGCAATAACAGCAGCTCCCTCACTCCTCAGTAGATGGCCTTCAGCTAAAAGAATCATCATTGTAAAGTAAAGATGCAGATACTGATGCTGAATAATCAGAGCAGTGAGATGTGATTTAAAACTCAAATAGACATCAGAATATTTGTGCTACTGGCCTCCACCTATTGATTTCCGTGTGGACTCACTCCATGTTCAGTCTGAATGCAAATTCGTGCATCTGCTAAATAACACACACACTAGTGTCACTCATCAACATAGTGTCACCCATCAACCTAGTGTGCATGTTATAAGAATGTGGGAGGAAGCTGGAAAACCTGAGAGAACCCAACCAGAAAAAGAGGGAACATTCAAACTCCACCCAGAAAGGCTCCAGACCCAGTAATCAAAATGAGAACCTTCTTGCTGGGAGGCAAAAGTGCCAACCAATGTGCCACCAATAAGTAAACCAAAGTTTAAAAAAAAAAATAAAAAGAAAGAAATAAAAAAGAAAAGAAAAGAAAAGTGCCTACAGAAATATAATCAACTTGGAGCAACTATGAAAGCAGACCAAATGGTAAGTGGTCCAACAAGACCAGTGGATATAAAAGTGTCTTCATCCCAGATCTGAAAATTGAGATGGAGGGAGCCCAGCTGTGTGGGGTCTGACCATTAGGAGCCTCAAAGTAATCAGTTTGGTCTTAAATTGAATCCTGAGGAGCTCAGAGGAACGACAGTAATAATTATCTGTAATTTCATCATCATGAGCAGCTTCATTTTTTCAACCCATGTGGTGGCGTTCTCTGTCATTATCATAAAAACATATTGACAGCAGCAGCTTTGAATATATTGTCCACAGCACAGGGTCAGTGTATGCTTCTGCTGATACGACGGCTGTGTGCCCAGAAACACATTCTCCTCTCACCCTCCTCCTTCATCCCTCCCATTCCCTATCTACTGTCCTCCCATTTTTCTTGCTGTTTTGCCTTCCCTCTGAACCTTTGTCTTTCTTCTTCTAAGCCATTGCTTTTATCATTACACTATCACAGACTCCCCTCTTCTTCTCCTCCTCTGTCACTTTATATATGAATTTACTCCCCTGTCTTAACTTTCCTTGTCTGTCAACATCACAGTATCTTTCTCTTGGCCTTTCTACCTTGCACAGCAAAAACAACAAAATCAATCCCAAGGTCTCTCTCTCTCAGGATCTCAGTATATCAGCCCGCTTCCTTTTTCATCATTCTCCTTACTTTCAGTGCAGAGGAGATGGCATCATCACATGAACTAAAAATTTTCTAAATCCAGTAAATAAGAGTTTATATTCAGGCCATATTAGATTGAATGGGTTAGTGGCATACTAAGTGTTTGTGTATTTGTGGCTTGGTCACACGTTGTCCCTCAGGCTGTGGCATTTATCAGCACATTGGCCACTCAGAGAGGTTATTTGACTCAGTGACATATTCATAGTTTACAGTTGCCATCCTGCTTTGTGTTTGTCTTTCAGTCGAGGCTGAAATAATTAAGTTCAGCTCAGTTCAGTCGCTCCATTATTGTTATTATGACACAGCAGTTCCACACAGTGCCGTGGCAGTGGCTGACAGAATGAATTACGCTCACTGAGGAACAATGGCAATCAATTACGTGCAGATTATCTACATGCGGTGTCATTCTTCTTTCTGTTCTGCTGCCCTTTCCCTTCATTTGCACCAGTAATTAAACCTCCCAGTTAGAGTTAGCCTCTTTTCTGTAACATGAAACTTAGTACATTGACAACACACATCAGACAACTCAAACTCATTCTGAGTGATGTGAAATTGAAAATATATTGCTTGGGGAATACAAAAGGACATGAAGAAGAAGCTCTCAATCACTTCACTTCATGTCTTGAGCTATGGGATTCAATCTCCAAAGACATACACAGAGGTCACGCTACATGTGCCAGTCACAGATAACTGGACAGTTGCTGCAGTAGGTGAGTGTGTGGTGAATGAACCTTCACTGCCTAAATATTTCAGTCAGTTTGCAGTCAAATAAGCAAAGGTAAGAAATACAGTCAGACTGGGAAGATTTTGCAAGAGCGACAAGATATAATTTACAAACAGTGCAATTCAGGAGAAAAAAATGAATAATGAATAAATAATAGTCCTTCATATTAAAATAAAAGTCATTTATATTAAGGCTTGTCACTGTGATAAGCAAATGATAGGAAGTTTTATATTGTTGCTGTGAGTTATTATTATTATTTTTTTAAGTATATTTTTTGGGCTTTTGCCTTTAGTCGAGAGAGACAGGAAATGGGAGGCAGAGTGAGGGGGAATGACATGCAGCAAAGATCCACCAGGGTCGGGATTCGATCCAGGGCCTCTGCATAAAATCCACTGAGCTCAACAGTGCCCCAACTGAGTTAATTTGTTAAGTATCCTAGTTTGATCATTTTTACATCCCTGAAAAATAAAAGCATCAGGATGGGAAAAGAGAGTCACAAGTCTTCGATAAAATGAAGTGAACTGAGGATTATTTAGTCACCATATTGTTTTGGGGTCAGATATGCCATGGTCAGTTGATCAGCAGTGTTCCTGTGGGTCAAAGTATGACCTTTATACAGCACAAGAAATATTAAATTTGAATCAAAATGTTTTGTAAGCAAAACAATGCTATTGATGAAACAAACCGTTAAAATGAGTGATTTTACATTTGCAGCGGCCTCTTCCCTGGGCTTACTTATTTCCTCTGCACAGTCTGAGCTCTATACCATGCATGCAGCATGTGATAGTTGATATTGCATAATTCTGAGGCTGAGAAAAATACACAAAAACATTGTTTAGATGTGGCTCATTAATGACCTAAAAATATAAGATGTAGATAAGCATCTGTGAGGCGGGAGTGAGTTGTACCCTGCGGGCATGGTTTCCCCACTTACTGCCATCTCTGCTTGTTTAGTGTGTAGTTCCAACTGTGGCAATATGCAGGAAGCTGTGAATCTGCTGTTTGATATACTAATAAAAGAAAAAAAAAGCGGAGAGGACAGGAAAAAAGATTCAAAATGATGCGAGAGCCGAAGACGACCTGACTGAAGATGTCAGTAAAAGAGGAACTGACACCAGGAGGTTGAAAAACTAAACAAAAACACACAGAGACCAATTTGTCAATCTCACCTATTGTATGTGTACGAGTGAGTGAGATGCAGACACATTCACCAGCGCACACAAACACACACAAAGTGCCCGAGACGAGACATTCATCTATCTGTCCCGTTCTGAATCTAGCTGAGTGAGATATCGGCTTCTCTCCATTTAACTTCAGCCATGGTCGAGACCAAGATAGCATCTGCCCTTTCTAAAGGCCCGCACAAATCCATAGAGTGCTGTGACAATTATCGACAATCAATGTCTATTTACCTGCCATTCACAGTGACTGAATACTGCTGTCTGAATAAAGCCAATGTCTATCACAGTTTTTTGAATAAAAGGGCATCAATGTGTATGTGGGAGCTTTTTTACCCTCACAAGGGTAAATGTAAAATGTCAAGAAATCATTAAATTGATGTGAAAGGATGACACCTGTGAAATGAAGTCTTTCAGTCAATGTTATCACTTTTTTTCCGATGGTCGTTGTGGTAGATATTATCCATGTATATTATTAAATGTAATCTTGCTATTGACACTTTATTCTTTCAACTTGCCATGTTACCCTCTGCTCTCACTTTGTTGTAGACAAAACCACAAGATGAGAGGTGTAAAGTTTGTCCAACTCAATTTGACCATGTTTGCTTTCTCAGTAGCCCACTCCCCACCTTGCAGCAGACTGCCTCTGAACGAATCAAGGTATTTCTCAACCATCTGTGGCCCCTTACTACTCTGTGCAGTACTGTTGTGGTCCCACTGGTAAAGGAGGACTACAATAGTACTAAAATAGCAAATATCTCAAAAACCTGCATACAAAACTTAATAATTAAGTCAGTTACCTCCACATCCTATACTACATAGCCTATGTTAATATTAACAGCTGTTTTCTTACAAGTCCAGAGGAAGCAATCAAATGTAAATGTAAATATTCATTTACTCACCAAGACATGTCTTCAGCTCTGCAAAGCAACACCAGTCTTAACTCCTCCTGCAACCAAAAATAAAAAGAAAAATGTATAGGTCTGACTTTTTGATCAATGACCTTTTAAACTACTTTTGGTGTACTGCTTCACAATAAAAATGTGTATTAATACTGTCATCAAAGTCCACAGAGAACTGCACAAAGCTTGTGTTTAAAACCCAACCTTAAAATGAGCTGTCATGACTTATGTAAATTTGTTATGTCACAACAAAGCCTTCACATCTCTCAGCTACCCCAAGCCCTGTATCATATCGCACAGGATAAACACTTACACTAAAACACAGGAAAAGCATCAAACATGGGACATTTGAAGTGAAGCAGTGGTATAAAGAACTTCACATTAGTATTATCAGTAAACTAATACAGCTCTGATACAACTGTAGGAGAGTGAAGTGTAAACAGAGACTGATATAAATAGATATAATTACAAACAGTAACGCTACATTATATGGTGCATCATCTCGTGAATCCCTTGTGTTTGTGGAGGTAATTTGCATTCAGCATGGGACTGGCAGACCCCACCACAATGGACATAATTAAATTGCTATTCTCTAAGGTAATTACACATTGTAACTACTCTGAACCTCAAATGCAGAAGAAATACTGCAATGCAAAACAGATAATAATAATAAAAAAAGATGAATTCTGTGAAAATAAAAAAGTTTATTATATAATGTGACATAAAGGAAGTGACTGGATTGAGGAAACAACAAGCACTCCTTTAAGTTTGATAGATCCTGAGCAAACATTGAATAACCAACAGTCTGTTCAGTGGGATCCCAAAAAACACATATTCAAACAGCATAGTGTGTATCTGGTTTAATTATCAAGTCTTTTATCACTGACTATCTGTCATGCTACACACATGTAGTTCTTATTTTGTCTCTTTCATATCTCTGCTTTCTTTCACAGTCATCTGACATGACAGGCTGGAGAGAAAGGTGACATTGTATTGCCATGCTTGTGATGCTATTTGCTGCTGGCATATTTCCAGGCTGTTTCACAGAGCCTGAAAGTCTTTGTCGGAGCGCCATGGCAAAGACTATTCTGGCATCAAGACTAGTGTGGAAATTAAGATATCGCTCACTGCTGTGCAGAGCGAGGTTGTTATCCAGGCGGTTGGTTGAATCAGAGGGAAATAGTCTTCTGCTGATACATGCTGAGTTGTATTAGGGCTTTAAAATTGTTCTGTAGTTTAACCTTGGTGCAGAGCTGATAGAAGCACCTGTTTATCCATCCTTCTGAGTTGTTCAGATAAAGTAATTAAATTCATGAGAGACTATAGCATGTTTTATGCTTGTTTTCTCTTTGTACTGAGCGAGTGGAAGCCCTCTGTGATGGGCATTTGGTGTCACTGAGCTGAGAAACTGCTCCAGGAAAACTCTCTTCTTCTTCTTCTTCTTCTCTCTTCCAGGACAATTGGCAGCCATACCATAACAGAGCCACTACTGATGACAGACAAGGCGGTGGCTTTTGGTCATCAACTGTTTATGTTCCACCTCAGGCCAAAAACTTTTCTCACACCCTCAAACAGAACTGATGCCACTGCTACAGTGATATAGCCAGTATTATGTATGAACCTCAGATGAGGTTCTCATTGAGTGATGGGAAAATGTTGATGAATGACTTTTTTCACTTAAATTCTGAGGATACACAATTCAATCAGCTGAGCTGATCAGGTTTTTAAACAAAAGGGATATTTTTAATCATTTTCATGTCGTTGTCATCAATTCTGACTACTTCACTGACATTCAGGTTGCATGCTGTCCAGTTGGTTATTCCTAGGTGAGAATGCAAACACATGATACACACACACACACACAAAGCAAAGTGGATGCACTGACTCTCATGTGCAGAAGAAATTTGACAAAAAACAACAAAGCAAATACACACACACACACACACACACAAAGTGCTGCTGGCATAAACAAAACCAGCTCCACAAAGTACAGGGAGGAGTAATGCACGGGCATGAAAAAGGACTGGACAGAAAGTGTGTGTATGTGTGTCTGTGTGTGCGCACAATTGAAATTCTAAGGTCAAAAACCTTGTAGAAATGTTTCTCTTCAAACTAAACACCTCTCCTGAAAGAACACACACACACAGAGTTTAAACCGTCAGAGCTCCACAAATGAGAGAGAAGAGGAGAGGAAGATGAATGTAGAGGAGCAGCAGAAGAACAGAACAGAGAGGAAAGAAAAAATAGAAAGTGAGATGACTGAAAAGAGGAGTGAAGAGGACGACGAGGACGAGAAAACAGCAGTGACTCCATGAATAAAAGTTTAATTTCCTTCCCATGAGTTCCAGTGAATGTCTCCACTGTGTGCAATAAGACCAAGGTTAATTCTAAATCCTTTCAAAATCTAAGACACTGTTGAAACTGATGTTGGAAAGATATTTAGTTTAATATCTCAAACTGTGGCAGCTGTGGATCACTGCACACCTCTCCACATATAGATATTGTCTGTTGTCTCACTATCCTACAGAATATTAGCTACAAAAATAAAGACCCATACAATACACAATGGGCTATTTTATAACAAAGAGGAATAAATGCCAGTAAATTAGATTTTTTTTTTTACCATGAAAACATGCATTGGGAGACAAGTGGATTCTTTATTTTTTTCATAGTCAAGGTTTTAAGTTTTTTTTTTTTAAACACCACCTGCAAGACAAGATCTTTTTTTTTTTTCTTTTTTGTGTGTGTCTTTAAGAAGAAGAAAAAAATCCACATGCCTCTCAGGGCTTGACAGCATTGACTGCATGAGTGCATGACTGTATGCTTTAGATTCACATGACGCACAATAAGTCTGGGAGGACATTAGATTTGTTCTTGGAAGAAGGCTCTCACATGCCACATAAACAAATCATGATGAATGGAGTGTATCTATGGTTGCATGCAGCGAGGGGTGACGACAGGGCGACTGTGCAGTCTGTGGGCCGTCTACCATCACTCAGGCAGGGGTCCATCATGCAGGTCAGCTGAAGGCAAGAAGCTCAGCAGTCCATCAGAGCTCTCAGCAGGGCTGTGATGTTTAGTGTTCAGGCAGGGGAAGTCTTTGACCACATAGCAAAAAGGATGCAGCGTTCTGGAAGGGGATATAATGAACAAATCATGAAGTGAAGTTGCTGAGGCAACTTCAGCACATGGAGGGGTGAGTGGAAGCACTAACAGACTGGATCTCAGCTGTTGGTGGTTTTTTTGTCGGGCAACCCCGGTTAGTTTGACAAGATGAATCCAGAGCTCAACAGGCAGCAAATGTCAGCAAAATTATCCGTGGAGCCTGTCAGGACAGGGGCAAGGAGCAGAGCGAGGGCTACAGGTGGTTCCTGGCAGCAGGTGTGTCTGCTGGGCAGCAGCAGGACTTGCATTTGTAGCCATGGCTACCTTATGTACCTAATGGCTGATCAAAGTTTTCTACATTGATCTTTCTTCAAACTTCGATGCTGTTAAAATCACCTTGTGTATATTTTCCCTGTGTGGTTTCAGTGGTTGCCATGGTCACACAGTGGGGCCATTATCCACAGCAGCAGCTGCAGCAGCAGCAGCAAAGAGTTGTTCACATTCACAAGAGTGACAGCCGGGCCCAGCCTCTGTGCTGTAACTGTCAGCATGTCGACATTTTTCTGCTTCTTATTCAAAAAAGACTTTAAAGTGTATATCATATTCTTTTCTTTGACTTAGTGAATTGAACTTTTGTTTTAAATTTACAGAAAAGAAACAGACAAAGGAATGAACCCAGGTCAGCAGGCCTACAGTACCCAGTAACCAGACGGCATCAAATTATTGCAATGACAAAAAAGCTGACTTTGACATTCAATAAGCTGTAAGACATATCAACTATGCAAACAGGTTAATGGTTTAACAAGAGGGACCTTTGGAGTAATGGTGCTAAAAGTCAGATAAATGCCTCTGAGGTAAGAGAAACTTTAGCGTTAAGTGCACTGATAAAGCTGCTGAAAGAGCAAAAAGCACTGTTTCAAAATGAACTAATATCAGATCTACCTGTGCAGAGGCTGAATATGTTGGCAGCACACTGACCTCTTATCAGTAAACACACAACACATCCCAGAGTGGACGAAAAAAAAATCATATATTGATTTCAGCAGGGCAGGAGGGGTTTCTTTCTTCTTCAATCAACATTTCCTCTGATGTGCTCACATTTGTTCCACTTGTAATGGGCAGGAATCAAACTTTTGTGCGACGTTAAGTATGAAAGTAAGGAAAAATAAAAGCAAATGACAAAATTAATGACTGATGAATGTATAAATGGAGAACAGAAGCTTCAAAAGCCTTTATACAAATATATAAGGAACAGAGGAACAAACAGTAGTGACAACGATTTATTTAGCTGTGCTGCTAGGATGTAAACCAGTTTTCAAAGACCTCATAGATCTCCTACTCTTCATCTACAACTTCCTGCAAAGACTAGAGAGGAATCAAATCAAGGAGATTGCAGCATTTACTCAGTGTTTATTATGAGATGAGTGGGTGGGACTGTGAAAGATTAGAACAACTTGAGGCCTTTGGTAGCACTGCAGTCTCAGTAGATTAGCAAACAAAATTTAGGTTTATTTTCTTCTTTACATCACCATGGGGTAGATTGAAGTTGACAGCAGTGTGCTTGCAGAACTGATTAAACTGACTTCTCTGTGCTTTTTCCACACTGATTGACACATGATGCTGCAGAAATGCAAATGAGTCGACTCAAATCTGGTGATTTGTTTGTACTTGAACTAAAAGGTGGGGCTCACTCGAGGTGCCCCAGGCACCAGAAAACCTTTTCAAAACTCTTGATAAGCATTTTCAGCTAATCTGAATTACGTGTTGAGAAGTTGACTTTATTTTTAAGGCTTCTGTGCTTCAATCAGTGTTCTTTGATTTCCAGACAGACAGTGAGGCGGCCTGGGGTTACTCCATCTTTGAGGTGTCATTTATAAACATAATCTCAGTGACCATTCAGCTGGTGAGGGACACTTCAAAAGCCAACACAGCAGAACAAATGAAATTTGCTTCTGAAAGTTTTTAACAGGGATCCACAACATGCAGCATCACACATCATTTTTTTAGCATTAGTATTCGACTTTGATACAGTTGGCAAAAATTCTACACATGGTTTGGGACCTGAATGAGTCACTCACAGGCTTGAACGTAACTGATGGGCCCTCATGTGGCAACAAAGCCATTTCTTCTTCTGCAGTTGGTGTAGGTCCAGGTATAAGGGAGTACCTTAGAGCAGTGCCCTATTGACCTCAAGATCAAAATGTAATATTCTCTTTCTGCTAACTCGCTCACGCGCTCTCTCCCTGAAATGATCTACTGCACCAAGGCAAAGATAGTAGTCGTTCAGGCAGTCACTATGTCCCATCGACCTTGCCTTGAAGCCACCAATATCAGCATCCAAGGCTAATATACACACATTCTGGTCATGAAAGGCAAACAAACAAACAAAACACACACACACACACACACACTTGTGATGGCTGTTTTTATGTGATTTATTAATTATGTATGTAGATCCTTAAATTAGTTATCTGCATCTTTTGTTTGCTTTTTGCCTTGTTATTATATAGCATTAGCATTAGGCTAATAGCCTAGAAGTTGATGCAAGCTTAGCAACAAACTTTATTTTCTTTACTCACCAAGTTAGTATACTAACAAGCTTGCCCTGGCCTGTCCCAGCCAGTCACTTCATGGTAGCTTCCAATCTGCCCTGAAGATGCAGCATTTGTCAGAGGGTGTATTATGACCTCTTGTATTTTAAGATGACAATGTCAGAGGCTTTTGTCAAGAAGTGACAGTCACCACCACATACTCTGCTGCAGAGCAAATGGCCCTTTTAAACTTAGAATATTATGTTGTACAACCAGTTCACAAAGGTCAATGGACCTCTCAGCAAAAGTCTGAAGAGTAATTCGTTCAGTCCCAGAGTATATACAAGCCGACCCTGGTGGTGTATTAGTGCATGCATCCTTCAGCATTTAACCACTCTCCTTTTTTGTCTGTTTTTTTTTTTTCTGTCAGTCTTGGAGCTTTTAAGCACAGTGACTTTATCATCAGTGTATGGGACATGTCACACTCTGTAAACAAGGTTAGGGACACAGTCACGCACACTGGTCAAATTCCTACACCTACAGCATAAATCCCTCTTCTCTCTTTCTTTCTGTTGCCCACCCAGCCTCCAGCTACTGTATTTTTCTCCCATCATCCCATCATCTTTTCTTTTATTCCATCTTTTGCCCTATCTCTCTCTCTTTCCTCACTCTCTGATTCGTGCTCTCTCTCCACAGTGGCGGGTAATTAAAGTGGTCAGGGCCATTCTATTACCCAGAGGGGGTGGGAGACTTATTCAAAGGCTGCTGAGATCAAAATGAAAACCAATTAGTGCTAGGGTTCTGTCCTTTTATAATGCAGGCAGAGCCAGCAAGCTTATTGGCTGGCCTCTGTCTTTGCCTCAATATGGAGAGCACTAGCAGGCTCAGGTTGGATTGAGGTTAAAGTAAAAAGGATGGAAATGAACAAGGGAGTGGAGGAGCTGTCTGTATCAGGTGTCATTGAAGAGGTGCTTCTGGGGCCATATGCATACAGAAAGGACACACATGGTGTGCTAATGCAGGAGCATTTCAATTGTTAAATCATCGTGACATCATGAGGTTTGTAACCTTGGCCACAAAGACTGAGAGGACAAGAACAAGAAGAAGAACAAGTATCCATATGGCCAGAGGCTGGTATGTCTCCTTCGCCCTAAGTGTGGGGAAGTAAAAGATACAATTAAATGTACATTATTGATCACAGGTCAATTCACTTTTATTTATAATGAAAATATGAAATGACAATAGCATTTTGAACATAATGAAGCATGCTGCTACTTGAAAGGAAAGGCTGACATACTAACAGTGACCATGTAAGCATGTTGATGTTTAGTATATTCACATTCATGATGTTGTTTGCTGTCATGGGAATCCCGGTTCACCAAACACAACGTACAGCTGAGGCTGATGAGAATGTTGTTAGTGTTACAAATCATTTTGACCCTATCACTCTACAGTTCATCATCTAGGAGCCAAGAACATCTCTACCAAAGTTCACAGCAATCCATTTGCAAAGTCATTTGAATTCATCCTTATGATTACACATCTGTGACAAATGCAAATACTGAAGTGTTGCAGGGGTGATATATTTTGAAAAGCCAATGATATTTTTACATTGCCTTATGAATAACTGCAGGGAATAAGCTCTGTGACAAACAAAACTTAATGATATTTCTTTATTTGTTCAGCATAATAATATTCACAAATGGAAATCACTTTTACGATGGCTTTAATAAATGTTGATAACAACAGACCATATCAGCCATCTAATACTGTGTCATTAAAAAACAAAACAACAGGACTTTGTTTTGGTGTCATTCCTGTGACACTCTATTGTTGACAAGCCCAAATAGTTTCAGTGCTTGGTTTCATCTGAGAATATTATTGTCAAAGACATGGTGATCATCTCTATCATTAGCTCTCCTGAGCACAAGCCAGTGGGTCATATCAGCTCATACAGTACAACTTAACAGAATTAGAGCCGTACGGATCTGAAGACATTACACTTTGAAAGCTTTCCTGATATTCCCATACTATTCCTCTGCCAGAATAAGAATTAGCTCAGCTGTCACAGATTGTTGAAACTGTGCCAAATGCCTGTCCATTAGAGACCTTGGATATAAGCCATCGTGCCTAATGTCGACTTGATTAAAGGAATACCCTGTCTTTTTGGCAAACAAGTACTTTGATCAAATTATTATTGCACGATGATATGATGTGTAACAGCTTTACTTTCGGGTCATTAGTATTAATTCCTGTTGTGCCACTCTACTAAGACAGGGCAAAGCTACAAATACGCTTTGCTCCAAGAAAAAAAAAAAAAAAATCTGACAACATCATATGAAATTAATGGTAACATTTAGTGTCACATTTTACTGCTCAGACAGTCAATTCGTTGTAATAACCATGCCCACATCCTCCAGCCAGCAGGTGTCTATTAAAATCATGTAAAAGAACTACTGAAGCAAGGCTCTGGTCAACTACTGTTCTAAATCTGTGGACAAAATAGCAGCAGGATGATTCCACTTGATGTTGATAGGAAAAGAATTCTGTGTTTAACAAAGCATACAATTGGTAAGTGGTTATGCTGTTGGTTTGCCCCTGCCTTACCTATTATATTCAACCATCAAAAACCTGAGTGTGCTGTTTTTGTTGAATGTCCTTAGATGTGTCTTATTAAAAGAGTACTGATTTACCACTGAACAGAGTCTCAAGTCAAGCATTTAGAAAAAAGAAAGAGAGATTAAATCACCTCAGAAATAGCAGCAAGAGATAACAATAATAACAATAATCTTCCTCTTCAAAACTTGTTGCCAGCATCACCCACAAGGACAGTTATCCACAAAAACATGACTGCAGACAGCTGTTCGATCTGAGGATTGAGTGTGTTATATGAGAAGCAGCTAATGTAGCCTTACACCATTCAAGAGGGCAGTTTATGAGACTGCATACAACCCCCTCAGAGCTACTAAAGGTTTTACACAACAGTACAATGTAACCCAAAGCAACAGTTAAGCACGTTTGTTTATTAAACACTAATTTACTTCCTCTTGCTAAGTTACATGTCATTTTTGTCTGGTAAGGCTACAACTGTGGCTGTCTCCACCTCCGTGGCTACATCCTGGTGCTGTTTGGCTGTCTACAAAGGCTGAACTGAAATGAGGCAGTCTGATCTATTAGGTATTAGGCTTCAAATCCCCAGCTTTGCCTGTGCTTATACATCAAGAACGTATTGTGTGTTTCGCATGTGCTTGCCAGCTGACATCACTGACCTGACCACTGACCTGCTGCGGAGAGCCACACATGTTCACACCTGCTGCATCTCCACTGGTTTGCTGCCACCTCCAGCTCTATGTCGATACATAGAGTTTGCAGGTTGATGAAATGTTGGTTTTATTTTAATGGTAAATTCATTTCTGCTCTATTTTTGGCAGAAAAGGTAAAAAAAAAAAAATGCAGCAGCTACAAATGGTTCTATGGGTGCAACACATTCAGATTCATGTAACGTAGACAGGCCCGGGTTCAAATCAGACTGGTGGCCTGTCGCTGCATGCTGACCCCTCTCTCAGCAACACACCTGTCTCTCCTTTCGCTGCATGATAACTAAATTAAGAAAAACAAGAAACAAGAACAGAAAATGAAAATGACAGGTTGCCTTTTTAATTGGCTTCATGCATTGGATTACTTCTTGGCTGACCACAGCTGCTATTCACCAGCTCAGACTCTGAAGAGAAAGAACACTAAAGTCTTCTTTTGTGAACAATCCACACACCAACATTTAAAAAAACAATGAAAGTCAGTGTAAACTATATTTGCTTTCCCCCTTTTAACCACAGCATCTACACATGTGGCCTTAAGGGCTTTTGGTGTTTCAGGAATTACATCTATATATGTTTGTTTTCAACAGTATGTATCTGAAGAAATCACTGCCTGAATGTCTATATCTATATATTTTAAAAAACTTTTTCCCCCTCCTTGATCTCCGTCTATAAGCAGCTTGTAGCTGCAGTTGAGATGAATAATGTTTAATTTAAATCCCATTCTGAGGTATATCAAACTCTCTTTCCTGCACAGAATGGTAAATTAATCTTAATTAAAAATGGAATCAAAAGCAGGCTGAACAGTTCCAGTATTTCTTTCCTCCTCTCACATTACAAATGAGATGTAATTACAGTGAATGTGATCACAAAACAGTATGGCTGATCAAAGGACACAGTGCTGTGTATTCACAGAGACACTGCAAAATGAGATACACGTACAAAAACAATCCAATAAGCAGTTAATTTGATCTTTAGGGCAGGAAATCTCTAACTTCAGCTGCTCAAGTTTTTTCTCTTATTGCACTTCACTCCACTGAAAGCCTGCTCCAGATCTAGTCCAGTGTATACTAATAATTAAAATGAGAATCTGGTTCAAAATATATTTAGTTTTGCTACAGCTGATGAAATATTAAAAAAATCAACAGTTTCTCGATGTGTCAAAAACTTTATTTTCTGTCCAACAAGTTGACCAAGTAAAGTTTCTACTCCCTGTCAACTGTATCTGGTCTCAGTATAGAAACAGCTGTCAAGAGCTAGACAGATGGATTTCTCCTGCATGTTGCCCACTCCTCAGATAGATTCTCATGGTCAGAGGCAAGTATTAAATTCCCATTCTAAAGCTAGCATTATAATTCACAGAAAGTTGGCTTCAGTCTGTCTGGGTTCTTTTAGAAATAAGACAGAGCTGGTGCTTAATGGGGAATTGCTGCTCGACTGTGTCTCTTGCAGCTCTGCGGTTTGACCCACCACACTCACTTGATGGTAATAAGCCCTGTGTCCAGCAAGTCGTCAATTACTGTCTCCTCTGTCCCTCAGGCTTCATACAAATCAATAGTTTGGAGGTTTGAAGGCCTGGGTAGTGATCGGTCACCGTGCACTACCCCACTTAGCTTCTGTAGTACCACTTGAAACCCAAAGCCAAGACAGATTCTAGCTGAATCTATCCAAATGAGCAATGGGAGTACCTGTTCTTCTGTGTTGAGGTCAGTGCTTTGACCCTTCAGGTCAGTGTGAGGGAGATAGGTAATTTATCTAGTCTCTGTCTTCATCTGTTCTCCACTCTGCCCTTCAGCCAATGTACGGATCATTCAAGTGCATAGTGGATGGGAATAGTAGGACACATGTGACTTGGCTGTAAGAGTTTGATGGAACAACTAGTGAGAGAAATGGCTTAACTTTTGACTCTAAGTATTTTAGTACTGTCAGTCTACTGATTTACACTTCCATTTACCTCTTGCAAAGCTTTGTGAAGAGCTGCACTGGGTAATTTTCAAGAAATGGTTGTTTGGATGAAAGTCCTTGGTCCTTGGTCCACCATGGGTAAAATCTATTGACAAATACTGCTGTTATTGCTATATTCTACAAACCTCAATGGTGCCCATGGGATAGAAAAAGCAAAAAGCTCCAGGATGAGGACACTGAAACATTTTGCAACTAATGGCATCACTGTAGTACATTTGTATACTGTTGCACTACTTCTAAAATCCACCACCCCTTCTGCCTGAACACACAAAGCTGCTAAACACAAGTATGTCGACACTAGTGATGCGCAGGTCACAAGACTTTTTCCAACCCAGGGGACCCACATTTATGAAATGATTTGAACCGCCTCATCCCACCCCACCCCACCACGTCTACTTTCACAACCAGCCCCAACCTGCACCCACCACTGTTAAGTAGCGTTCACGTTAAATATATCATTGGATACATCCCTATCTGCCCCCTGACCTTCCTTTCTCAGCACACTGGAGTAATGGCAATGAATAAGTAAATATAAATTAATGATAATAACTTAATAAACTACATAATAACTTTTACCTATATGTTATTAAATGTCAGATCAAATGAACATTTTTTAATTCTAAGGTGACTGTGATGGCGACAAACAAAGAAAACAAAGATCCCAAACATGTCCTCATTGTCCTCTGTTCTTTGGCCCTCTTTTGACTCATGGGAACCACCATGATTATGTAACACAACAAAACCAGCTGATTTAGCTTGTTCCTCTGGTGCTATTGTTACTAATGAAGGTAACAACATTCAATGATTCAGAATCACTACTTCTCCCCCCGCTGACAACATTGTAAGAAAACCACTAAAGAGTTTAGTGGCTATGAGGAGCATTATCCACCAAACTATACTAACTGCTGAGCATCAAATGCTTTGATCCTAACTTTTATATTCACAAAATCTTTTAACTTCATCACGGAGAAAAAGTCTGTGGTGAACTGCTGTGATTTTTTTTTTTTTTGTCCCTTAGTCAACCAAGAAATCAGCTGTTTGGTGGCATAGCTGTTGCTGGACTGGTCCTCTCAGCCCCAATCAGCCTCACTGGAGTGACCTACCAAACAAAACCAAACAGGACTGACAAGGTTCCTGTCAAATAAAATGTCCACTCTATTCATTCTAATTATTTGGTTTGCCCCTAAAATTCATTTGCGTTTGACACGGCATTCATTCATTGTTACCTCTAAGTATGCTCAGATGTGACAAGCTGCTCGAGCAGAAAGGTGTTTTGAATTTTTTTTAAGAAAACCGATTGACTTAGAAGTGAAGGAGCTGATTGAATTGAAAGCAAATTAAACCTGGCTGTGGTTATTATGGAGATTGAGTCATCATTCTTCTCGTGTCTTCTCTGTCCCCCAGGCGTCCTGCAAATCAATCTGCAACTGAAGTGGTCAGTGGTCAGTATTGCTTTCAGCAGGAATAGGCACTGGTAAATGGGACCAAACATAAGCTGTAATGGATTGGATCTGAAAACAAGCTAGAGGTCATGATGAGGAAGATGGGGTATTCATTCATTCAGTGGCTGTCTTGTGAATTACTGTCCCCATGCCCCATCAGGCCCCTGGCTGACTGATGCAGTGGAGGCGAGGAAGGCTGATGACCCATCTGCCCGTGAATGAGGATGCACAAAAAGGGTTATGGACCAATGTATTAGTTTCCATGATGTCCAATCACTGTGGCTGAAGTGGTTTTGGATGCCACCCCTGCGCCCTGTTTCCTGAAGTGCCCTTCTGAACCTGAGGGATATACAGGCTATTACTACGATTACTTTTTAGCTAATTATGAATCGTCACTTGTCATCAGCGAGTCGAGCTGCGGCTGAATGAGCGATGATATCTTTTGTCTAATTGTTGCCATTTATCTTCTTTAGAGACTGAGCTGAGAGGGAAATCCAAACATACACTTTCCTTTCTTTCTCTCTGCGTGTGATTGAACACAGTGTGGTATAATTTGCTCTGTAGTCACATCATGCAGATGATTAAATTAGCAGCTCTGGGTTGGTTTGCACATTCGCCTCAAACTAAGGTGACACCGTATGACTATTAAGTGCTTAATTGGTTTTCAGTAATCAGTTAATGAGATCGCACAAATGCAGCATGTATGTGTATTTGGTTTTGTGGTCACTGTGTTGTAACTGTGCAACGTTCATATGTATTTGCAATATGACTCACTTAGTAAAAAACAAAAAAAAAAAACAGGTGTAGAGAGCAGGTGTAAAAGAAAAACTACACACACGCACACACACACTGTGGTGATTGAGCTGTTCACTACCAACAAGTAAATATGGCCTAGACATATCTTTTAAATCACACATTTCCCAATTGTGGGCCGTATAAAGGAATATTTTATCTTCATGACAGTAGCAGTAGCAGATCTCTCTTTCATTCAGGGTCCAACCTGTCTTATCATTTTGAGCTGCTTTTTTCCTTTTCAGAAAGCCTCCACATTTTGCTGCTATCAGTCTGGATGTCTTCACCTGCAGAATCCAGCTATCTCAGGGTCAATCTTCCCTGGGTCAATGTCTTGTTGCAGTAACTCTCCAGTGCTGCACATCTGCATAACTCTGCAGCAACAGTAGCAGGCTTGTGAAGAACAGCCTGAAAAACACACTTTGGTTATAGCTAGTAATTATCTTCAGTGTTCAATCATTCAAATATTTCAGCTCCCTCTTTGGCCTCACACATCCCAGCTCTCTCCAGGAAAAGGACAGAACCTGTCGGTGCTAAAGGAAACTATAGACAAGTCAGACTAGCTTCAGAGATGTTTGCCTGCTGCTGCTACAAGCTTTGTTAAATTACTAACCAGTTTATCATCTTCCTCAGTTCTTTGATCTGATATTGACTTGACTGTCACATAATATTACAATGGGATTACACATTAAAAGGTGGATTAAACATTTGCATTTTCATTAGCACATATTTTAATGAGGAAAGTACCAGTGTGACACTCCGACAGGAAAGTGTGGTTGTGTTTTTGGCCTTCATGTTACTAGGTTAGCAGCATTTCCATTCACAGTATATTTGATGTATTACTCAGCCCTGGCACTGTTAGCCCTGTTTAACCCAGGAAGTTTCTGATACTGATCCTGAGTAACATGTTTTGCTGCCGCAGACAAGTTCCTGACAAGCGAAAAGCCAAAGTGACTCTTGACATCTTAACTGGAGACACAGACTGGGAACAGAATCAAATATTCAACTGCCAAGAATTACCTCTCTCACTCAATGTCATGATGACTATCTATCTCACCAAGCTGTGAAATGCCACCTGCCTGAGAAAGTGCTTCTCACCACTTCTTGTTTTTTTTTTTCTAATCACAAAACAAATTTAAAAAAAAAGTGTTGGAAAGAAAGTATAATTGGACCACTGGGTAAATTGCCATCATTCATTTGTTAAAATATGGTTTCAATCAATGAACTTCCATTACAGGTTGCAAATCCCCGAGTTTTGCTCTTATATTCGCAGCAGCTGTTTACTTACTAGAAAAAAATATTACAGGTTTTAACATCAACCTTTATTCCTTTACTCAGTAAGTGCTATCTTCAAAGGTTTCAACCAACTTTTGAATTTCACTGCGATTTCCATCAATCCAAAGCATGCTAGCCCCAGCATCATTGGCATGCTAACCAGAGGCTAGCCTTGGCACTTTCTGATAGCAACTGCAGTGTCTGACCTAAAGAGGTACGCTACTCACAGGCTGTGTTGATCTCTTGTCCTGCAAAGCTGTCATTGCTAACACTGGCAGTAGCAAACTTCTCAATAGGCCCTTTAACTGCCCCACTGTGTATGTTTGGTCTGTTGAGCTGGGAGAGAACAAGAAAGAGGAGCTATAGTTGTACTAAGAGGCTGAGAGCCCCTCATGGTCTGATTTGATTTGATTATCTGCTAGAAGAGAGTGTAAGAGGCTGATTAATGAAATGCTTAAATGCTTTTCTGTCATGTTTTGGCAACTGACTTGTGATTACTTGTCATTGCATGATGACAATCTTGATTCTTGAACTGGAATCCTCATTTACATATTTAAGGGCAGCATAGCCCAAACTCTTTTAATATTTACACTCACACAAAACGACAAAAGACATGTGAATATTTCAGAAAAACACTCATTAAACGTTTTCAGGAATAATGGAACCAGCATGAACTTCTCTCTGATTTAGACACATATTAACATAAAAATGAATAAAGGAGGGAAATGATGATATTTATGTGACAGCTGCACACTTGCAGGTGAAATGCCAAAACCAGGGGGTAAGCAGTGCACAAATCAGACATGCTGCTGCAGTATTGTTCTGCACATTCAAAAAATGTGCCTGTCCTGGCATAAAAATAAATAATACACACATATGTATCAGTGATATTCTTACACACACACGCAGACTGATGCATGCAGCAAGAGCAGTAAAATTTGCGTTGCTCAGCGGTTGCTGCTGCCTTTGGCCTGCAGACACGGAGAGGGTTGAAATTCAATCAGTCACACTCTGGCAGGGACCTGGAATGTGTGTGTGGGTGTGAATGTGTGTGCGTGTGCATTGTAAAACGTGTGTCTTTGCATATCCCTGCATGAGTGTGTGCACAATAACCGAGTGGCTGCTTACCCCCAAGTATTAGTGCCTGTATATGCACACATCCGGATGAGGGAGAGTGTGTGTGCAGTGATTCATAAGGTGTGGTGGGACTCTGTTTGTGCATGTGTGTATGGGATGCACATGTAGTGGCATGAGAGGATGTGTGATGTGATTCTGTTGCTCTTACATCTCTCCTGCTTCTCACCTAATACATCTATAATTTGCAGGAGAATACATTTCGAGTTTAGATTTTCTGCTGGGGTTTCCTCTCTTAAAGGTGCAGATGGAAAATCATATTTCAGTGTGATCCCCGATGCGCTCTTTTTCACCCATAAACAAGCAACAGTAACAAGAAAATGTGAATCATTCACACCTGAATGAATATCTATATATCTCATCTAGAAAATTATACAAACAAACAAACAAAAACGTGTCGATGAAGATGAATGCACACGGCATACATGCTTGTCAAGCTGGCCAAACAAGGCTCCTAATGTACTCTGGATTACGGCTTCAATGTAATCAGGTCTCATCCTGATGTAAATGCAACCTGTGCAGCATGGCCACGTTGCCTGATTTTGAAATATCACTTGTCTGTCAACCAGCTCCACCTGTCTAATTTGCACTGTGAAGGACAATCACAATGACTAAGTAAAGGGAAGAACGTCATGCTGACTCTCAGCCACAGAAAACGTTCAAGCAGACGACTTTTGGCTTCATCAAGTGTAAAGGTCACTGGTGCTGCTCTTCAAACAGCCTTGCACCTACATGACGTGCAGGAAATTACACAATTTACCGCGTCCTGCACTACAGTATTGTTTGCCATTGAGTGTCCACACATTGCACAATGTGAAGTGTTACGTTTTATGGATACAACATAATTCCAGCCACGCCACAATTTGTGAGTCAAAGCTGATGAGTGTCAGAAATGTTACCATTTGGGAGTGACATATTAACAACACAAATGAACCAAATGTCCTCATGTAGCCAGTAAACATCCAGACACAACTTAAACCAGGAGCAGACGTGTTTGAAAGACAACATTTCTCCACCTGTATAATTTTTTTTTTAAAAGTTGACTGCATTTTTGTTCATATTCACTAATCTTTCAACTCTTCCAGAATATTTAGCCCTGTGAGTGTGTGTTTATTCTGGTTTCATTCTGTTTACATGTTAAATAAGGTCAAAACAAAACACTTTCACATGGAAAATTCAACTGTTAGAACAGTTTTCTAACAAACTTTACACATTTGCATACTGATCTGATTGTTGGGAACTGGCAAGTCATGTATACAAATATCAGTTCTTTTTTTTTTTTTTTTTTTGAATATTTCTCAACTTCGACCCCATATTTGGAACACAAGAACAGCTTTCACATTTCTCTCACACGTTATCAGGCAGAGTACTGACTGTTTTTATATTTCACTGAATGTCTTTGGGAGCCGAGCAGAATCAAAAATATATGGGCCACACTAGAACTCTACCATATGCCCAGTCTCTGCCTCAGTGCTGTGTTGTATTTGTAAAAATAATGTATGTATAGTTAGTATTAGTTTGATAAGAATATGTAAAAGGTGAATCATGAACACAAAAAAATTGTGTCTATTTTTGTCTTGTTTTTTCATTCTGTCTCCATCACCTCTGGCAGGTGGGAATGGAGAATGAGACCTGAAGCTGTAGTGCTTATCCTTTCTCATAATTAGATATTAGCAGGCAGTGATTACTTATAGCAACTTAATACTCCATCAAACAAACTAAGTAACACTCAGTACATTTACATGACAGTTGAAAAAAAAAACAAATTATGGCCTTAATCCATCTATAACGGGTGTGTGCATGTAAATGCTTTAGTCCGACTAAGACTGGACTTCTCCAGATCCAACTAAACCACTCAGATAATTGGAAACAGATTTTCTTTTCTGCATGTATATACACCTTAATCTGACTGAGCATGTGCACCTGCTCCATAACAGTAGAGATGGCACAAAGCGTAGCAAAGAAGCTGTAGCAAACCCGACCAAGAAAAACAAAACAGCCCCTGGCCTGATGCATCAGCGCTGATTCAGTCTATTTCACAATAAACAACACACAGTACAACCAACAAGAAGAAGAACAAAAAAGGAAGCCCAAGACCCGACCTGAGTCATTTATATATATGTGTATATAAACCTGGGTCAGACCAGCACGTCCAGTCCAGACATGTAATTGAGAACCACTAGCTGACAGAAAAGTCGACTGAAAAGGGGTCCGTATTAACCCACTGAAATGACGCATATCACCACCTATGTTGAGGAGGCAGACATGTTTCCATCAACCATTTGATCTTCCGCATTGCATGTAAACTGGACGAGACGCCCAACTCGAGCTGGGAGCATAGCTCAACTCAGCTGTGCATGTAAACGCACCAACTGTATCAAACAAAATCTGAGTGCACCTCTGGTGGGTGGCAGCAGGGAATGAGATCTCGAGTTTGAAACCCTCCACTTTGTGTCTAAAGGATCATAGCCTGAAGTGCCACTCCCGTCCTCCCCGTCAGTCTACCCCTGGCATGTTGGTGAGATGAATGAAAATTTTAGTGTAAACACCACCATCTCCCTCACTTCTGTGATAATCATACCTTTCTGTGGTGAGGCTGAGTACCTGCTGGCTGCTTCACTGAGATCAGATTTAGAACGTTGATCAAAACATGAATTATAGAGTCTGAGTTTAATAACACCTTTCATAGAGTTTCATAGTTGTAAGTATGTAATGTGAGTAGTGTTGAGCTGATATTGTTCACATTAAATTTGAATTATCTTTTTGTTCATTTTTTTCTGGCTATTGACTGTCAGGTCATGGCTGGTGAACTTCTCACAAACAAATGGTTATTAGACAAAAAACCAGCAGGACTCAGGTAACATTATAAAAAGGATATAAACTGTTTGTTGACCACCGAGACCATTCAAATCCATCTATGGATGAAGATCACAAGATGCAGTTAAAACTCAGGAAAAGGGAAGTGGCTCTTACTTAGTAAGTGAAGCTGTGACTCCCAACATCAAGGATGACTCCCACAGGTAAAAACATTAATTAATAATCACTGAGCCAAAAACTGATGAACATAAAAACTAACCACACTGTTTTCTGGACTGTCTTATCTACAGTGAAAATACAAATAATCAAACTGACACTCATGAATTTTAACATTATCTAAATATGTATGTATTATGGTAGTAAAGTAAAATATGATTGCCAGTCAATAGACCAAATCTTTTTAATTAGAGTAAATCAAGAGCGTGTGGCATAACGCCAGGATGCAGAATTTTAAGATGACCTGCAAAGAAACACAACGGATGCATAAAGTGTGACTGAGACTTAGGAAAGGATTCATGCTTGAGGTTTTGCAGAGATAACACAAGCATGTGTGTGCGTGTGTGTGTGTGTGTGTGTGTGTGTGTGTGTGTGCGTGTGTATGGCTCTGATGCCAAGCTGCTGTTTTTCATCAGACTGAATGGTCAAATGGCTTTCTTCTTTTTCCCTTGGCAGCTCAAGTGAATTGTGCCTCAGTGTGTTGAACTGCATGTGGTTGTCTTTGTGTACTATGAGGCTTCCATATGTGTGTTTGTGTGTGCGCAATCGCCTGTGTGTGTGTGTATGTTTCCTGGGAGTTCTACCTCGGGCTGTCGGAGTGAGTTTCTGTCTTCTATACAAGCAAAGGTTAGCTCTCCCAGGAACAGCCCACTGCCGAACTGCCCTTTACACACACACACACACACAGAACCAGGCATGTGTACACACACAGAATAGCTGCACACCGATCCACACAAATACACATTCGCAGGTGTATCCAGACAGGCTTTGTCTGACAGGGAAAAGTTGGGAAAAACACAGTGGCTGACATTTGAAAATGCTGTCATTTCAGCAGTGGAAGATGGATGTGTAAAATGACTGCTGTAAAACCTTTTCTGATATTTCTGTCTTTTGTAACTTTAACTTTAGTTCATCTTTGTCAAGTTCACTTTATTTTTCTTCAATATTTATTCCAATTTTATCTTCCATTCTTTCTTTCTTTCTTTCTTTCTTTTAAAATTCACACCTGAATATCAACCTGCTCTTCCTCCTCTTTTCCTTCTGTTTCTTTATTTGCCCAATGTTTTCTTTCTCCATCACCATGACAGTCAAATTAGGAAGGGGGGCAAGGGTGCTGCTAATCAATGGGATTAGCTTTAGCTTTAGAGCTGGGATCACTGTGCCTGTGTGTGTATTTGTGTGTGTTCATATTTTTTCTGCTTTTGCAAATGTTCCTTTTCTCCTTACTGACATCAGCTGCACTGATTCTTTACCCGTTCCATTGTAGGAAGTATGCACGCTCACAGTTAGCTAGCTAGCTTTGAAAGACAATTAGATCCCTTGTGCTTTACTTGAGTGTTCAGTGCTCTACAGGGAATGTTAGCTGACTGATTAACACCCTTAAATACCATTAACTTTTCCAGGAAGAGTATGTGCATCTCGAGGCATGTACGAATGCTAAAGCACACAGAAGTTGAATTTCTCATGCATACCCATACATTAGCAGGCACATTTACCACACACACAGGCGCAAAACACACACACACACACAGGCTACATATTGTCCATGCAATCCCTGCCTGCCAATAATGAGACAGAGGATAATTGCTGGAAACAAGTCAACCATGTCACCTCTGTTATTACACCGTAGTCATCAATATGGACTAAGGCAAAGGACAGTGTGTGTTTGTGTGTGCGTGCATCATTGTGTCTCAAAAGGAGAGTGACACAGAGAAGAACAAAGAGGCAAAGAGACAGGGAGAGAGGGTGGTCATGCAATTGATTGGCAACATGATTGAATGGCCCTTACAAATGTTACAATGAGAGCGAGAGGTCGAGGGCTCTGCTAGCGTCCCTTACAGGCTGCAGAGTTCATTACAGCCAATGACAAAACAAACAACACAGTGACTTTTGTAGTGCTTTAAGTGGAAAAGCTCCTGTGTCAGTAAGAAGGTTGTATCATTTTGGGAGCTTGTATGTGATCAGCAAATTTACATTATTTTGCATGGATGATGTGTTAAAAGATGAGAGGCTTCATCTTCTACACTGTGTGGTATGAAATCAGAAGATGCAATTTGCCAGTTACATCACAGAAAACTGGGAAGATGGAGACTTTAATGATCTGTTTCTGCTCAACTCTGTTTAGTTTCTAGAAAAGAAAATGATTTCCCACAGAAACAAACACCAACACATGAACTCTAATAGTTGCTGGTGCCATGTGATGGAGAACATTTACATAACATCAGAGCAATTCTCAATGCTTAAAACTTCCCCGCTTGTAAAACAAACATTTAGATTAACAGCTTTTCAAATGGGGATGAATTTTCTTTCCGTGGTTTGTCCAAGTTGAAAGCGCCTGCTGCAGCTTGTAATATCTGACTAGTGGATACCATCCACTGCAGCTGCTGTATGGATTGTGACAACTGCAATTCTACCGAGTCCCCGCAGCACTGAGAAAGTTCCAGCTGCACTCGTATGAAAATTTGCACAAGCCACGCTTGATGAGGTTTCAGTTTCATCTGAAGTGGTTACAAACACGGCGTTTTGTTCGTACTTGAAAAAAGACAACTAACTACAACTAAGTGGTCGGTTTGGTAAATGTATATCATTAACTCCCACACCACTATTTTCCTTCTTGGAGTTTTGTATCATCCATCCTGGCATTCAACTTCAAAATGGAGATGTTTATTAAAGTGTTGGGAAATCGGTCTATTCTCAGACTTTATGTATATATTGGAAAGATCGAGCCTGGAGGGAGGCAGATGGGACAGTTAGTAAATCTGTGTTGGTGTGGTTATGGAATGTATTTATCTTTCCCTTTAAAATCACAGTTAGCTTAACACATTAGCTTGCCTTGCCACAGTATTAGTGCAAATGACAGACAATGAGCTAGCTGCTTTCCCAAAGCCGACTATGTTGTGTGGTGAACAACATGGGCAATAAACCCTCACAGCCTCACCCTACTTTTCACATGCAATATTATGTGAAGATGTTATATATCATCTCACACCTGCAACAGCGCCCAATATCTTTTTCCTTTTCACTAGTGACAGTTATGTTTACAATGTGTATGTTTCTTTTAGGTTTAGGTTGCCTTTCTGCGTCTTTTACTAGACTCCAACAGAGCCATGCACAATAATTCCTATGTGCCTGCACTGTTTGGTTTGTGCACAAATGGCAAAATAAATAAATGTCAATCTCAACCTCAATCTCCTGATGATCACACCAGCCCAGAGCACGAGGCACACCCATTCTCAAATCAAATCATGTGATTGTACTCAGTAAAAATCATAATTTTCCCTTCCCATTGTAATTTCTTTACTCAGTTCTCCTTGTAAATGACTTACTCTCAATCTGTGGACAATGAATAGTAAGGAATTCTAATGGTCAAAGTCTCCATGGTCAGTTTGATATAAATACTGATTGGTTATGTTGATTTTTAATATAGGTGTTTTGATTACAATTTATAGTTATTCATGGTTTAGTGGTAGTGACTGTGTTTGTGATTTGTGCATACATTTGTTGATTTGTATATATTTTTGTTTACAGTACAGCTCTTACAGTGCTGATGTGAGTCACAACAGTGACTAGAATGTTGTTGCCTAATAAACAGTTAAAACGACTAAACAACACGCTACGGCTCATCTATACCTGTAAGCTAAACACCATCACTGATCAGGGACTGCTACAATCCTATTATATTTCTGTAGCTGCATGTCAGTATTTTGCATCCCTTCCTACTTTTTTCATTAATATAACAGAGTCATTTTAAAAAGATTTGATTAGATTCTTATTGTCATTATTCTCATTCAGCACAAGGCACAGTGTCCAGTAAAAACAAATAATCATAAAATACACTGTAGAAATGTGTAACAGTACAGTGGTGGTAAAGCAGTAGCATATAGACTGGCATGTGTAACACTGCCATCTGTGCAATATAAGGGTCTTTGCGTAATTAATGTGTGTGGCTGGGTCATGAGGTTACTGTTCACAGTGTTTGGCAGAGGGGAGGGGAGCAGATAGAGCTGACCTGATGTGGATATGGTCTTCTCCTTCCTGATGGGTCACTGTGTCTGGAGGGCTGTTGTCACTGCTGGTGATTGTCCTGATCACATGCAGCAGAGTCGTACTTATTGAAATGCTCCTGCGCTCCGCGTCTCTGATGCTCCTCCTCAGGCTCCCTCCTTCTTCTCTCTAGTCTCCAGATTTAGATGCTGAGTCCCATTCCCTGAGCAGGGTCTGGACTTCGCTGTTCACTCGTGGTTGAACCCTGGAGTCAGTACACCAGCTGCTGTTGATGTAAATACAGATTACACCGCCTATGCTCTCACTAAAGTCAACAGTCTGGTGCAGAAGCAGCAGCCTGGTGGTTATGTTACAGTTTTTTTCTGCTATTTGGGTCCAGTCAAGACTCTCGTCACTCTGCAGTTCAGACTAAGCGAAGTGACCCACAGTCTTCCCTCATCCATTTTGTTGATAAGTGACCAGGTGTTAACAAAAATAGTTTCTGGAGAGGGTAGCCCAGAGCTTAGCTCATGGCCCTGCTCTCCTTCCCTCCTCTGTTTCCTGTATCTCCATCATTTGTGTCATATTCCTCAGGGGATGATAATCCCTCTGCACTCGGAAGAGTGTCAGGTCTCAGGGAAAGTCATCCTGGTTAAGATGTACAGTCGGTGTAATGTACGATCCTCCACAGCTCTGATTTGCTGAAGCGACGGTTAACTACCACTTGGACGTGTGAACATAAAACTGCGTACCAAAACCAGAAAGCATACTGCTGGCGCCACTGCAAGCAACCCTACTACTGCCATCTTGCTTTTTATCGCTATCTAACCTGCTCAAACAAAATTTGCTTTGGGAAATAACCAGCTTCCTTGTGACATGAATGGAATGAAATGACAGTATAGGAAGGGGAGTGCACAAAAGATAATATCAGTGTGAGAAAGGAACCAAATGAGATAAGGAATTAAAAAGGATTTCCTCAAGGGTTGTGATCCAGTTGGAGAGACAGAAGGGTTTCCCTCATCTCTCTTGACAATGCTCTCTCCTCCACAGTCCAATCCTTTTTCACTTAGCAATTAGACTATTGTGTCCATCAATACTCTGTGGCGCAGAGAGAGAGAGAAAGAGAGAATAAAGACCGTCTCTCAGTGTCTCAGTGACACTCTTTCTTTGTTCAACTCAGGACCATTCGGGGATGAGACGATTCTCATAATCAATACCAACTTGTTTTGACTCTAAATATCTCTCCTCTTTCTTTCTTTATTTACTGAGTGGAAAAAGATTATGAAGTCACTTCTGTAGAGAGGCTGTCTCAGGTTCGATTACCTCATAAATCTCTATCCTGCAGAAAAGCTTTCAGTGGCTGAGCAGCTCCGGCGACGTAAACATGCATATTTACGAGGCGTACAAGCTGGATGGAAATATTAATTGGGGAAGAAAAAAGTCTCACAATTCATTGCACGTGCAGCTGTCACAGATGTAGTCATGTCTGGGGATAATGTCTGCTCGGTGCAGAACCACAAGCGTAAGGATAATAATTTAATTTTCAATGCATGTAACATGTCCATGATAAAATGTTTCATTATTTCATGTTTACAGTGTATATGCAGCTTGCACAAGCCTGTCAGGGAATTAAGTCCATTTCTTTTCCTACCTACTTACGAGTGTGTATTTTGTGACAGGAAACATGGTTATGCATGGCACATGTCTGAGGTAGATGAAGGTCTGATATGATGATGAAGCGAGTGCAGAGTGACCAAGTATGCTGACTGCATACTCCCACCTGTGGGAATACTGCCATCTTGAAGGGAACAAATGTGAATGTGTATGGTACATGAGATGGCAACCTCTCAGGCTGGGAAATGAAGCCAATGTGGAGATGCTGGAATGACTCACCTATTCAAATTTTATTAAGGCATAAAGTTATGTATAATTCAGGGAGAGCTGGTTTGAATGAGTAGTATTAAAGGATGTGTTTGCCACAAAACAGCGTTCACCTAACTCCCAGCTCTACACACACTGCGCCATTTTTCAAAGATGCAGGTGGTGAAGCAGCTCAGTCTGAGCTTCACAAACCTATGGGCAATGTCACGGGGGCTACGTCCATCTTTATACACATTAATGACAAAGTGCATCAGTGCTTTTAGCCAGGTGCAACTTTTATTGTCCCTTCTTTTAAGGGACTGATTTAATAAGTTTGGCTCGGGTTCATTACATTGTCAAAGTTTGCACTATAGCTACAGATGTTTATTTACTAGTCTAGCCATGCACACAATAATCTGCGTATGGCCTCATGTTTTCACATTCAGATGCACTCACTATTCTATAACACCATCTGCCTTTAATGACTTTATAATATGAGGTTATACATTGACATATGAG
This sequence comes from Caranx melampygus, assembly GCA_019059645.1. Classification (NCBI taxonomy): domain Eukaryota; kingdom Metazoa; phylum Chordata; class Actinopteri; order Carangiformes; family Carangidae; genus Caranx; species Caranx melampygus. Next base: position 659,707 of record JAFELL010002427.1, read on the forward strand.
TAGCTATTTGTCAGGACAGACTGGATGTTACAGTGACTCGATATCGGAAAATAATAAAATGGGCCAAGTGAGTCGGAGCTATCTTATTAGCATGCTAACTTCAATAGACAAAAAGATAAAAATCAGATAAAAAGATAAAGATAAAAAGATAAAATCAAAACAGCAGTGTGGCCTCCCCACACAAGAGACAGCTCTTTGTGAGTGAAGAAAGAAATACACATCTTACAAATAGCTTCTTCAACTTAATTTTTTTTTTCAAATTGCTAATTATAATAGATCTATGTAGGGCCTCAAAAGGCCCATATCTGGGACTTTAAAACTCTGACTTCTATCCTGCAGCTTTTCTGTGCATTTCATAACCCAGACAGAATATTGACTCCATCACATTATTCATGAGCCTCTAAGCAAAGCACATAAAAACCTAGATAGAAAAGCCTATACAGTATGCAGAAATTTAAAGTGGCGATTCATTTTGTTTAGAGGGCAAATTCTCTTTTTCCTTCCCTCCGCTGCCTGCGCCACTCTCTTTTTCTCTCATTACCCCATGCTTCCTATCTGCATGAGAATTGCATATCAGTGCCTCACAGAGGTGGCGTAGTAGTTTCCCATGAAGCCCTATAGTATACATTCAGATAGGCTGCGGAAAGTCATTTTAACGTGAGGCCTGCATATACTTGGGGGGGGGGCACAGACAGTGTGAAGAAAAAACAGCAAACAAACCGAGAGAGATTCATGAAAAGGCGAAAAGACCAATATACAAAAACAAGCCCACAGTGACTCTGAGCCTGGAAGGAGCGGATACAGCTCCTCGTTTTGACTTGCAGGCAGGTGTGCTGCTCCATGTTGACCAATCAGGACTGTTCATTTAATGAGTAGATAAATAATGATCTGAGCACTCTTATGTCTTGTGATGACAATAAACTGTAATTACTGTCAATATACATTGCTCAGCCACCACTTACTGTCTGCGCATCCAGTATATACTCTATACATTAACACATTTCCCAATATGCATTTGTGTGGAATGAGAATCACCCACATATGAGGGTTATAGGGATAAAACAAAACAAGTTTCTGACTGACATTGAGTTTATCTTGTTTTTTGGGTTTTTTTTTTTTCTAAAGATGGGCAGACCTCTTAATGTCATGTCAAAAGAAAACCACATGGCAAAGACTGTAACTGTGTTTTACGAGAGCAGCACTTCAAAAGTGAAACCAAACTGATTATTTAATGGTTCAGTCAAGGGCTGTGCAATTTATCAAAAGTATTGTTGAAAGCACAATATAGATAAGTGCGGTATCCAAAGGTCACATGTCACAACATATCAAGAAGCTGTTGCTCACAAAGACGTCCCATACAGTTGAATCATAAGGAATAAGCTTGTTTGGTACAGAGCCCGACCATACACATACACACAAAAAGCTCATGACTGATATTGCACTTACACTGTTGCCTGTAAAGTTGGAATATATATATATATGTATATATATATATATATATATATATATACCTCCTCAGCCTCATACATATATATATATATATATATATATATATATATATATGTGTGTATATATATATATATATATATATTTACCTCTTCTCATGAAATGATTGTGGCAATGTAGTTAAAGTGTATATATCAGTTTAACAGAACACATTCATGCATAAGAATGTCCTATGTTACTCCTCCAAATGTCACTCAGTCACTAATATTGAGTCTGACCACCCCTGACACAGATCAGTGGTTTAAGACGTTGTGGCATAATATCCACAAGCATCTATTTGTTTCACCTGGGTAACTGGGACTCCTCAGTATATAATCATTGCAGCAGGTCAAAGGTGATTCATTTGTATACATAGGAATAAAAAGAGGAATGTGTCTGAAAACAAAATTATAGAATTTTTTCTTTTTTTCTGCTTGCATAGAAACTGACCTGAGTGCAGGCGACCTTCTTTTTACTTTCAGTCCTTCAGCATTTATAGTTAGAGGCCCACAGACAAGGCCTTCATGTTACTTTTGACTTTCAGCTCCTTTGAGGAGAGAAGTGATTCCTGTAAATACAGGCTGTGGCCTTTTGTGGTGAAGATGTAATCTGACAGATAAAGTCAGGAGTCAGGGTGTGTAACGTCCTCGGGGCCACATGTATAAAAGATGTGTACACACAGGAGCTATGTATACAGCATTTTCTACACATACACTGCAATTTATGAAAGAATAATCTATACACCTCATGCATACCTCAAATTTGATCATTTTTTGTAAATTCCTTAATTGTGTTGGTGTTTGTTTTTTTTCAAGTCAGGAAAAAGTTTATAGTGATGGATCTGAACATTTTTAATCACAGACCACTATTTCTCTGTTAATGATCTTTTTCCTTTTCACCTCAGTTGTGTGGTACCGTGTCAGCGCTCATATCCGCTCAATTGACTGTTGCAGTAGAACTGTAAACTAATCAATGACCATCCTCCGGAGGTTTAGTGATAATGATGGATCACAGATACATGTGATAGATGAATGGTAGGAGCAGTATGAAAAGCCATGCTAAAATTTCACTTCTGCCTTACTGTTTTTTTGTTTGTTTGTTTTTTTTGACACTGACAGACTTAATGACAGGAGGGGTGGGCCCAAGTGTCAGTATGCATACGGATATTTAATGGTTCTTGGTCCTCTAATGACAGATGTATAAAACAGAGCCAGGCATATGCTGATTTCAGGGTTAGTTTTTTTTGTGTGTTTGTGTGTGTGTGTGTGTGTGTGTGTGTGTGTGTGTGTGGGGTGGGGGGGTGGGGGGGTTGTGAACACAATAATAGTTTTACATCTGGCTCCTGGTGTGAATGGGCATGCTACATGAGCCCAATATGTTTCTCTGACAAAAAGAAAGTACTCATTTAACAGACAACAGGGAATAAATGGACAATGGACAGGATGGCCTGTGGAATTAAATGCGTCTATCAAACTGCCATCTGCCCCTCCCTCCCACCTCTGTGTGTACCCCTCTTCATACACTAATCGCACATAGGCTACAGAAAAAACGCTGTCAGAGCCAGAGCTTGATGCTAGCTTGTTAAATTTAAGGAGACAGTTGCAGCAATGATATGGCAGAAAAGAACAAGCATTGCACGTTCCTGTGCTCTGGAGGTGTGGCTTCAATAAGAATTCTGAGGAAAGAGGCTTGGACTTGTGACTTATGATGTTGGTTTCCCATAATGCCCAATCTCTATTTTATGTGAGTCTGATTCAAGAACATATGAAAAAGTTGCATTTCCCTTTAACTGTAGAACAGTTTGCTTCCACCTGCCCTCCCTCTCTTACTTTCTGCCCTCGCCTCATCTCCTAGAGGAGGACCAATTGGGAGGGAATGGGATGAAGTAGAATAAAATCAGTGGAAGAGTAATGCTCGTTCGCAACAAAGAGAGCGCACTGTGAAGATTGTTATAGTCTGTTTAAAGACAATCTCTCTTACTTTTGTACCGCTTGGGTTGAAACTAGACCCACAGGGAGAGAGGAGAAGAGAAGGTATAGAGAGAAGAGAGGGAGATTGAGGAGGACTTAAAGAAAAATAACGTAAAGAGACGGCAGGGTGGGATAAATCGAGGAGGCTGGTGAATGTGAGAAAAAGTAATGAAAGAAAAGGGAATTACAGAGAGAAGATACACAGAGCGGAAGAATGAGTGATAAAGAGAGAGGAGGAAGAGACAGAGAGCAGAGGTAAGTAAATCCACTTCATCTTGGATCTGACAATGCTCTACACCCCAATACTATTTTAAGGTAATCACAGGGGAGGAGGAGGTGACGGATGGAAGCAGAGGCAGACGTGAGAGCGAGAGGCAGAGGATTTGAAGGCCGTTTTTTTTTTTTTTTTTTCTCTTCATGTGCACATAAGTGTAACAGAAAGTCAAGACAATTTGATATGCCCAGACAAAAAGGGAGAGAGGCAGATGAAGGGAGAACAGATACTTAAAGAGAAGAGCAACCTCTCTGCAGTGGACAGCAGACTCCTGATGCTACAGCATGTCTTTGATTCCAAAACAAACTGAAGTCTGCTTTTTGCGGAATTTTTGCATTGGTCTGGGGGAGTTTACCTTTTTTATTTATTTATTTATTTATTTATTTATTTATTTATTCATTTATTTTTTGAGGGAAGGTAGAGTTAAAAAAGCAGGGTGTGTGGTTGTGGGCCAGAAGTGTTTTCCCCATTATTACATATTTTAAATCTATTTTCTATTTCTTATATTGAACTAATGAATAAATCTACTAGTGAGGAATCTAAATTAACAGCATAGATATCATTCTGTGACCAGTGATCTTATCACTGCCAATAATTGAACACCAAGCTCAGTGCTACAGACCCTCTGGTGTGATGATAACAGCGTGTCTTCTATAAGAACCAACATCCAGAGCCCACAGGTGGGTGAAAAACTAACTACATAAAAAATGCTATGTAAACAGCAGTAGCAGCAGGTGACTGCAGCAGGTACAGCAGAGATAAGAAGTGAGCAGTGCAGCAGCAGCAGCAGCAGCAGCGATGATAGAGCAAACAGTGGAGCACAGCACTGACAGCTTAAACAGGCCCTCCCAACACACATGTTCTGTAGTCCTACATCAGGCATGGGCAAACTAAGGCCCGTGGGAGATATGCGGCCATTGGGCTTTTTAATCCGGCCCATCAAATATTGGCACAAAATTGTCCAAATCATAACAAAGACTGCTGTCTCTGACGCACTGGCATAAAAGGGAGACCAACAACTCTGCTCCTACTGAAACTGAATGCACTTTGAATGTAAGTTTTCTTCTTTAGGTAATGGCATTTACATGTCATTCATATTAGTTCACACAAGCACTCTCCATCCATTTGATACTGGCCCAGCCTGTCCATCATATTTTAAAACTCACTGTGGCTCCTGCGCCAAAAAGTTTGCCGACCCCTGTCCTATATCCATCAGTTAAAACCTCTTTGTCACCCTTCCCTGAATTTACATATGGAGCTCTGTTTTCCAGTGAATGCAGCTATAAGTCAGACGTACTGATGTGCAGACAGCCTGTCTGGAGTGCTGTGATGTTCCCTTGTGGCCTGGGTTGTTTTGTCTGTGCTGTGAACTGTGGACTTGACCAGCAATTATACAGCAAGCAGGATGAATCCACTGACCTAGGACAAGACAGTGTCTGTTTAGTCAGCCTGTCTGTGCCAGAGAATAACTTTGAACAACATTTACTCTGGTGTTACATAAAGTAGAAAACTAGGAAAGTGACAGTTCATGAAAGTTCAGTTCATCAATTCATGTCATCCAATTTGAACCAAATGGATATATACTGTGACCATCCTGTTGCTTTAGAATAGCAGCAGCTCTCACACAGTTTTTCTCTAAGTAGGAAGGTACTTTCTTTGAAGCACACAGAGAAGTCGACATCTGAAGCCTCTGCACAGCACTGTATATCCACCCCCTGCCAGTCTTTGTGATGACTGCCTTCCTTTGTTGACAGGTGCTGTGATGTAATCAGGTGCTAATTTATTCATGCTAAAATGTGCACCTTAACCTAAAATCAAGATTCAAGTTAAAGTAAGTCACATCCAGAGCTAAGCTCTGAAACTTGAACTCTTCTTGGAGCACATCTAAAAGTCGACGTCTAATTAAACAGCTTTCCACTGAGGATTTGTAGATAAACCAGTTTCAGGCTGTACGTGAGCACTGCCAATTTGAACTGGCTCCCAACAGCAGGGCTCCATCTGAGAATGACATGTATATATTTTGGCATGTACATGTATTTTTTGGCTTTCTGTCATGAGATGATTATCTATTCTTGCCCTCAGGCTCTTTCCAACATGTTAATAGCTTCACCTAGAACAACCCGACATGCATGAACGTATAATTATGCACTCCCTGGATGTGTTCTTGTGAAGATCTGTTGGTCTTTATTGAGCTCTGTAACATACAGAACAATAGTGATCAAAAACTGTCCACCCTGATCGTGACTGACTGACTGACTGTCAGCTGAGTTATACAGAACTGAGATTAAGATCCAAGCATAAGTGGGACAACAACATGGACAATCACAGATGATGGAGAAGTTTGAAGCTATGAAATTGACAAGCCAAACCCATTTACTCCCCGTCGATTCAACATGATTTGATTTCAAGCTTCTAATCATAGAGAGAGATAGAGAGAGAGAGGGAGAGAGAGAGAGATAGACAGACAGAGAGAGAATGAGAGAGAGAGAGAGAGAGAGAGAGAGAACTCAAAAGGTCAACTGTGCTGGCGAACCAAGAGAAGACAACATTCCCGTTGGGACGTTCTGTGAAAGCCTTCCCGCTGCAGAGGTTAACAGAAAATATGAGCTATTTCACCAGAGGCTATGCATAATAAGAAACTCTGGTTGTGCAAAGTAATCACTTTTCCACCAGCGAGTCTGCCACACTGTCTCGTTATACACGCACCATATTGTGTAGAAATAACCTGTTTCTCATTAGCTTGCTGGGAAATGCCACGGTTGGGCTTTGCTGATACATTTGCTCTTTCGTTAGTTGAAAGCCTTGGGGCTGTGAGAGCGATGGCAGCACAAGACTTCCCCGCTACATTTAAAAAAGAAGTTCCAACAGTGATGAACAGGATCGTTTTAGTGACTCTGGTCTAAGGTGTGCACTTCAAAAGAGAGTAGAGAGGCTTGAAAACACGATGCTTTGTGTGGGTGTATCTCAGCACAAAACAGCTGTTATTTGATTCCAATTAAATTGAAGTCTATTGTGGAGGTTAAACACAGAAATGACTTTTTTTTTTTCAATCATAGCCTAATTCTGCCTCCAAAAGTTTAATGAAACCTACAGTCAACTATCCTCCAGAAGAGATTAGCCCAGTTTTCATCACCCAGCTGGTGCGACGCTCCCCAGACAACCCAGTGGAGTCTTAACTGGCCCCATCCAAAGCCCCTACCCAGTGTGGCTTCATTTGTTCTCCATTAAAGCAATATGTCTCTGCAGTTTAATACCGACAGTGCGATAGTATTGACGTCTTACATCTTTGAAGTCAAACTGCGAGTCTCTGCTGATGAGATTATCCCCGTTTTGATTATTGTGAAATTTCACCTCTTCTTCATTAAAGTAAATGCATTATTTAGACTTTTACTCTATTCTGAGGAAAATCTGCTGAGCATGCACGCTCTCTCTCCCGGCTGTGCCTAACACATTCATAAACAGCCACTCATGGGAGTTGCACAGTACAATTGCAGTCTCCTATACTGCTGGAAACTGGAGCCCACCACAGGGGCATTCCACTGCATATAAAAGGCCCCTGTGGTGTTGTCATTATTATTATTATTATTATTATTATTATATCTCAGTCTACAACATGGACTTACTTTATTAAATGCATTGTTATGTTAACTGTGAAGTGGTCTTTGAACTGCTTCTTTACTCCAGAGATCTCTACAGTAATAGCGAAATAAAGACTTTAAATTATACCTTAAAGTACCCTTAAATTGTCCTTTCTTTACAGGAAAGTAGCTGTAGTCAACTGCAGTTTTAAAATGTATCTATATTTGATGTTCCTTCAGGCTTTCTGAATAACCTGAACACAAACATGTTTTTTCCTCTCAGGCATTCCCACCCAGGAAAACGTAATCAATCAAACCGATCAGTCCTGCACTTTAACAGCACAACTGGTCTCTTACCACAGCAATTCAGAAATAGGCTCATATCAGATGATCTGTGCCCTCGCATTTCTGTCTTTCCTACTGTTTTCTTTAAAAAAAAAAAAAAAAAAATCTTTCTCTTCCCAATCAGATCCTTAGCGTAACAGCTACAGACATCTAGTCTCTGAATCTTTCCTGTGAAGTGCTACTTCAGACACTAATTCAAATGGCTCTCATTTGCAGAACTAAGGCCATCATTTATTTCAGTTGTGATACTCCAGTAGGCACCAGTTAGTGCTGAGATATGGGAATGTGCCACTCATTGAGCTTGATGCCTCTTTTTACTCTGTGTAAGGTAAAGTGTAGCTGGAGCTCATCAGTTCTCAACTCTGAGTGCTCCTCTGCCGCAGCTACAGTAAAAGGCATCATTTGGCCTAATTGCATGCCTCTGGATCTCTTAACCACACCACTTCATCTCTATGTGCCTTCTTCATTCTGCCATGAATCAAAGCCAGCCTGCTCTATGAGGCTCTGCCAGAGTCTTTTTTCTCTCTTTACTTACTAAAAGATTGTTGTTAAGATGCAGCATCACTTCTCAAAACTCTTTAATCAAACTCACAATAAAAACCCTGTTCATGTCTGCATCTGAAACATTAGCGGATCCCTCATGGCAGCAACAGCACTGACACTGATGATTGGTCAGTTTTGCATAAATTTGATTTTATTCTTTTACGAAAAACCACAAGTCTAACAAGCTGTGTATTGCTTTAATTTGAATTGCATTATGAAACAAGAAGACAGTGGTGACTGAGTAACAATTGCGCCATCATATATTTAATTTAACCCGGCATAATGCATCCATAGGTGTAAACAAGCCTGGACTCTCTGGAACCACTTAACTCAACCTAGCAATTTTACAGCTTGGGTCAACACTCAGCCAACAATAAAAGCCTGCATGTGCATGTAAAGTAGTATCATTAGTTGTCAAGTGTGGTACGTTGGGTTTAACCACCACCATTTACAGACTGACTTCATAACCAGACTGTAAACAGTGGTGGTGAAAACTGGTTGTTAACATTCAGGTCAGACTGTCCCCTGTCTGACTGTTTGTTTGTCAAGTGGACTTGTTCATTGTGAGTTCAGCGTCAGACTTTATATTCCTTTGCCCACCAAGAGCTCTGTCCAGAAGTGGAAAGCAACATCAATGTTGAGTCTTGTCTCTGTCAGAGTCACTGGTCAGAAAGTGTATTATATGCTCTTGTCTTGCAGTCTACTGCTGTACTACACAACAATAGTGACAATCAGCACTAACTGCTCCTGTCGAGATACCATCTTTGGCAGCAGAGAAAATGTGCAAATAACCTCTTAAATTTACTGAAAGTAGCAATGATGTGGAAATGTGGCAGTAATAGAGGAGATAATTGTTTCTATTCAAATAAGACAAAACGTGACAGAGAGCTTTCAAACAAACCCTCCTGTGTGATCATGGCCCGAGGCTCCTGCTGCCCCTATTGACATTTCACTTGACCTTTCCAATGAGTGGCACTGGGAGAACATCGCCTGTGGTGATTTATAGTAGCCACTTTTATGACTTTACATGATTACCAGTGTCTTTTCAGGCAGTGTCACACACCCAGGCCTGCATTTCCAGGGAGGAAATTGACAGAACTCACTAAAAGTATCAACGTCAAGTTGATGAAGGCTAAATCACGGTTCCCTCCCACAGTGCTGACAGATACGTTTACGTGTTACATCTCGCAAATCAGAATGTCACTAAGAGTTTCTTGTGGTTTCCTGCCCTGTCATCACAATGCGGCAAACTCACCAGGACTTGACAGCAGGAATACCCCACAGAGCCTCTCCACTGGAGTGTGAACAGTTTAATATTAGGCATGGTGAATGGGTGTAACTGTTTCTCAAGTCCTGACATGAACTTTTTTTTTTTTTTTTTTTAACATGGAGGGAAAATTACATCTGGAACAAGTGAGACAGCCACTTCATACAAGCCTACTTCTGAAGTCAAAGTGCTACTTCACACTCACCCGTGTAACACAAGCAATATTCACCAGACACTTGAGTAAAGCATTTGGAATTAAAATATGAAATAGCCAGTGGACACCCAGTCAACAGGGAACGTTCCCACAACACTGGCTAACGATTTAAATGTTTCTTATCGAATATTCAAAGAACATTATGATGATGTTTATTATTTCAATTGATGTTTCTTTATTGTTAAATGTCAACAAAGAAAAAATGTTTTCGGTGCAACATTCTCAGGATGTTTTGGGGATGTTGGTGAGGTAAGAGATTATAGAATGTTCCTCTACAAATTTACCACAATGTTACCTGGTAACAAAGGGAGGACATTCTCAAAGAAACACTCTGAAAATGTTTTCAAGATGTTATTGAACTCTTGAATTCTTTCAATGTCATGTGATTTTAAATACTCTTTTTGTTATAACGCAGGTGAGTAATGCAAGTGGACCATCAGACGACAACACTGAAGGTCTGTCACTGAGAGAGGAGAAGTGTTTTCAGAATGAAAATGCAGCATGTGTGTGATGGGAGCTCACAATTCGGACACAACATCAACATAAAGGTTATGCACAGAGTTGTTTTTTTTTGTTTTTTTTTCAATCTATGCATTCATTTTATTTTAACCATAATGTTTGACATCACATTATTTATCATTACCATCATATTTCACAGCCTATAGATGGTTGAATATGCCTCTAGGGACTGCAGATGACCCTTTTTTTTTCTTTTGTATTTTTGTTTTTTTCTGGTATTGTTTCCTTTAAAAGGTGCTTTTTTTTAAAAAGTGTGTTTAAATAAATGAATGCAAAAGTGAATCTGTTGAAAGACTTTTGAATGTTGATGTTACATGTGTTGGTAGTCCAGTTCTATTAGTAAATTATCACTGATCCTAATAACCAGCAGTCAGGAAAGTTTATCTTCACATGGAATGATGATGTCATAATATTTAAATGTTTAAATATTGTAATGAAATGGTAACAGAACATTTGTAGATTTTTATCCAGTCCTTGAGTAGAATCATTCTGGAAACATTAAAAACTGTCAGCTGCAAAAAAACAAAACAAAACACAACTTCCTGCTGAAAAAATTACAAGAACATTCTAGGTAACTTTCTCAGAAGACTTTTAGATCAACAACAAAATGCTAGCTGGGATCGCTCCAAACCTCCATCCTTTCAGTGGTCATATAAAAAACAACCACAACAACAACATGAAATTTTCACCCCCTGTAAAAACTAGAGTCAGTGCGCCATTTGACTCTTCACAGTGCTGGGATTAACCCACTTTCCATCATGGAGTAAAGTCACAGAGATTTGACAGTCGTATCCTCCAGACTTCCAGCTGGAGTGTGAACTGGAGTGACCTCTTTGTTGTAAAATGTCTGCTTTTTAGGAACTAAAGGGAAACTGACAAAGAATACCATGCATTTTTACATTTCCTGGGGCTTCCTGATGGACCATGAGTCTGCTTGATTCAAGCGCACTATTTTGCAGGAGGTGGGATAAATTTGGTTTGTTTTCTTACACGTTTTCAACAAGAGATATGTTGCTCACAAAGTCATTCATTTATGAATCGTGCACTTTAATAATCCACTGTAATTCCAAAAATGACAGCGTGAAATTAGATGTAGGTCATGTAAACAGCATATTCTATTTGGATTCCAAATTTGCCCTTTTTCTGAAATTTGCTTTTCCTGATAAACACACGTGGGATAAGCTGATGTTATTGGGGTTTTAGGAGCATCATATGGAGATGACTACAGAGCATTTAGACTATATGTCCCAGATGGATTTTTACATAAGTGCCAAACAGCCTGTTTACACTCAGCACTGAGTGTTGTGCTCAAACAGTTTGCGTGGCTGAGGCAGAGATGCATGCCAAAAAGAAAAGCCCACATTCATGAGAGAAATGCACCTATTTTTACTGACACTTACTTAACACCTTTTTTTTTATTTACAATGGCCATTTAAGCAGGTAGCTGAGTAGACACTGCTGCATATAAATCAGAATATAAGTGGAATATTATTCATTTTCATAACTTCATATTCAGCATGTTATTCAGTAATTAGGTCCAAACACTGGACTGGATGGTACAAAGTGATGTTTGTGTCACATTGCACTAGAGAAAAAGTCAGGAAGTCAGAGGACTCAAGAACTATGGAGGTCTCTTATCAGATCTTGTACCACTGCATCTGGGTGATAGTGTTGGATCATTCAAAGTGATTGTTTCATTCAAACGAACGGATTGTTTGAGTGAACTAACTGAACAGAATCACTTCCTGACCAGATTCGTTCTTTTCTAAGTTGAGGTGAGCTCAGCAGTGAGCGTGCAGGCCGGAAGGGGAACTGCTGCATGGTCCATGAATTACTTGCAAATCTGGTGGTGGAGACTCTCAGTGGGAGAGAAAGGTGCATGTTGAGTGATGCGTTCACTGAACGTACTGTCACTCAGAGGTGAGGGCTTGCGTTCACTGAACATACTACTCAACGTAGTGTTGTTTTGTTCACAAACGTCTGTGTAGTATATTCAGTGAATGTATCTGTCACTTAGGACTGAAGGCTTGCGAATGATACGACATGTTCACGAACGTGTCGTTTACTAAATGTACTACTGAAAGTAATGCTGTACTGTTGTGCCGCTTGCGAACGTGTCGTGTTGCTTGCAAACTTCTGTGTATGTTCACTGAATGTATCAGTACGTTCGGTGAATGCAGTATGAGCCTCAGGGCTGAGCCATGAACTGAATCGTTCGGCTGAGTGTCAGTTCAGGGAGTCAGACTATGCACCGTGCATTCAGGACTCCCACCAAGCACTGAATGATTCAGTGAACTGATTTTTTGAACAAATCATTTTAATGAACTGATTCTAGCAATTCAGTACTCTCGAAAAAACTGGTTTCTCCATCACTGATGTCCAGATGTTTCATACGTCATAGAGGTTCATCCTCAGTGGATCTTGAAAACCTCCTGAAAATTTTACACAAACTCTGACTTTATAGTCTGGATCACAGGTTCTGGATCAACCAACACTGCCATCCATAACCATCCCAAGGGAAGCCAGAGACACAATCAGATTTGAAGCTGTAATTGTAAAAGCTTTCATTGTAGGGTTTACAGACTTCTTGTAGCCATGGACAGAACTGAGAAAATCCTCAGTGGATCAGGGAGACTGCTTTAATCTGTTGCTATTTTAATATCCAGAGTATTTATGCTTAAAACTTCCAACATCACAAAGCAGTGGCTGATTTGTGCCACTTGACACCTCTCACAGCGCTGGGATTAGCCCACTTTTCTTCACTGCGCTGTCAGGACCACAGGGAAGTGACACAAGCAATATTCCCCTGTCGTTCTCTACATGGGAACACAAAAAATGAGCAAGAGCCCCCCACCCATCCACCCACCAGCCCCTCTGTATGCACACCCCCAGCATCCCAGCACTGATCCCTCCTCTGGTTAAATTACCACCGGGTCCTCTCTGACTCTTATAAGAGAAAACACCTTTTGTGAGGTAGACACCTTTTGGATCCCAGACACAAAAAAGGTTTCATTTTCTCTTGCCTCCTCCGCTCCTCTAATCACTCGTTGCCATTCTGTGTCTTCCCCCCTTCTTCCTCTTTCTCCACATGCTTCATTGAGAGCGATAGAGCAGCGTTTCTCGGCTTGTGCGGGTTTTTCTGATTTTCCTGGAGCCCCTTTGATATGGAAATTAAATGACTCCACTCAATGTCAGAGAAGCTGAGGCACAATCCCAGTGTTAGTGGTTCCGTTCTTTCTTTTTTTTAAAAAAAAAAAAGGGGAGGGGGGGGGGGAGAAAAAAGTTCCCTTGCTTCAGCAAAAACATTGTCAGGAGCCAGGGAGAGAAGACACAATCACATCCACATGATTACAGCAAGGCGTTTTGCTGAGCATTATTGAATTTGATATGTCCACTTGCACAAAGGGAACTTCTTCAAATAAGTGCCTCGGGGAGTGAATTTCGATAAACGCCAGTTTGCCTCTAAGCTGCTTTGCTGCCATTTCCCGGGAGTAAACTCAGCTCATTCACCTGAAAAGTGACGCGCTGTAAAGAATGAAACAGAAACAGTGCAGTCCTAATGAGCTCATGTGAACACAGCTGTTTGAAAAGTGACAGCAGCAGCATTAAAACCTTGCCAGTTTGTTAGCATTTCAGAGCTAAACCCTCCTTCAACAGTAGTGACAGCAGATGAAAAGAAAATGAAACACTTATTGAATCTGTTTTTTTTTTTTTCTTTTCCCCCATGGAGACAAACGGCACCTATGGCTACACAGACCTAGTGTAACAAACTGCAGCACACACCCAGAGCATCACAGCTGGATGCGGTCGAAACTTTATAATCATTGACAGTGAATTTCAGCGGATGAAACGTATTTGACCTCTGGGTGTGCCTCGTTGAGGTAATGAAATTCTGAAATAAAGCCAGGCCATCAGGGAACCGCCTTAATTTCCCTGTTCAGTTTAAGGTCTTAACTTTAACCTTCCCTGCTGTTCTATTTTATTACTGAACACATTATAACTCTGGGATACGATGACACAGATCAGTGGAGCCCTAGAACTATATGGGACTCAATGCAGGGAGAGGGACGTCTGAAGCAATAATCTATTTTAGTACAACATAAGGATTTATGTGCGAGGCTGGATTACTGACAGGGCAAAGTGGGCGGCTGCTCTTGGCCGCAGAAGCTCAGGGGCCACAAGAGCTCCAGGCTGACTTTGTGTCAACTGGTTTGTGCTAATTTCATTGAAACTTTTTTGCAAACATGCAGTACAGGAGCATTATGTCAACTTATGCCTAACATTCATTATAAGAGCATTTCACATCAAGCGCCCCTAAATTTAGACCACAGGTCCCTGTCTGCTAAGGCTTTTGCTTTTAGATATGTAATATGTCATTGTGTTGCTTATAGATGGAATTATAGTGAATATGAATGATTTCCTTTTTGCTGGGAACTCTCAGGAGTCGCCTCAAGGACCCGTGGATGGTCCTCGGCCTCACCTCGAGAACTGCACTTGAGGACTTAAGGAAGACTTTTAAAATACATAAGTCTGACAACACCTCACATCTAAAGACTGTGTCACATGTTAAAAGAGTTTGTTTGTTTGTTTGTTCTAAACTGCAGGGTCACTATTTGCAAGAAAACGACTTGATCCATTTAAGATTCTTTCCCATCATGCTCCTGGTGGATATTTACAGGACATTTCCAGAATTTTCTGTTCTTTGAAACTGTATAATTGTTACTGTGACTTTTTTTAAAAGTAACTTCAGAACTGCTTTATTTTGAAATGATTTACCTTCTGACCCATTCCACCCCTTAATGAATTTACCCTGAATTTGAATTTTGACAGTACAGTATTTACATCTTTGTGAAGAGCACTGGTGGCCTTTGCAGCCTTGTCCTTGAGTGGCATCAGGTTGAAGCATCCTTTAAGAGAATGTTAACTTTAAATCACATTTTTTTTTGTTTGTTTTTTTTTTTTGTTTTGTTTTGTATAACTTTTATTACCCAGAGGATCTGAAGAAGGCCTGCTTTTCTCAGCCTTGACAAGTGTCATCATTTGTCCTCTACTCAGTCAGTGTATGACCTTCAGTGATCTCCACCAACAAGGTATGACAGACTGTTGTCTGAGATATAAAGCAGCAGCAAAAAGACACACTCTTGTTTATGGAATAGTGCTTTGCTTTTAGCACACGGACAGAGCAGCTGGAGGTAGATAAATCTGTTCAAAGACATTTAGCAAGACATTCAAAGGTAAGCCATAAATCCATTTTCCCAAAGGACCCTTCAAGCAACAAATACAAACAAATAAATAAAATACCAATAGTCATTTCAGAATATGTGTCTAATTGTTGTGAAAAAAACAGGCGCAGGATTTGTGACTAAACTGTAATCATTCAGCTATCTAATGATATGAAAACATCAAGAAAATAAAACATCTTCTGAGAAAAGTGCATATGGTTGTCTTCAAGAGTGAATTTCCATGTGCATGTTAAGGTGGATGTGGGTGTTTAAGGTGGAAGGTGCTTGCGTGGGTATGGAGCTGCACTACACTGTGAACTGGGCAGGCCAATTTTAAGATGAACAAAAGGACATGTGGAGGAAACGTCGGCTTCAGCCTCCACAGTGTGTAACAGTGCTGCTGGATGAACTTGTCAAATCCTCGACACACTGCCAGTTCCAGCCGGTGTGAAACATCACAGGACAGGCTGCGTAGCCTCAAGAAAGGGGAGATTATTTCTGATTGTCCTGGCTAATAACCGATGGACATGTTTCCTTTCTATCTTAATGTTCCCATAATTGCAAACTGTGCAATGATTTATTTTTAGGCGTGATGTGTGTGCATCATAACAGGATTTTCTTTTTCATCTGTCATTGTGTGTGAGTATTTTTCTAAGGTAGATGGGTTTGTATTAGCTATTTTTCAAAATAAATGATCCTGCATTGCATAGACAACATGAAACTACACATGTGAGAATATGAATTGATTCATGTTTACTAAACTGTCATTATTATTGTTTTTGTTATTATTATTCCACTAAATACAGAATCAAATTTCTTCATAGAAATTTAACATCACATTTTACATACCTTCAATGTGCAGAGCAAAGCACATTGTGTATATGAAGAGTCACACAACTCAGCATTGTGATGTTGCACCAGCTGTGATACAGTGTGTGTTCATAATAAAAGAAATAAACATCTTGGCTCTGGAAAGTGGTTTTCTTTTTGTCATGTGCATTCAGCCTTTACTGGTTAATGACTTTCAATAAAATATTGAAGACAAAAATGGAAGAGGAGACTGAAGCTTCATGTCAAATTACATACTGTACAGTGACAAGGTGGCAATCTTTAAGGAGTCATTTTGCATAAATATGTGTGTGTGTGTGTGTGTGTGTGTTTCACTGCTGGGGTGACAGAATGGGGGCAGATGGCAGATTGCTGGGGTTCTTGATGCTATGATGATACGGAGCCACGCTTGCACACACAGCACTTCAGAAGAAAAGACTGAGTATTTTCTACTGATACTTGTATGACTGCAATACATGTACCATTTACACTGGTACATCCTACCTCCAGGAAGTACCCATATGCCTGCACTCCAATTACAACCTGGACAGCAGATCTGCTCTTCTCCTTTATAGCATCACAGCCCTGACTAGCACTTGAGTCCTGCATGAGTTTAGTTTTACTTGATGCCGGTGGTCACTGACACACTTTCCCTCTGGACTCACTGCAGCCCCTGTGTGCCTACAGCTAACAGTACTACATCTCAGCTGATGCAGGAACCAGCTCCAGTGGACTCCATGCTGATGTGCACAGGTCCCTGCCACCTGCGGATATTAGTGAGATTCACGGCTCCATTCACGTTACGCAACTTTTTGTGCCTGGAAGTGTTCGCAATTGTCATTTCACATTTATGACAACACCTATATCATTGACATACAGCTTCAACACAATTATAATAATAAGTTAATTATTGCATTAAATAGGTTTTCAGCTTTACAGTATATAGCTTTCAACTTCATATTTCAGCTGCATAATGAAATGTATTGTTTTATTTCTACTTTTTATGAGTCTCATGATGTCAACAAACAATCCTCCTAGACTCGATACCATTTAAGAGACCATAAATTATTATATTTCATGAAATGAAGACATACAGTACAGTCACTTATTTACTGGTTTGTTTTTGATTTTGGCAGTTTTGGTCCTCCATACACAAGATTCCAAAAAAGCTGACCCACTTGGTTGGATATTTTATTTATATTTTACATTGACTTATTGCTGCTCAGCCCATCCCCTGTCCCTGTCCTCACTCTCCTTGGATGACCCAGTGTGTAAGTGACCTAAAGCAAGTTCCTGTTGCTCTGTGTAAAAAAAAAAACAGTACATAACTGAAATCAGACTTTAACACTAGAGCTGCCAACAGGTGGAATGTAAAACAATGACATTCCAAGTAGAACAATAAATATTGTATTTTTATAACAAGATGTATTTAATCTGTTGTATTGAGCTAAAAAAAAAAAAAAAAAAAAAAACTTTTACAGAAGTAAGCTGTAAACATCTTTCATGGACCACATTTATAGTGTCAGACTAACTCAACAATGATTTAACAATGTAAACTTAATTAATTAAACTGACATCCCTTTAAACTGTAACCACAATCCACCCCTTTGTTACAGAGGGAGAGGCTCAAAACATTTTGGCAGCTTAGCTGAGCCTTGTGATCCAGGACCATTAAATACTTTGTTAAACTGTCAGTTTTCATGTCTTTTTTACAGTGTTGTATTGTGTGTGTTATTTCCCACAAGCCTAACAAAGGACAAGGAGTGCCAAGAAGTAGCTGTGGATAGAAGTTCTATAAACATGGCATCAGCTGTAGATCTTCTGTTGTACAAATACACTTGTATTGATATTGTTAGTAAGCCTATATAATTACAATATCAATACAGAAATGTGCTCTACAACTAATACTTTGTTTTCATTGTTCATAATTCTCCTGTCAAAATAAGAAAACTCAGTAAGTAATTTTGTAACCTACAAGCTAATACACAATGTAGTTCTTTTCAGTGATGTGCTGATTGGCCTTCAATTAATATTGGGTGATAATAAGCTACTTTTATTTGGACATACTTGTCACTCACATTAGACATGTTAAACTGCAAGAAGATCAGTATACACTCTGGTCTGTGTACATTCCATTGTTCAAAATGTCAAACATTTTACTGTGTTCCTCTTCTCCTCACTCACCCTCTTATTCTGTCAGCTCTTCCTCTCTTGCCCCTACACTATGCCCCTTCTCTCTCTAGCGCTCTCTATCTTGCTCTCTCTCTGCCTCTTCGCTGTACTTTTCTTTTTCTGCTGCGCTGCCACCACTGTTATCCTCCATTCATGTTCCTCCTCAACATGTAATCAGTCTCATTCACGTTATCATCGCCCTCCTTATCTGCACCACTGACATTACCGTCTGTCAAGTCAAATTGGAGCCACACTGTGAATATGTGCTGTTAAATGATTCAAAAATAATATGCCCGCTGTTGCAGCCATTCATTGTCTTCCCTCCCTCTCCTCTTTCATCTGCTCTATCACACAGATCCACATCTTTAAACCTCTCTGCAATCGTTTCCGATTTTTATATCCACCATCACATTATTTTCATTTTGCAACATGTACTGTGTTACCAGAACAAATTACAGTGTTCCAGATATAATTTGATACACACTGCATGTTCTACAGTGTTGAATTCCTGCACTTTGAAACATAGTGAAACATAGCTTTGCACTTTTTGCAATGCCCTTCTTTGTAGCTGCCATTGATGCATTTTGCATCAAGTGTCGTTCATTTTTATGTGGATCAGGGACAACTAGTACTGGTGTGCTGGTGTTTTCAGTATTTGCAGCAACGGTTCAACCTTCTTTGGTGAGATATACACTTTACATTACAACCATCCCATCCTAATAGTCCAAACTGTCTAATCTGTCACCCTGTGCTGTCTGGCAGTGTACGTCATGAGATGTGAGCAGCAGATTGTGCTGCCTCACCTTTTCAGAGATGCTCTGATGCAGCTGTTTGATCCTCACTGAAGTTGCTCAGGTCTTTACTCCTATCAGCTTCTAATGCATCCAATAGGATTGGTTGTATTTGGTAAAAGAATCAAGCATTAACATGAAGGATGCAGACATCTACGTAGAGTAGAGTTCCTACGCAGTAAAAGCCTATGTGTGACAACAACATATTTTCAAACAGCAGAAAAATTCCTACTTTCTAGTTGCCTCACACACAACATGCGGAAGAGAGCAACTCAAACACAGCCTACTGAATCTGACCTGGTTACACTTGCTCCGCACTTTTTTTTTTTCATGGTAGCTATTTTTTTTTGTGTGTGTGTTTGTGTCTGTGTGTGTGTGTCTGTGTGCTCAATTTAGCACAACCAATAGCTGGTTAAAATTGTTCTCATCCCGAAGGCTTCAGTTCCTCATAGTAGGCACTGTTGTGAAAATGGAGAGGAAAATTGCAGGATCATGTTTTCATTTCAGAATGACTGTTCAAATGAATGCTGAAAGAGAGACCTGCAACATTTAGAGAAGACAATAGGGAAAAAAAAAGCAAAACCAAACAAAACACCCAAGTTAGTTACTTCTGAATGAGATGTAACTGACAGTGCTCTTGCTGGTCATCTGTTGTCCCTTACAGTTGTTTTTTAAAAGTGGGAAAAGATTTAAATTTGGATTCTTTCTCGATGACAAACATATTTCCTGCTTCAGTCTGTTCAATGAGACAGTGGATGTTCTGAGAGGGGGAAACTTTTTTCTTTTTGCCAGTACAGTAACAGTACAGGTACAATCAACCTCTATAGGTGACCTCTTGGTTGAATGGGGGAAACATTACATCATAAAATGCATAACTAAATAAATGAAAATAAATCTGAACACTGTCAAATCAGCATTAAAAATAATAGAGGCCAGTATTTGCTGAGTTTTAGAGGGGTTAACCTCTCTCCCCTCCATCATGGCAGTGGAGGGTGACACTGACTGAAGCGGATCCGATCTTTAATTAAAGACCTATATCTGCCTCATACATCAGTCAAGTGTGCTACCTGCCTGCTGCCACATCCCCTGCCTCTTCCTCCACGGTCAGACCCTCCCTCTCCTCTCATACCTCTCATACTACCCTCAAGTTCCTTATCTCTAATTTCCTTTTCATCATCTCCCATCTCTCTTTCTGTTATCGTGGCATCCTCACTCTCCCCTTTTCCTGTTATTCATCTCTCCTCCATCTTCCCTCCCTCCTTCCCCACTTCAGTCCCTCTCATCTCTCTGTCATCACCCCCTCCATGTCTTTGAATATCATACCAGTGCTCTTTTACAGACGAGCCTTTGAAATATAGATCAGGGTTCATTACCTACCTGCCTCTCTCTCTCTCAATTACCTCTGCTTAAAAAAACAACCTCTACCTGTCTTCCTCTTATTCTCCCTCCATCATTCCCTTTCATCTACCTCTTTCTCTTTATGTAACTGTCAATCCACCGACCTTGTTTGTCTGCTTCTCCATTATTCCACCACATTGTTGTCCTACTAGACCAAGAAAGGCCACATGAAGCCAGAGTGCCCCCCCCTCTTTTACCACCACCAGCCCCACCACTGCTACTTTATCCATCTGTCTCTCTATTGCTCTCGCTCATTATCTCCTCGGTAACGGTCCCCATGGTGATAGCGTTGCTGCGAATCCAGGACATCCTTGAGAAGAGGTGATACCTTTTCAGAAGAGGAGAGTGCGAGACCAAGATAGAAAGGAGCAGGGAAATGGGATGACGAGGAAGAAAAGAGGGGACTGAAATTGGGGGGAATAAAATGCTGAGAATACTTTTCTGAGCGGGTGAAACAGGAAGAGACAGAGAGAGAGAGAAAGTGACAGAGACAGAGAGGGGAGGAGGAGGAGGGTAGGGGAGAAAAAAGAAGATGGGAACAGAACAGAGGAAGGATAAGTAACTGATCATATAAAAACATCAAAGTGTAACATCCTCCTAATTCAGTTAAACAAAAGCTGCCTTTCTAACAGGTGAGTGGCGGTGGTGCAGCCTAGGTGAAACGTAGCTGTGCATCATCTGTAGCTTTGGGGTTTCCTCTTTTTTCATGCATGGAAGATCTCCGCAACACTAGATGGGGAATAGATGTGTTCAGAGCTGTATTGTATTCTAATTAATATAGAAAATGAACACATTTCACAATCATTTTCATATCTAGACCGTTTCTGCAGTTTTTTTAACCTTTTTTAACCAACTGGATGTGAGGACAGTAGAGGCCTAGGAGTCATAGTAGCAACCTAGTGTAGGGTATAATTATATTATGTTAATAATTTCACAGGTGAAGAGCAGTAGTTTTGAGGTGCACACACACACTCTGTCTTGCTCTGTGGAAGGTAAATGAGGTTAATTAGGTTTATAATGAAAATAAATCAAATGTTTGATTATTAATGGCCATTTTTTAACACAGGTCACAGACACCCTGGATTAAAGTGATATTGTACTTTTAGCTAGCCACCGAGACACCCAGGGCTTGACTGGTAGATGAACATATTTCGTCTTTGTTTGTTGCTTGTTTATCAGATGGTGGGTCAGGAGGTGATTTTACAGTTTTGAACAGTCCTGGGATGGGGTGGCACAGCGGCGCCAGTCTGCAAGGAGGTTTTGGGTTTGATTCCCTGGGGCCTTTCTGGGTAGAGTTTGTGGGTTCTCTCTGGGTTCTCCAGCTTCCTCCATCAGTCCACAGACGTGCACAATAGGTGGAATGGTGACTCTAAACTGCCTGTAGGTGTGAATATGAGTGGCCCTGTGGTAGACACATTATTTTGCCAGTAGAGGATAGGATGACAGAGAGTGTGCAGGTCTAAAACTCCACTAGCTCTCTCACTTGTCTAGCCTAGCCTACTTCCTGTTTGCTGCACACACATGATTAGAATAAACTGACATCATCATATGGCTCTTTTTTTTTCCAAGCATCAACTAAATTGGTCAAATACTGCTATGACAAAGGGTTGGCTCAGGGGTTTGTGATGCTCAGAAAAATGTAATCACCATTTTATATTTGCCTCGTTTTGAGTAAATGTTTAGAAAATGTTTTGGGGCCAGGTGTGTCACTCTGCAATGCCTCATGCACTTAACTTCCTTATGTTATCCACGTACAGATGTATTCACATCTTCCCAGCAGCAGTGTTGTCAGGCCACAATCATGGTTCTCCAAAGATAAATGTCACGCATAGCTGTAGGTTCCAATCTCAACAATGCATCACTTGGCCCTCTGCATTAACCTCACTGAGTGCTTGAATCAGGAAGCAGGTTTCAAATGGAAAACAAATGCAAAAAAAAGCATCTTAAAGTGTAGGAAACACCTCAGTGCACGTGTCATGATGAACCAACATGAAGTAGAGGGTTAAATATCTAACCTCTCGAGATGGAATGTCATTTTTTATAATATAGGAATTTTGACCAACTTCCAAATTACACTGTCAGGTGTATTGTAATGCATGTGTAATGAATAACAATGACTATGTTCAAGACCTTTTTTCTCCATTATATAGCTACTGACATTACATAACATTCAATGTAAACAGTTGCCTTTACTGTTCTGTCTGTGGCAGTACTAATAGTCTTTATGGTGGCAGATGTTTTTTCTATACTTTTTTCGTTTGGTACTTAGAAGGAAGGGGAGGGTGACCTCTTTTGACAGACTTAAGGATGAGGTGAGAGGAGCCAAATCAAAGGAAGTAAAGGAAGCAAAGGAGTGGTTTAAAGTCAGGAGGAGAGACAATGCTGAGGGATAAGTAGACAAGGAAAGGAAGGAACTGTAAAAAAGAAAAGACAGCTATTCAAGACATGAGGAAGTGGGAGGACACACACACACACACACACACACCATCTGAGCCATCCTGTACAAAGCTCCTGTTCTCCCAAGAGTTAGAGAGACAGAGGGTGTGTGTGTGTGTGTGTGTGTGTGTGTGCGTGTGTGTGTGAGTGTGAGTGTGAGTGTGTGTGTGTGTTGGCCCAAATCCCAGGTATAGTGGGAGGGATTTGTGTATTTCTCTTCCTCTTAATGTCAAAATGCCATCTCTCTCTCTCTTTGTTTGGAATCATGATCTGCATGAATGTGTGTGTGTGTGTGTGTGTGTATGAGAGATCCTGGCAGTCGTATTCTTTTAGAAGCAGTAACTATGCAGATTTTGAGCGAGAGCTGTATGTGTATGTGACGGTGTGTATTTGTTCATGTAGTACATGTACTGTGTAATCTGTTCCCACCTGATATTGTCTCCTGTAGCTGCTTTATATTCCTTTGCATGACATTTTTTGTTGGTGTTTAATCATTTCTGTGGGTTTAACATTTCCAGTGTTTAAACATAGTGTTGACTTTTAATTCTATACTTTTCCTCTTTAACACTTTCCCTCACTTGACTCTCATCGTGTATCATTTTCAGTGCTGAAATTTTCCGCATTATCTCATCCTGTGTATTTTTAAGAGTCAAAAGCAGATCTGATATTCAGCTCTTGTTATCTCTAATATATCAAGGATTATACTGTTTGTCTTTGCCTGTGACAAAATTCCATACAATTCAGCTCTATTTTAAATAATATTATAACATATAGTATCGACATCATATATTATTTAAAGCATGAAATCGTCACACTCATCTCAGCTTTGAGGTGAGACAAGCTACATGCACACATTTTTTTTTTCATTCCAACTAAGGACTGCGGGCCATCTGTTTACATTGGATGTTTTTTAATACAGTCTGGTGTTTACATACACTGATACATTTAATCCAAGAAGCTGTATGTATGTATGTATTTTTTGTGGTCCTTTCTGAGTAAGTAATTGTTTATTATTACTTACTTTACCACCATCTAGTCATGCAATAATATTCAGGTCTTAAAGAGACAGTAATAACAGACTCAACGGAGGATTAGCTCAGTTTGTAAGCATAGGAAAGTGAATTAATGTATGTCTCCACACAGGCAGACCTCCCAGAGGGCATTAGAGTGATGGCTACACTGTTGTGACATCACAATGTTACAGAGGTCCTGATGGCACATGGTAAGGCTTTGTTTCTTTATACATTCTGTGTGCCTTTCAATATGGACTGAGCACTTTGATCACAGTATTAATACAGAGCCTAGGCCTGTTTTGTATTCCAAGACATGGACATCTCACACTAAACAATATAGGACCTTAAAAGCACTCCCCTGCATCCACTTGACATTTTAATCATTTCACTTAATTTGACTGAGGTATTTATATGGAGCATTTTTATTCCTTTTAGGCTTTTAAACTGTTTATATTTGGAATATCATGCTGCATGTAAACGTACTTATTGACATTGAGCAGTGGTAGGATAGTCAGTCAGAAAGTAAGAAAAGGAGGGCTGTGTCTGAAACAACTCCCCGTTTACTATGTGCAATAGTGCACAAAGTGTGACACTAAAACAGTGTAAGTGTTAATTATATATGATGTTTTCTATCATCGCTAGATTATAGCACTTGAGTGAAAGGAGAAGAACATTTGGAAGGACAACAGAGCTTGAAGAGTTCCTGAGAGTGAAGAGAACACAGGAAGACTTGTGCATCTCATTCGCACTCACTCTCGTTATTCCTAAATTAATTTGACATCTCTTGGTGTCTAACATCTTCTTTTCTGCTTCCTCTCCTTAATCTCCTATTTTCATTGTACACCCTCTCTCCCTCCCCTCTCCTGTGGACCTGGGGGAAATAGGGAAATGAATGGGGGGATGACTGAAGACAGAAGAGAAAGAAGACGAGACATCTGGTAAATCATTTAGCAGACAAGAACAGGTGGCTCTCTCATACCCCCACGTCATCCATACTTTTACAGGGTAAAATATTTATTGGGCTGCCACAAAACCAGGCATTCATAATTTGGTTTCCGTGCATGGTGGCACTCAGGCTCATTACAAGTAAATATTACGCGCCATATGCTTTCATTTTTACTGACTAATGTCCTACAGACTAATGTGTTATTACCAAGGGAGGACAGGAGATAAGAGGGGAGGGCTGGCTTTGTCAAGACAAAGGAAGGGAGAACAGAAGGAAGCAGAGGAGAAGATAATAGAGCTGGTAACCTGTCTTCTTGCCAGGTTATAGATGATGGCAGTGAAAGGATGTGATTCCAGACTGTGCATCTTAAAAGGAGCTATTTGTAAGTTCCCTTTGTTGCTAAATGTGGTTACTTGCTGGAAGTGCAGATTGTCAAAAGCATTGGTCATTCTAGTGTTTACAAGACAAAGACAGTTATAATACAGCCTCATCTTCGAGGCAGAGTGGAGGCAACAGCGGATCACTAGCAGAAAGTGACAAGAAGAGCTAACCTGGACAAGCAGTTTTGTTTCGCATGCAGACTTTAATTAACAGTGGTATGCTATAGACTGAAGCATACAAAGTTAAAGAGTAAAAAAAAATGTTTGCCTGAATTAAAAAATAAGCAAAGTGGAAAATTCACTCACTGGAAACTATGACACTGAATGATGATGGCAGGTGGTGCTAATTTAATTACAAGAAGGATGGAGATAGGGTTGCCACCCTTCCCTTGAAATACATCCATGTCCCACACCATGACACAAACATGCCCCGTAATCCATAGTCTCTTGTTTATGATAAAACTGCACAAATATATATGCTGTAACATCATATATGATAAATAACGTTATCTTCTGCTCCATGGATTGCTTTCTGGCCAGCTTCGTTAATAACAAATACACATGGCCTGGCGGAGCGTTAGCAAAAAAGTGAAAAAGCATCCGGACTTGCATAGTTCCTCTTTAAAGACTAGTTTACCGTTTTGGTTGTTGAGGGATAGCTAGCTACTTTTGTAACTGAACTTTTGAGTGCAAAAGTTTTGAATCTTCTCATGTTACTGATATAAAACAGCTTAATGCATCAACACCTGTGTCCAATGGTGAAGTCCAATTTGATTTGCATGAACCCCCGTGATACGACTTCCTGTTGCTGTGCCACATTTAGGGTATGTGAGTGCATTTGAGCCAGATACATGTCCCCATGTAGATGGCACCTGAATATACGAAACAAACAGACTTTGGTTATGAGATTTTGTTCAAAGAGAAACAGAGAGAGGATACAAGCTGTGCAAAAGCAGCAGTGCACATATCAAATGTCCACACCATTGATAGGAAAGGGCATTTGGACTTGAGGCGCTGGACTGAAGTGAATATGTGAACTAATTGACTCACTTTACATTTGAAGCAGGCACTGTACATCCTAATTAATATAGTGATACTGCTCTGCTGAGCCTCTTAGCCTGTGGACAATGGGCGATTAATGGCTCCCGCTGTAAAGGTGCCAAAAGTAGCTACTGCTGGTATGTCATGTGGGGGAAAATGGGCACTCCGATTGTCATACTGCCTAAATACATCTTTACAAGGTTGGATAAGTTTCAGAAAAAAAAAAAAAAAAAAGACAATTACACTTGTTGCTCCATGATTTTCACACTGATGACTACAATTCAATTGGCTCCAGACTATCTTCTACTGTGACCAATCTGTGATGCTTCTTAAGGGGCAATGTGGACAGAAAATGAACCTACGTGAACCTACCAAGTGAACAGACTGGTTTATGACTCATAGTCAAAGCAAGTTCTGATTCCATCTCCATGATTTCCGTATTTCATGTTGTAAATTGTTTTCTTTGTCTGTATACAACATCTGTTGCACATCTGCCCGTCCTGGGTGAGGGATCCCTCCTCTGTTGCTCACCCTGAGGTTTCTCCATTTTTTTTTTCCCTGTTAAAAAGAGTTTTCTTGGGAGTTTTTCCTCAGTCGATGTGAGGGTCTAAGGGCAGAGGATGTTGTCATAATGCTGTGTAAAGCCCTTTGAAACAAACTGTTTGTAAAAACGGGCTATATAAATAAAATTGCCTTGCCTTGCCTTGCAAGTTGTTTACAAGAATACAAGTACAAGTTACTTTATTTATTATTATTATATTATATTTATATATATTTATATTATATTATATTATTTATATACAAGTTTATTCAGTCCAAGTATTGCGCCAGCTGTTTTCTACCTGCTAAATCATATTACAAATTATGGCTGTTGATTGTAGTGGTGTTTGTGAGCATAAATGCAGTGGTGGAAAAGGTTTTAGGACATCCTTAAAGGGGACATATCATGGAAATATGACTTTTTGAAGGCTCTTTTACATATATTTGGGTGTTTGTTTTGCCTTCTGGCCCCAAAATGTGAGAATTGACATACAAATTTGTAATTTACAAGCTCCCTAGATTGAAATCCATGTGGTTTTGCGAGCTGTTCCGTTGGTTGTCCGATAATGATATCATCACTTTTTGATTTGAATAATACCGCCCCTACCTGGTACCAGTAGAAGGGGTGGGGTGGGGCTAGCAGAGGTAGGGCATTGAAACAGACCGTTCTGAACAGGGCTGTTTTGAGCAGATGAAAAGAGCTGTAATGTTTGATCTTTTTTTGACTGAAGCATGTCACAGACATGTCTTTAAGACCCCTGGGAACTATTTTAATTTGTGAAGAAGGGGCAGAATATGTCTCCTTTAAAATTTTACACAGTCTCAAATATTATCATGAAATATTTGTGGAAAAATCTTTTTGTGTTTCAAAAGGTGTGGCCGCATCAGACAGACACAAACAAATACAAATGATACTTTTTTTTTTTTGGTTTATTGTTTACAAGAAAAACTAACAAAACCAACACTGTCAGGATCAAAGTCAACAAATAACTACAATAACAATTTAAGTTTTTAATGGCTTTTTTAATATGTTTAGTATTTTGGCTGTGACTGTACTAAAGGAAACTGCACTTGAAGACCTAAGAGTGATTCCTAATGCAATATTTCAGAAATGCATGGGGTGTCCGAAAACTTTTTTCCACCACTGTACATCATAGAAAATGAGTTTGTTCAGTGGAATAGCATCAGCATTCATCGAGCTGATCAAGTGCAAAAGAGTGTGGTTGGTGATGTTGGCATTGATGGCGGCTCATCACAAAACAACCAACTGCAAACATCCCAGAATAACTGCAAGAATGCATCAGCAGCTAAACAAACTCTTTCTCTATATCAAACTTAGACGACTTATCTAAGCACTCCTGTCAGTGGTTTATTGAGTCATGCTGGAAGGATTTGAAGCCTCTCTGTTCCCTAAATATGCCATTATACAGCCAAATGAAAGATTTAACATAGTAGTGAAGCCAGTTTTGCAGAGTGGCACAAGAACTGTGACACTTGTTTCTAGGATTTGACCATTTAGCTAATAGTTGTTGGAGGAAAAGACTCAGCTTTCAAAGAATTGAACCAGTGACAAGGACTCAGCTGGAGGAACTAATGAAGCCCTCCAGTATAACAACCAATGAATATTAGGTCAGCATTACCCAGAGATACCCACAGAGGCATGTGAGAATCAGGCTGTTACTAGTCAGCTGGTAGCTCAGAAGTTTATCAATGAGCCACTGATGGACTGTCTGTCTGTCTGTCTGTCTCTGTTCATCCATCTGTCTGTCCAAGACATTTGTGCTTTGATTGAATTACCAGATTTCCACAAAACATTGTCTGAGGCTCTGTCATGTTCCATATGTCTATGAGTTGTTTGCACTTCCATCAACAACTTTTCATTTCCCCTTGAAACTTCTCACATGATTCCAAGTGAATACTTTCAGTGCCAAAAGCTATTGAGTATTTTACAAAAAGCTGAGACTATAAAGAAGTCATTTACCTCTATCCTGCACCTTTAAAGTCCCATTTAACCTAAGCTCTAAGAGTTCATCTATAAGATGTGTTTATGATTTTAAGAACCACAAATTATCTTAGAGTAGCTTCACATCTCTTCTCTAAGGCCTCTCCTCTCTTTGTGACATCACAAATTTACAGAACCCCTTATGGCTCAGTTTCTGAACGCAGCCTGTATGCATTCCCCTGTGGACGGAGGCTCTGACACTTTGACAGCATCAAAATAAAACCTGGACCTGTGCTATAATTAAAGATGACATTGACAGTGTCACTATATATAGCATTAGATCATTTAATCACATAACCCCATATAATTATATAGAAGGTAGTTGCACCTTACCATGCATCATACTAGAGCCATGTCAATGATCATATAAATGGCTGTCTTTTCGAGCATGTTTGAGTCAGCCGTGTAAAAAAAAGATTAAAATACTGATTAGTGACATATTTTAATAATACTCAGATTGCACATAATTGTAGGGCATCTTAGAGCTGGATTGTAAAGAGAATTCTGTATTCGGAGCTGGCTCATCATCAGTGGAAGACATAAATAAGTCATCCTCCATTGGCTAAGAATCTCATCTGACTCACAGCAATATATTAATTATGGTAATCTGCATCTCTATTGAATATTTCTACTGCGAGAGGCATGCCAAGACTTTATGATCTGAAGGGGAAAAATCCACCTTAAAACAGAATGTACACATGCCATTTCTCTGATCTCAGCTCATTAATATTCATGAACATGAGAAACCCACAGCTAGAAAATCTGTCGAAACAAGTCTTTAATCTATGACAAGATGAAGAGACCTATTTTCATTACATTATGGACACGCTCTGCCATTAAAGACAGAAAAAAACTGTTAAATTATGTCCCATCTGCTTGCTCTACACTGGAAGATATTATATTCCACTCCATCCGTGGACTTTCTCACTGAGTCACCCACCGAATACCACTTGGAGAATCTGCTATGTAGGAGGTATGAAGTGATCAATGGCTGAAAATAATGGATATTCTGTGTTAGCTAGGAGGAGGGCAAACAAGTAACAAAGTTTGTCTACAGCAACATGACATGAAGAGTAAGTGGAACAACAAGCGACATGTTTTTTTTTTTTTTCCACCATACAAACTGCTTGGTGAAAAATGAAAAGTGGGAATTCTCCTGTAACAGCCTGTACCTCTGCACTCTACATGTTTTGTGTTGTTTTTCTCTACAGTGACATAAACTATGTTCAGGTTATTATTTATTATTGGTAAACAGGACACTCAAAAAATTCACCTGCTCTAATAAGTTTACTTGTCACATGGAGTACTTCTTAGACAATGAAAACAGTTGTGTAATAATCTGTGCTTTTTAAAGGTGCTTTGTCTGGTCTGAAGAAGTAACCCTCATGATGTCACTCACCATGTTTATCTCAGCTGGAGCTTTTTAACCACAACCAGTTAAGGTAAGAACAAAATAACAGTGTTTACTGATGCTGGATGGAATGGATACATATAATGGAAGAAAAACAAAAACAACAACAACAACAAATAAACTAAGCATTTGCTCGGGTTTGAACTGATAAATATAGAGACAAAATGGACACATTCAACAAAGCTAAGGAAGCTCATTTGAAAATGTTGCATAACAGAAACCTTGCTTGCTATCTTTAATTATACCTTTTGTCAACAGAAATCTCACCTATCTGAGTGTGAAAGTGTTTCTCAAAAGTTTTGGAAAGCTCAAGAGTCTCCGTGTGTAGAAGCTGCTAAGTCCTAAGCTTGTAAAACGTGAATATTATTATTCTTTACAATGATAATCCATATGATCTGCTTAACTTCATGATTCTAAATGCTCAAAGTTTAGGGTTAGTTCATTACCGAGGTGAGTGATACACTTTGGGAAAACTAAAAACTATGATCCATGATTGACTTCACATCTGTCAGAGTATTTGCATGCTCAGAAAGAGATAGTATCTTATCAGCGTAGTGCAGAAAGCCATCTCTTAGACGAAACTAAGGACAAACATTCAGATGTATGCCGC
The DNA here is from genome assembly GCA_019059645.1 of Caranx melampygus. Lineage (NCBI taxonomy): Eukaryota > Metazoa > Chordata > Actinopteri > Carangiformes > Carangidae > Caranx > Caranx melampygus. Next base: position 690,692 of record JAFELL010002427.1, read on the forward strand.
CAAATTCACAAACAACAATGCAGTACCATTAAAAGTAGGATTGCAATACAAATTGAGGGGGTGGGTGCCTGGGTGTGAATGTGTGTGGGGAGGGGACACAGTCCATTTATTGTTCTTATGGTTAGTGGGAAGAAGCTGTAATTGTGACATTAAAATTCAGCTTCTATGTGCTGTTGTGCTACATGACATATCTTTTGGGTAGATAGGAGGAACTCAAAGTCAGGATCTGCTTTTTCTCTTTGTGGAAGTGCAATATGTGCTAGAGTGGCTTTTTAAAGTTGAAGATTGTGTATATACATGTACCACAAGCAAGAACCTGAAGAAGATCAGAGAGATATGGCTGTGTATAGAGCAGCAGCACTAAGGCCCATGTGTGGGGTGAGCAATGATCTGAAGCTTGAAGTTGGGTGAGTGCACCACAGTAAAGATGTGATGCAACCATCTGCAAGACAAAGGGCAGATGTTCAGTAAAATGTTTCACCAGGCGTGTATTTGTTGTCTGAATTTGTCCTTTTTTATGTCTGCCTGTGTTGTTTCTGTTTGTCTCTGTTGCGCTAAGGTTTGTCTTGTGAAAGAGAAGTCGATGAGATTAGCTGATTAAAGAAACATTGCACTCACCATCCAAGACATCCAAGGAGGTGAGCTAAGAACTGAGGATTCTTCCCGTAAACATTATAAGGCACAGATGATCTTTGCCCACAGACTTACAATGAGATGATGAGGATCAGGGCCCATCACCTCTTTAAAGTGATGATTCACAACAAGAGACAGAAATAAAGGGAGCTCACAGTAGAGTTCAGACAGTCAACTCAAGTCTGCAATTACATTCACATGTCATACTCCCCCTGCTGCACTGCTCACAGGAAACCTGCTCTGACACTCACTGCTGTGGTGGCCGCCATCTTTGCTGTTGCTCATGTGGCATTTCAGAGTTTGGCTCTACATTCTTCTTCTGGGGAAAAGAGTAAACTCCACACAGGCACATGGTGGCTGTGTTTAATTTAATCACTCTTTCAAATCTTCAAATCCAAGGAAAGAAATAATCTACACGGCAGACTGTGTTGCCTGTTGTGCAACTTTATGTTGTGGACTTCATGAAGAGGAGACACAGCTACAGGGTCATGTTTGTCTTTGCCAAGTCAACCATTAACAACTTTCTAAAAAGCATGTCAGTATGCACTGTACTCTACTGTATATTGTATTGAAATACATTTCACATAGGTAGCTGCAAACTGCAGATATTAAGCATTAACTTCAGCAGAGCTCTGAAGGTGTGCATGTGTGATCAGATTGGCATGTGCTCACGGCTCACTGGCCCCTCCTCCTGCTGACTGGTCGTGCCCAACGTTGTCATTAAGGAAGACATATCATGCGGCTTTTCCACAAATGAAAATTGTTCCCAGGGGTCTTGAAGACATGTCTATGACAAAACACCCCAAGGATCAAACATCACAGCTCTTTTCATCTGCTAAAAACAACCCTGTTCAGAACGGTCTGTTTCAGTGCCCTGTCCCTTTAAATATAAATGAACCACTGCTAGCACCGCCCAACCCCTTCTACCGGTACCAGGTAGGGGCGGTATTATGCAAATTTGAAAACTAATGACATCATTATCTGACAACTGAGGGAACAGCTCGAAAAACCACATGGATTTCAATCTAGGGAGCCTGTAAGTTACAGATTTTTTTTTTTTTTCAGTGCTCACATTTTGGGGCCGGAAAGGCAAGACAAACACCCAAATATATGTTAAAGAGCCTTCAAAATACAAAATACATCCCATAACAGTTGCTTTGTATCTTCTATTCAGTGTTCCTGTGTGTTTATTAATGGGACATAGGTCTCTCAGCAGAATCACTGTTGCTGCTCAGACTCTTAAAGGTCCAGCTCCAGTCAATTCTAGCTGATTTGCTTTTCTTGTTCCTTGCTAACAGTAAGAGTCTGTGACGTCTATATGCACCCAAACTGAAATATTTAGAAAGGCACTGAATGTTTTCGTGTGATACAGAGTTAGGCTTTCACAAGAGGAAGTCTGAACTACACCTGAAGTTGGCTCCACCAGAGCCTACCCACCCTCTCCACATACCTTACACTTGAAAGAAGAAAATTTGACAGCAGTTATAACGAACTGGGGAGGTTCACATGCCCAGTCAACTGTTGCAAGTTCATTCTGGGGTTATACACTTTACCAGAAGTCATTGTTCCCCAAATATAATAGTTTTTTTTTTTTTTAAGGGTGCTGCTTGATGTAGTTCTATGTGTGTAGTCTCCCTGGGCTTTTGAAAAAGGCGATTTGAGTCCAGATAGCTACTTCAAAAGGTAAGAACTCTGCTTCACCTATAATGTCTAAACTTGGCTTTTAGGATGACTGACACATTGTCAGCCCAGAAAAAAAATGAACTCACTGTATTTTATTTACAGCAGGAAGCTGCAAAACGTGTCTTCAGATAGTCACCATTATTGAGCTGCTGCAATTAATCAGGCAAGGTTTAAGTGGTGGAGCAGAAGAAATATAGTCCCATAGAGGAGTGTGTTTGATTTACTGGAGGTGGAGTTGATTTATGCAGCTAGACACTTAAACATTCGTATCAAATGGGAGTAGTAGTAGTAGGAGAAATGAATGAGGTTTTAAACAATTCACAGTAGACTGCAAAGAATTCTGAGAGCAGAAACAGCACTTAGTGATCATTTAGGAAGGATTAAATTATGCATCAAAAAGGAAACAAAATCTGTAAACTTTTTTTTTTTTTTTAGAGACAATTTAGGTGAGCCCTCTGCACCGGCTGCCGTGTGATGACTGATTTGTTTCATTTTCTGTTGCTGCAGTCGACATTTATCACGTCCAAACCCTTGAAATATTGTAGAAGCAGTGTTTGAAAGATAAAAGAAAAAGTCCCACCGGGAGCGGGCAGGAAGTCCTGCCGACAGCGAAACCATCCCCTAAACAGGACAAAAGCTTCAGCGCTCTGTGAGTAGATGCGTTCCCTGGTACACCTCCTCTTGATTGTGTCAGATTTACTGGGGCTGCACTCTGTCAGGACTCTTAAACATCCAGTGAAAGCACTGAGTCACCACTACTCAAGAAAGCCCAAAAAAAAGTGTTGTATTGCAATTCAGGTAAAACCTATTGAAGCAGGCCAAGTATATTGTAAGAGGGACAGTTTTAGAGCCATTTTTACTCTCATTGTGGCTCATTTTCCAGGTACTTGCTTGGTACAAATGAATTCCAACACAAAGTCTGATACTGAGCTCCTCTCCTACATAAGAGCAAAGGAAGTCAAACTTTGAAAACCCAAGGACAGAGATGGTTTGGAGGGATCATACAAAATATCTAAAGCACAAGTGAAAGATGACATCACAAGTGTTACAAAAAATGTCAGCTGGGATTTTATTGTTTTTGGCACACCTCATAGTAAGAGTCAAAAAAGATAAAAACACTAAATCCTGTTTGTAGAGCCTCAGGAAGGATACGCTCCAGCGTCTGCATGTTAAAGATTCTGTGAAACATATCCAAAGATGACAATAAAGATTTCTTAGCCTATAGCCAGCGTACTATTCAAGTTTATACAGCAGAGACCTGGTGAATTACTGTGATGGGCATACAAGACTGTAGTGTAACCCTCAACACTGTCTGCCTAACCATGTGCTGCAGAATTGGCTAATTCCCTATGACATAAGTTTGTCTCCTACAGAATCCAGTTAGGGACTGGTGATTTGCGTTGCAAAATACATTTAGGGGGAAATGTAATTTTCAGATTGCATTCACTGGTAATGTTTGTTCCAGTTCAGGGGGACTCACAATTTTATATTGCACAGTTGTAGAGGTGAAGGAATGGAAAGCGACCATGAGACTTGGACAAAAGACCGGGTTTCACATCCTGCTTCCCTCATATATATATATATATATATATATATATATATATATATATATATATATAAGCTGTTAATTTAAACATATACTTTTATCTTTCATTAAGCAGCTGCACAGCCAGTAAATTACAGCTTCATCCTCCCCCTGCATGGCCACATCTTCCTTGTCAGTGTCAAAAATGTACAGTTAATTGAAACCATGGCAACACTGGGGGCCCCAGTTTTGTTGATGGAGATCAGCTCAGAACAAAGTCCAACAGTCACACTGTGGAGAGCATTTCAGGTGTGTAACCTTGATGAGTTACTCTGAAAACAATGATGCTGAACTAACACTTCCATCTGGGTTCTGCTCATGTGCTGGAACTGTTTAACTCTATGGGAGAGTAAAAGGAACATTTTGTTGTCTAGTAAAGTAAAAGAAAATGAATGGGATATTTGTTTTTGCATAACCCATGAAATTATCCCTGAGTCGGTGTAATTACATTTCTTGTCGCTTATACTTCTATTTGCCTTTTTTTTCCTTCATCAAATGTGGAGTTTCAGTTTGTGTCAAATTGAAGCCTGCTACTACAATATTGCATCTAGATATTATTTTTTTAATATTACAACGTAGAATATTGCAATTATCATAATTGATTAGCAGTATTGGGGTCTGGACCATAAACAATGATGATATAAATCCAACGTCAAAAAAAAAAAAAAAAAAAAAAAAAAAAAAACAGTGTTAAGTGTTAAACAGCAGATATTCTAGGTTGTTTGTCACTGTCACATTGTAAATGTCATGCAACGGTATGCAGAGCTTATTGGGGAGTTACGAGGTCAGAGGCTACACACTGATTATAGACTCCAACACGTTCTAACTGGTGTTGTTTATTTGCCATATTTCCCTCACATTAATCATGCAGCCGTGTTCAGAAAGAAATGGCTGTAAACACACTGACAGGAAAGCTATAATTAAATATGTTGTCTGGTAAAACTGACCAGTGCCAACTGTCTGATGGGGGAGGGGCTGTGATGTCATACCCAGCTGGGGTCATGGGAGATGTAGGGGATTTAGTGATGAACCATGTCCTGTCTTCCCCAGGACAACTTTATGATGGGAGTTTAATCCTCTGACTACACCACCTCCGAGGTCTCGGGCCTTTCCGGTGCCGGCGCCCCTGGCCCACCTGCCCGCGGATAATGGAGTCAGCGGGCTGTTCCTCATGCTCTAGTCTGACTTGTTGGTGATTCAGGGGTCATTATGGGGAAGTGAGAGCTTGACATTTACACAGAGACCAGAAGCTATTCTGTCTCCCCTCTCGAACACTGTGGTTTGAACTTCACACTCCCTTGTCTGCCTCTGTTCGTCTGCATCTCTTTCCATTTCCTCTCTCTGTAGTCACTTAAACCCTTCTGACATGCTCCCATTTTTTACGGCCATGTCTTCTAGTCTACAGAAAGCAGTGTTTTTTGAACATAGGTAGAGAAGCCAGAGTACAGGACATGATTTTAAATCAGTGTTTTATGGTAATTCAAATTCTTGTCTATGTCTCTTGATCTGTGGGTTGCAACATCACGTGTCCATCTTCTGCTTATTTATCACCCACATCCACCTCTCCCTTTCTTCACGTCTTCCGAGTCGCTTCAGTCTTCTCTGTTTGCGTGCCGACCCAATCTTCACCCTCCACATCTAACCCACCCGTCTGTCTGTCTCTGAGCTCACAATCCAACGCGCCCCTTAGCCCAGCCCCTCTCCCGGGGCCTAATTAATTTACTGAAATCTCAATCAGCCTTCCATTCCATTACCATACCCCATATCCTGTTTGATACTTCCCTGCTCTCTGCTGGGGGGCATTAGGATGATTACAATCCAATCCGTCTCCTCTGCCTGTGATGATGTCCCGTTCCTCTAGTAAAAATGACACAATGAAGGCGTACACACCCCTCGCTCAGGTCAGAACAAATTGAATCTTAATGCCAAAGTTCTGAGGCTTTGGAGTTCAATCAGAGAGAACTGTGGGTGGGTTGGGAGTCTCTAGGGGAGGCAATGAACTCATCTGAAGTCAGGAGGGAGAGATGGTGAAGAGAGATAAGGAGACAGCTGAACAAGAAAAAAGACGGAAAGGGCGAATGAAAGGAAGACATAGAGAGAGAGCAAAGTGGAGAGAAAGAAACACAGATAAACAAAGACAGAGTAACAGAAAGTAAAAGTCTGCTAGGACACATCACACTTCATTACTAATTCATATAGAGGCATGTTCGCCTTCATACTTCAATACATTCACATATAATAAGCTGGGGGGAAATGAGGAGAAAGCCAGGCCTCAAATGGGGGGGGGGTGAAGAAAGGAGACGAGGTGAATGGAGAGGAGATGAAGGACAAGGAGAGGAGGGGTCAAGAGAAAAATGACAAAACAGGCAGAGTTTAAAGGAGGACACAAGAGACGGCTAACGGCTCTGTACAGCACAGCAGCACAGCACGCTGACATGCTCATAGTGACAGTGCTCACATATCGAGGGTGTTACATTTGCCATGATCACCATGTTAATGTAGTGTGTCTTCAAGCTAATATTCACTAATTAGCAGTAAAGACAAAGTGCAGCTGAGGGTGATGGGGATGTCATTAGTTTTGGAGGTATGTGGTCGTACAGAGGTGAGTGAAAAGTGAGAGGATCACCTCAGTCATTAGCCTCCTGGAGTCTGCTGCTGCTCTTTACCTCTACCTCATCATTGTCAAGTGATTTATGCAGCAAAGTAAAAATAGGTTCCACTACACAAAGTTAAAAATAAATCAAATCAGCTTTTAAAACTATTAAAGCAAGGCATGATAGACAGGTTTCAGAGACGGCCATATATAAAAAGAAGTCTTGAAATTTCTTTTAAACGTAGCAAATTAGAGATTGAGCCATCCTGAGTGACTTCTCCACTTTACCTTAGAAGCACATCAGACATGTATTCAGGCCCTTGTCTGCTGAATGAAATGATGACTAATAAAATGGCTTTAAATTGTATTCTAAAGCTGCCAGGCAGCCGGTGAGGAGACTTCAGGACAGACGGGATGTGTGATCTCCTGTTCTCACTCAGCAGATGTGCCACTGCACTCTGGATGGTCTGCAATGTGTCTAAAGCAAATATGTTACTACTTCTGTGTGTATGCATTAAATAATGTCAAACTTACAGTACATATACAGGGGACTGGGCAGTCAGGTTAAATATGTTGAACAGCTTCCCAGAGATATCTTTGTTTTGATATGATGTCACAGTCAGAGATGCTACAGCAGCTTCCTGGCGTTGGCTGGACAGAGCTCTAAAAACCAAATGGCACAAAACAAATTTTTACTCTTGTGGAAATTAGAGAGACTTCATGAACAAACATAGTGATGGACCAGGAATTTCATGGCATCCGTCCAATAGTGGTCTACACACTTCCAGTCTGAACCACAGAGGTTACTTCTGATTCAAATTAACAACCACCACATGTATTACTCAGCAGTGTTGTGCAGAAAGCAGTATTGCCACAGGCAGGAAAATAAACATGCAGCATTAGTATAATACGCTTGCCTCACATTGTTCTGCTGCACAGTTGGCTTGTGTCCTTAATGAGAATCCACCCTCTCAAAAAACTCTTGGCTTGGTCTGAGTCATGATGCTGGGAAAAAAAATAAATAAAAAATCGGCCTTTTTCCTCAGTTTTTTTTTAAGGCAGTATGAGAAGGAACAAATACATCACCATCAGAATAAACTGAGCTGACTGCTCAGCTTGTGTTCTTTTCTTCCATCACACAGGATGCAATAAGTATGCAGGAGGGAGCTTTCATTGGTTTAAAGAGGACATTTCTGCTGCCTTGCACTGAAACTTAAAGGCAAAAGTGAAACTTGTGAAATTATTGGGCTACATTATCATGGAGTGAAGATGTCATCGGCCAGCTGCAGCTTCATGGTCCAGCTTTCCAGGACATTTATCCAGTTTGCTCTTTGCTTAATGTCCATGATAATGAAGGCTTTTTAGCCAAGTTCATTTAACCTCTCATAATGCATCTTAAGGCATAGCAGTGCTGCTCTGTTGTAGGACTGAACTTAGGGGCAGATATTTATTCTGCCCAGATGATGATCTGTACTGAAATCTGGAGGAGGGGGGGGCAGAAGCAGAGAAAAAGGAGAAAATAGTGAAAAAGTGAAATCATGACAAAAGGCAGGACATACAGATCAAAGAGAATCAACAACAGAAATAGACGCCGAGGCAGAGAGACAGGAAGAACGAGAGGATGAGAGAGGCTGACACGAGAAGAAAACACCTGATGTAACCAACCTACTGACGATGTACAAAGTATGTACAATATTTATGTGTGAAGGTTGCTAATTCATCCACTCTGCACCTGTGGAAAACCACACTTAGGCTTTTGTTTGTTTGCTGGGTGAAAGAAAACCTGAATGTCAAAACTGCCACAGAGTTCTTTCACTCAAAAACTCCTTTTTTAATCATTTGTTTATATTGAAACTTTGGTGAGTGAGTATAATGTCTACGCACACACCACCCAGAGGCACAAACAGTAAACAAGCCAGCGCCTGTTAGGGCTCACAAACTGAGGAAGATTAAGATGATCATAAGCAGCTATTTGTAATATTCACTGATGCTACCCCACAGTCTGCCCTCTAATATAGCTTGAAAATTACTGTTCAAGTAACTTAACTGTAGAGAATTGAAACAGTGGAGTAGAAAATATGTTTTTGTGTGTGTGTTTCCACCATCTGTTTTGACTGTTCTCTGACTTCTCCAGCTTTTAAAGATGCAACAGTGGTGTCTGGCAACCGTTTCAAAGGGAGAGGGGAGGAGGTGATTTGCACGAGGAACTGGAACAAGCATGGTTACACTTGTAAGTGTTACATCATCTGCAGAGAGATGCGGATAAATCAGTGTTGAGGATCCACTGCAAAAGTCCAGTTTGCTCCAAGTGAAATACGTGGGCAGGTCAGAGAAACTTGCAGGTGTAGCCCACACCTTCACTTCACGTGTATAACATCACTCTCTATCCTCTAAAAATTGGGAGATGAGACAAGATGAAGATTATATAGTATGTGTGCTTAAATAATATATCATTATTTACTGGGATATTCATAAAATGTGTGCACATTGTGGACAAGCTAGCCTAGTAAAGCTTTTGTTACTGATACTGTGTGCTTTGTAGTTGTTTCATGCAAGATCAGAAACAATAATATGTAAGATTTAAACTGTGCCAGATAAAAGAATATAGTCATAGTCATTATATATTCATATGTTTCCATGTTACTGCATATCCAGCCTTAACATCAACTACAGGTGAACTCTGAGACTTGACAAAGAGCTCAAGTCACGATTCCATTCACAAGACAAGATGCTTTAATATGATCTCCGATATTCATTACAGTGCTGACTTGAGTAGAAGAAAACACACGATAGGAATAAGAGTTACATGATAGCTTCATCTAAACAATCAAGTAAACAGCTGCGAATGATAACGTCAACTGTAAATCAACAGCAAATCTTAGGAATAGCTCCTTCAAAGTTCAAATTGTGCATTAACATGTACGTGTCATCATGCAAAACTAGTCAAATAGACATGCACATCCTGCATGTTCAGTAATATAACTTATTCATTCACATCTACATCTCCTTGCACTGCTCTATACCTGCACCATTTGTCTCCTTTATTTCCATGTGCTACAAAGTGTTGCTACTTATGAAGACTAAGCCACTGGAGAGAGGAGCTCCACTCCTACACAGATGATATTTCCACATTTGTTGTTGTGATGATAGTGGTGAAGAGTGTTGTCTAATGAAGTGGTCCAAAATCTCTTTGCTCAGCTTTGTTGTCCTTGTTTTGTGTTGATTGTTTTGTTTTACTGGATGTCCATGTGTGTATCTCCCTGGACATTGATACTGGCGATATGTACTGTTGTGTAAGCACACTGAGAGCCACTAGAAACCAGAGTCAAATTCCTCCAAACATGGCCAACAGAGCTAATTCTGATATAGTATACAGGCAAATGACTCCACCAAAAGCTGTCAACACACAAACCAACTTATGTATGAGTCAACGTGATATGATTTATTGATTTGAAAAGAATAATTTACTATTTCAGATTAGAAGATTGAGACCTTTCCCATAACTGTCCCTGAAACATAGAGCTACAGCCAGGGGATAGTTAGCTCAGCATAAATACTGGAAACCAGCCAGACTTTGTCCAGAGCTCACATTACTTCTCATTTGTTTAATCCAAACAACTCAACATTTAAAATTTGCATCTTGCAGACAAGTGCTTCAAAAAATCTTAAGGGAGTTGAACAGCTCTTTAGCAGTATCACAAATGTGATGAAAACAAAAACAAGAGGAGCTTTCTAAGGTATTACAGTTGTCTGATACATTTACAATGAGGATTATTGCATTAAATGTACTCATTTACTCCCCAGTGTCTGATAATTGTAGCCTGAATTTAATTTGCTAGATGTGCAGTCCCAAGAAACAGGCGAGGTGAGGTATGAAGCTGAACTGGGTGCTCATGGGCGTTTGAGTTTTGAGATTTATTAGATGGATTTTCCTGCAGATTTTCAGATGGCTGGGGGACTGAGGGAGTCCACTGACCTCTTTTTTTATTTATATATTTATTTGGCTGCCTTTTTTTCTGGCTACAGAATCAAAAAGAATCAAACTGTTTTCTCTGTTTCAATTTTCTCTGCTCAGGCATTTGAATAACAAATTTACACTCCTATCTGCGAGCTCTGAACACATGGATGAGTTAACTTATTTTCTAAACCTTAAAGAAATAGGCTTGGGGGTGGGGGTGGGGGGGAGTGACAATGTGCTGAATGCTCATGTCGGTCGTGAACTGTGAGTGGAGAGGTTCTGAGCTGCTGTTGTGTTATGGAACTGAGGGAATCCACTGACTGACAGGTTTACATTGGAACGGACCAGAGCTGTTAGCTCTGTGCTCTGTGCCCAGAGTGCTGGAGCACACACCACCATGCTGGGGTATGGAGGTCAAAACACAAACACACACACACACATACATACATACACACATGACTGAACAACTTCTCCAACAGTGTTATAAAAGTTGAAAACTTTAGAGTTTAGAAAAGGCTAAATTAAAGCTGTGTCTTTCATGTGTAACATAGGAGGAAAGGCACAGGTGTTGTTAGTGACACTGTTGTGTCAGAAAGAGGTGGATTCAGAGAGGAGCAGTCAGATGGTCGAGACACAGGTGTCAAATGGGAGGTCTCTTTATTCACAGCGGCCCTACTAACAATATTAGAGAGATAATTCCCAACATTACAGACCTCAACATGTCTTTTGATACCATCAACAGTGTGTGTGTGTTGGATGGGCTCACATGCTCATGCATGTGAGCAGAATAGGTTTCATCCTGGTTACCAGATTCTTTGGCTATCCTATATCTTAAAAAACTTGAACTTAAACCATGAAATCCATCTCCACTGTGTGCATTTGTGTACTCCTCCAATTCCCAATATCTCCAGATGTTTCCTGTTCTTTGGTGGACTGACATGTTTGGCATGAGCACAGGTCATGGGGACCTAGCTCTCACATAACCCCCCTGAAATCATTATAGTGATTTAGGCTAAACATGTTGAATATGAGTGATGGATATCATGACATTGTAAAACTACAATCATGGCTGGATTCCATTCAGGTGTGTAAGCTCCACATGTCTGTATCATGCGTGCTGGCTCACTGCTGTGGTCTGCCTTCATTAATATTATCAGTCACACCTGTGCTTTTCCTGCCAGGAGGTCAGAACGTGTGTTTGACTAAGGTCCGTAAAGGTCAAGTAGCCAAAAACCTCATAAATATCCTCTGAAGTCATGTCTACATTGTCTGTAGTGATGGAAGCCAAAACTTAACACAGTGTTTGACCTTTAAACAGGGTTAATCCCCCACAAGGATACACAATTCAGCAGCTTGTGACACTTCAATCAAACCCAACATGAGAGGAGAAAAAGGTGACCTCATGACACAGTTACCCACATGTGTATAAAAGTCCAAGCACAAATTTCAAACACTAATTTCCTTCTCAGGCATAACCACCAAGCAAAATGTTCAAAATGTCCCACACCAGTACAACAAAATCAGTTGAATTTAGTCACAGAACCCCCCCCCCCCAGTGACCCCCTCCCTCAACAAAAAATCCTCAACAAGAATACACAACTCAGCCAACCTAGACCTTGTATCCTCTTTTCAATCAACCACCAAGACAAGGCATGACCATGACAAGCAAAGGTTGACAATGCCACACAGTTAAACCCATGTGTATTAAAGTTCAAGTATCAATCACAATGTAAAATGTCCTTTTCAGGCAAAACCACAAAGGGAAGATGTCCAAATTGTACCACACCAGCAACAGAGGCAGTTTAATTCACCAACAGAAAGTTCAGTTATCAGTCCCATAAAAACCCTGCAAGTGACCCCTCTTCCTCAACAAAACATCTTTGGAACAGTTAACTTTCCTTTTTTTCCCACCTGAGTAACTCCTCTTCCCAAAAGAAATGCATAGAGGATCTCTGCTAACAATGCAGTTACCTTGAAGCTGCTAGCTTGTTGCTGCTCAGGTGCTTTACAATCCTTGTGTAGCTCCAATAATCCTGTGTGGGTCCAGGTTTATAATCCACAGGATGAGGGCGACGCTCAACACGACTTGACCGAGGACTTTTTTTTCAGAGAGAGACAGAGTCCACACACCAGGAAGTGCTCGTAGAAGTACATTTAATTGTTAACTGCCACATGTAATGTTTCAGCCCTTCATCAGACATGAACCAGGGAGGAGACACACCCCCATATATATATGGACCCTTGGGTCACCTGACAGGTCATGTGACTAACAATAGTGCATCCTTTTTATACAGTCTATGGGTGCATCTTAGAAAAACTGCATATATCACATTAATACAAAAGGACATTTTATGCACAGAAAAAAAGTACATACAGACATAACATTAATTCCTATGTCCCAATTTACTTAGCAGGTAAAACACTTACAGTGCATAGATTTTTTTTTTTTTTTTTTTTTTTTTTTTACTTCTTTACTAAACCATCATACTCTCATGCAATGTCAATGGGGGCACAAATACCCATAGACGCCTCTAACATGGTTGCATGGTTGACTCTTGGCTGTGCACATTGCAGATGCTCCAATATTTTCTTTTTTTGTTTGAAACAGAAACTGAGGGTCCAAGTGATTAGCAGCCTTATCCCCTGGGGTTGGTGTGTTCATGTGGTCCTTTCTGTTGTAATGCACAGGTGGTGTATTGTTTCTCACATTTTGAGTTTTCTGCTGCCATGGTAAACCCCAACCCTGTTGACTCGCTTGTTTCTTTTTAGTGTTGCGGCCCCATCTGGGCTGGGCCCCTTGAGCAGTTATCGATTTCCAACTTTTGTTTGTTGTTTGAGAATATTTTAGTGGAATTAGGTCAATAAACTCATAAAATATTTGGTGAAACACGTCCTTTGGCCCTGTGTGTGAGTACAAACCTGTGCTGCCTTCTATTGCTATTTCGATGGGATGAAAATCCCCTAGGTGGCGTTGTTGACAACCTTACAAACCCCACCCATGTACTCTACATGCACTCACCTGCCCCGCCACAACTATATTGTGGTCGCATAAATATATATGCATCACCAAACCTGTCATTATATTGACAGTCATGGCTTTTCCTTCCATTTGACACCATTCTGTACATCCAGTCTGTGGGCTGAGAGGCTCATATCAACACTCTGGTGTGACTTTAAATTTTCCTAGTAATTGAAATAGTTCAACTGTTTCTCTGTCATTGTTCCAATCATGGGAGTATCATGTTCACTTGCTGACAATAGATGACATCATTTTTGCATACTAAAGCTGACATTTTTGAACAATTTTCTCTGCTGCTACTTCACAAAGTCAAGAGACGGTGATTAGTTTGAGTGTTTTTGTAATCAGTCCTACTGTGACTCTTGACTCAACCGAACCCAAAGTCGAAAACAACTTTTTTCCTTTGGATCCTGTGGTGACAGAAAGGGTTAATCTTTTTAACCACCATAATGATATGACAGGCTTTCACTTCTTGATGGACCTCACAACCCCCTCCCTGGAGAGTCTCTCATAATGGCTTCATCACATTAGAGTAGTAAACACCAACGGTCTCCACAGCACAAAGCAATCTGATGGAGTGGACATAATGCATATTGAAGACTCGGCCTGTTCGGTATTTCTTCCTTTAGACTAAGGGCTAATTTCCAGTACCTTTTGTGTTTATACTTTTCAGTTAAATAATGAAATAACAAGAAGTGAATGTAATTAGTAATGTTTTTTGAACAACCTCAGCATGTTGTATACATGAGGGACTATATTATTTCTTATTATTTAGAGAGGCCATTATCACTCCTACTATTAAGACCTGTATTCTATGTATACCTTCTGTCTGGCTGATGATCTGCTACCCTCTTTATGCTAATGGTCTGTTAACTGTCTAATATTATGATATGTTGTGTTTCAACATTGCCAAAAACTTTAAACTGTCACTAAAGTCAGAGAAGGGGATGCAGAGTTGTTGAGGTCAGAATGCAGCAGGAATTGGCAGCAATCCTGATGTGAGGTCAGCCAATCGTAGCTCAGAACCATCTCTGAAAAACAAAAGTGAAAAGGAAACTTTTGTCAAGTGTCAAAGTGTGTAAATGGTAAACAAACACACCAAAAGCCAAGGAAATGTAATATTTTTTTGGTCCATTTTAATGGATAGTATTATTTTAGCCTGCATACAACCAAGTCAGGTGATTGTACTATCTTTTAGCTCTTGAAGACTGACAGCTGCCATGTTGAGTTTTCAGATAACACAGTGCTCGAGACTTTTCAAAATTAATGTCTTTGACACTGATGTATTACACATACAAATTCTGGGTTTGGACAAAGCAGAAACATCATCCTCCCTGTTAGACCCTAGAAATAAACTCATTGGTCACCTCTACTTACACTTATCCCATATTCCATAGGAGTTATTCTAAGAGTTATCATAGGTATGCCTAGTCCTCTTTCCAGATAAGACTGAGACATTATATGTACTCTCTGTTGCTCATTTCTCCTCTTGTGTAAATTGAGGCATACATGATAGTAAAACTGCGGTGGAGAGGTGCTAATCACAAACACATCCTGCTGGCCAGCCAACATCACCTGGCTCTGCTCCGGCTATCAGCCACCCACTCCCAGGCTTGGAGCAGGTAATGTTTCTGTGGTGACAGAAATGTGTCCAGTTGGTAGGAAGTTGCTAAAGCTCGTGGGTAGAAATCAGATTAGCTAATGGCTTGTGGAGAGAGAGAGAAACAAACAACAATTTCTCATTCTAATAGCTGCAGATACAGCTGCCTGGTATTGTCAAAATGTCAAAATCATGGAAAAACAGAAGAGCCAACTACGGTTCCAGCTGTTAATGTCATGTTGCTTCCATTAAAGGAGAAGACTGTTTTTGACACAATTATTCATTTGAGACAACTGGACAAATTGGACAATCTGTTCTTTTATAATGACAGATCAAAATTAATCTCTGACTTATTGACTTTTGTTTGCTGTAAAAAATTGTATGGATAAATATCTCCACCTGAGCAAGGGGTCACATGACTTAGTGTAATAACAAACACACTGACTCTGCAGTCCCAGTTAGCTCTTCCAAATTGTTTAGCTTCCTTAGCTGTTGGTTTCATAGATGACAGCTGTACTGTCTGCCAGAGGACAACAACAGAAGATAGATAGTTGAGGATTGTCAAACTACCAAAATAAAACACTAGATTTTCAAAATAAATCATCTATTCCAACAATGTTATGTTACTCTAGCAATAAACTGGCACAACTGATGACTAGCTAACGAGAACACCTCCCAGAGTGACGGAGACTACCCCCCCATCCCTTCAAATTAACAGAAATGCGTCCTATTGTAACATGAAACCTTGGCTGTCTGAGTTTGTTCTGACAAGAACGTTGTCAGCTCTCTGAGGTTCCCAGTTAAATGAAAATACTAGAAATTCCCAAATCATAATGATGACTGATTATTCCACTCATGATCTATTTTATGTACCATGTTAAATTATTAACATGTCAGTGTACAGCATACTGACATGTTAACATTGTAGCCCAGCTCGTCAAAGCTTTATTAGGTGATAATGTGTCAGTCCTGTGTTTATAGTTCACTGCAATGCCCTGGACAGCCAAAGAGATCAATTAATGTAGTTTAAGCCGAGAGACCATTGTCACTGCAGTCGTCTTCACATCTTGTCATAAGGCAGAACACTGTCTGACCATGTTGCTCTTTTAGAGTTGTGTGTAAGGAGTTGTGAACATTTCTAAGACATTAAGGAGCAATAAACTTATATAGGGCACATGCAATGAAAACAGTTGTCGAAGGACATTTTGAAGGAATGGGTGTTAACTTTGAAGGATTATTAAAATGATTAGATTGGGTCATGATTCAAGTTTAAATAGCAATTTTTAAGCAAGGGAGCAGTTGTGTGTAATGGATTCCATCTGTACTCTGGTTTTAAGAGAAAGCCTTCGTGCAGAGCATGGATGTGCTTTCAACAGGGAGCACAAGGAGACATGGAGCAAAATTACTAATTCTCTTAATCCAGATCAGACAGTGAGGCTATGCTGAAGAGATTCCAGTCTTTCTGCATGAGATCAAACGGTGTTATTGTGGACAGAATCAGATGCCCCCTCATACATGTATAAAATCTTTCACTCTACTTGCATGCAAGTCAGTGAGTCAGGAGTATCATTTGGAGAAAATGGAGCACAGGAGTGATGTTGCTTTGTGCTGTACTTGGATGGATTAGTGTGAACGAGGAAAAACAGTGTGAATAAAATCAAAATCAGTGCGTGTCATATTTTGACAATTCAGATTGCTGCAGTGATACTGCTGTTGGAGTTGACTGTGACATCTTCTCATTGTGTTTGGCTCGGATTTCTACGTCATTTACTGTATGTGCTTCAACAGCAATATTATCAAGTTATGAGGTGTTCTACTGCTGCTCCCTGCTTTCTCTGTTATTTTCTCCTTTCTTGTGAGCACACAGAATAACAGTAAACACTTTCCTCTACGTAAAGGTGCCAAGTGTCTTTTGTTTAACCTCTCCTTTGAACAGCCTGAATCTCCAACGATTTTCCTTTGTCAAATGTAAATGAAGTTGCCAGGCGTTCAACTGGGAAATTCCAACACACAAACTGTTCATCTGAAAGAGGACCCACTTTATCTCACATGTCTCTACTTTGACTTTAATGTCACATGCATGAAGGTGAGGAGGATCTAACAGAGGCAATTTGTTGACTTTTGATGATCTTAGGTGACAGATTCAGGGACTGTGAGGAGAATGCACTCGACCCTTTCTACTGTATAAGGCGTTATGTGGCATTTCCAGTCTATAACTAGAGCTACAGACTGTTTGTGCTTGCAAGAAGTATAAGCTGCTGCACTGAAAAGATTGGCAGTCGCTGCACCAAGCTATAACCCTCCCCCCACCTGCACCACCAGCACCGCCATCCCTACCCAGCTCCCCCATGGATATTAGAGAAACAATAAAGGAAATAAAGAAATAAGGAACTAAAGGTAGTCAGCAAGCCAAGTCGTTCACCTTGTCGTCCCTGTGGACTTCTTGGCCAAGTGCCGAGCCAAAGCACTAAGGGCAACACTGAGGAAATGAGTTTCACCCTGATATCACACTCTTAAAACAGGCTGTTTTTTTGTTTGTTTTTTTCATGCTTTTTTACACAGAAAAAAAAACTTTCATTTAGACTGGACTGTTTGCTCAGCATGCAGTGCCCTTTAGTTCCACACCTGGGAGATGACCAGTGTAACCAGTCTGCAGCAGAGAGTTTTGGTGAACATTGGACATCAGGACTTTATTTGCTGAATGGCAGTGCAGGCCATCCTTCAGATTTTATTTTATTTTTTTTTCACTTTCCTTTTTTTGGCTATACAAAGGATCTTCTCCTGGTCTGCGCCTGTTTGGCTGTTTTGGTGACTCAGAATGAACTGGAGTGGGAGGAGACACAGTAAGGGATGTATCAGTAGCCAGCAAACTGTGCAGTGCAATTCTGGTGTTGAGGATGAGTGGGTTTTAGGCTTGTGCTGCCTCCTCTGCTCAAATATACTGTAGTTCTGATTTCCTACAGAGGAGACAATAATTAGTTACCGTTAATGGTAATGCCAAAAAGAGGCTGTGGAGCTTGCTGAGGTCTCCTTGCTCGCTCTGGTGGTGGGAGATGGGAAGGAGGCCAGGTGGTAGTCTGACCACAGGTTTCCCCACTGGAAGAGGAGGAGGGGGATCTTTAAAATGGTGTTTTTCTATCTCTGTGCAGTACTAATGCTGTTAGTAAAATCAGTCACACCATGAAAAGCTGCTTAATAAACCACAATTCATCCATAACACTGTGAATACAGACCTGTCATTTCACACACACACACACACACACACACACACACACACACACACACACACACACACACACACCAGTTTCCTGGGTTGTGCAACATCACTATGAATTAACTTTAGGTGACAGTTGTGCAACCTCTGCCTCATCCTTCCTGGAGGTCTTGTCGCTTTTATGTACCCAACTTGGTTGTCTGGTTTTGAATTGTGTTAAGTTAAGGCCTCAGTTATTGTTGTGGGTAGACTACACTTTTGATTACTGACTTGTAGTCTGGTTTGACTGGGTTGGGTTTGGTTATCCTTAAAATGAATCTGTTTCTTTAATTGGTTACCGTGTGGACCTACCGTCTATGTTATGCTCCTGAATGAGCACAGTGTAACACATCCTCAAATCTTCTCTTCAAAGAAGACATTAACCCCATTATACTTTAAAACAGTCACAAATAAAACCATAACAAATAGTCATGGCAAATTAATTGGCTTTAATAAGCCACCCCACCAATCTGTTTGCTGGGCTCCGCAGTGCAGTGCTGGCTGGGTGGCAGTATGCAGGCTGCCCTCTCTCTGACTTGTCTCTATTAAATGGATGGTGCTTTTGGCAGTGGAGCCTGTGTGGCTTGCTTAGCCGGGATATAAATGATGTCTGGTCTCCCCAGCAGGTTAGAGACACTGCAGACTGCTTGTTACAGGACAAAATCCACCCCAGCACCACAACAAGCATTGGGCGTCTGTATGATCCATAAAGGGAAGGTTCATCGTTAAGCTGGGAGATGGCAAGGGCCTCATACACTGGAGATAACAGATGGACGGTACCGCCATCGGCAGGGAGCAAGATTTGTAAGTCAGGCAAAATCAGTGTGGACATGTTGGTTCAAGACCTGGGTCTAATGTCTACAGTATCTCACCTCTTCCACCCCAGGACTCTTCAGAACATAACAGATCATACCTGAGCATACCTTTGGCACAGATTCATTAAAAGGACATTTGCAAGCATTGCAGAGCTCCAACATCTGTTTTGACTTCATACAAACTCCCTTGGAAACACCTCTGAAAAGAAAGATGATCATTGTCCAACTTGTCTTTTGGTATTAGTCTTGATCAGGACTTCCTCTGCTTTCCTCTGGTCACAGGTCTTGACTGAAAAGATCTGTCTGCAGCATGAAACACTCATGCCTGCCTGATGATTTTAAGTCACACTGCTGCACCTCCCAGTCTAATGAAAAAGGGGTTTGAAATATGAATATATGAGTTACAACTACTCGTGGCACAGCTATGCTAACAATGCCAGCCATACACAGTGGAAGCTAGCAGATGAGACATTACAGACACAGTTCAAATGTTTCTTCTCTAACTAGCCATCATTACCATCCGGTGATCTGCTGTCTTCTGAAACATCTTGATTTACACCTTCTCCTTGAAGTGAAGTCCACTTATAACCTTTCTCAGCTTGGAACTGGAACAATTGAAGGTTGTAGGACTTGATTTGCTCTGTTCACCGGCGTAAAACGTACCTAGGACTGAATATTGTGCAGCTTGACTTTTTCAGCTCTCAAGTCTTTTACTTACATGGATTTGACTGAGCCTGGGTGCAGACTTGATTTAGATAGACTTTGAATTAGATACAGCTTTTGTAGTTCTGGATTTCAGAAAGCATAAGATATTAAATGACTGAGACATTGGGCAACAGCTAGCCTTAACAACGAGAACCACATAGTGGCACAAGCTATTGTATGATACTGTATCATGAATACAGTCACTAAATTGTATTATAATCTGCATAGGAAAAGGCAAAAAAGGCAAAGTTAAATGTATATGTGTGTGTGTGTGTGTGTGTATATATATACATACACGTATGTGTGTGTGTGTGTGTGTGTATAAAAGACATAGGTGACACTGACACTGTATATATTTTAGACAATTCTGCTTTTTACAAGGTCCACGAGTCAACAACATGGCAAATTTCAGTTTAATAAAAGCTTGAACTCCAGGGGAACTCCAGTCCCCTAAATGGAAATCAGGTACATCTACATCCATCACTTTGACCTCTGCACTCTTCCTTTCTACTTTACCTCTACTTCGCTGCATTGGACAGAAATGGGTGTTCATCCAATATGAATGTACTGAGCAGCAAAGATTTAAACTCCAAAGACAGTTCTATCAGTGTGTTAACTTCATAACGAAGAGGTGAAACTCAGCAACTCTGTGATTCAGTGCTGGGGGCCACAGTGTACTATATGGGTTTCCTTATGCTTTTGAATGGTTGCTTCCTGCTCCAGGATGGCCCATTTCAAGTGCCACATTACACAATAACAAATAATCTTAATTAAAAACTACCAGCCGTGATCGGAAGACAAATGATTAGAGTCATTTAACACCACTCAGTGTATGATTTTATCTCCCACTGGTAAATACTAACTGATCCAGAGTGCAATGGGCTTCATCCAACTTGGTCAGGGGAGTCATGGTGCTAAATTTATACCAGTAATCAGTTCAACAATCTCATTGTGCATCCTGAACCTTGTAGTGGTCTTTATTGCAGCCCTGAATCAATATTTTGACATAACAGTTTGAGCTTACCTGCTGAGAAAATTAGCCCTCTGCTTTACCTGATCATTTTGCTAATTTACGAAGACATGAACAGGATTTCCACCTCAGGGCATAGCAATGTGACTAATGCCCGTGGAGGAATAATAATAATAAAAAAAGAAGATGAAATCAAATTCTGCTGAGATGTTTTCTGGCAAATTAGTTCATGAAACCAAGATTCATCCCAGATGATGTGCCAATAGATGTAAGCTGAGCTCCACAGTGCTTTGCTGCAGGGACAATAAATGCTTTAAGGCTCAGCTCTGGCCCATTCCCATCCCTCAATGGCTCCTTGAGCCTGAAAGAGAATGAGCTGCCCTATTGTACCCGGTGGAGGAAATTCAACCTGCCAGTGTCTTTTCCTCTTCAGCTCTCAGACAGTAATCAGGAGGGGAGGGTTTTGTCATGAAGGGATCATCCATACTCAGAGGTGCTGCCTCTGAAGGTAGGAAACTGCTTGGGGCCCCAAGGGCTGACAAAACTAACTCCACAGCAATGTCTCAAAATGTGGTTCTCTTCATGTTAGGGAACTAATGCAATGACATCTCAGTAGGATATCTACCAGTAAGAATAAAACCAGACAATGGTGATTTATCATTAGAGATACCAAGCTCATACACTTCATCCTTTGGCCAGTTGATGACTAGTGGACTGAATGTGCTGCTTGAGTCAGTGTGGTCATTGGACTGAACTCCAACTCTCTAGCAACACATCAAAGCCTCATCACTGACAAAGACACGTCCAAAAAAGTTGACAGCTGGTATTGTACAATGAAAGTAGCCAAAAAAGTTTTTAGAAGTCAGTAGTTCTGATGAGAAAATCACTAATTCACTGACACCGATCAGTAGGAAACTGCACTGGCACTGTAAATACTGTGGGTCATTTACAGTGTGACAACATTGTTATGTCATTTATGCAGGTTTAAATTTGATTCAACGTCATATTTTGAAAAACTCCACTGACATGAATATTTGGAATAACAATATTATAATATTTAGTGTATTTATTTTAGATTTTCTATGTTGTTATGGTGATGAATTCTGATTGGAGGGACCCTCAGTTTTTACGCATAGGACTCTATACTTGCCAGTGTCCACACATGATATCCTGAAGTAATCGTGGAGTAATAAAAACCATGAATGTCTCACCAAAAGAAAACTAAATAAATAAGTGGGGGAAAAAGTTCTTTTGGAGAGTTTGGATTTTTTTTCTTTTCTCTTTTTTTTTTTTTTTTGGATGGTCTTCTTAAACCTAAGCCATTCCTCTGTGTCCCTCCTCTGTAAAAGATGCTCACTAAAATGGAGAAAAGGCTAATTCTAGTAATTTACTGTTCCTGGCCATAAACTGATGCCTCCTTGGCTGCAGGCAGGAGCAGAGAGGGGGACAGGAATTCAAATGTTGGGACACTGAACAGATGCAACATGGCTGATATAATGCTAAAATATTGGCCGAGGAGGCTAATATAAATGCTGAGATGTTGGCTGGCAAGGTTAATATGATTGCTAAAATATTGGCAAGGTTAGCTAATATGGATGGTGCTGAAATATTAGCGCTGAAATACGGCCATGGATCTGGCTGAAGCCACAGCGAGTGTTACAGGAAACACTAGCCAGGCGATGTCTTTGTTTTCCCTCTTGTCCTTTTCCCTTCCCTGATGTTATTCCTTAACATTTTACCTTCATTTCGTTCACGCCGGCCTGAAGGATTTATGGGCAGGGGAGGAGGGAGCTGGATGGGACGTGGAGGCAGACAGTGGTAAACACTGCAGGGAAGTCAAACCTTCAAACCCTGTGTGCTTTTTTTTTTTTTTTTTTTTTTTTTTTACAGCACTGTTTCATTTTTAATAGTGAGGCCTGACATGTGTTTGAGCTTTGTCTGCTTTTTTAACACTGGTACCACAGAGGCAAAAACAGAATGTGAACCCATCCATAAACAGGAAGCTGTGTGGTCCAGATAAACAAGTCAGATCACCCCCATCACAAACACTTTCTCAAAGTTTTCCTTTCACTCTGTTCCTCTTGTCCCATTTTCTTCCCTCCTCCTCTGTCAACACAGACATACTCAACCACCCAATAGCATCTCCTCACATCCACCAGGTCCATTTAAAGGCCCCCAAACACTTGCTTTGGAGGACTTTTTCAAACACCATGAAGTACAAAATCACAACATGCTGAATCAGAGTCGAGGCTGTTTGATGTCAATCTGTGATTGCTCCCAGTTTTAACTAATTTTGTGAATCTCATGATTGAGCAGCTGGAGGTGGCTGACTGCTTCTTCTTCTTTTTTTGATGTGCAAATTAGGATTTAAGCAAACGGGGCAATTTCTGATAGACTAAGTTCACTTTTATGTAAAGTAATCACAAAGATCCTGAGTAGATTTAATTTTAAGTTGCTTCTTTGTTTTTGTTTTGTTTTAATCACTGATAGTTAAAATGACTGTGGATTAGTGTAATATAGAATTATCACCTGTCCCATAAAATATTAGGTCTTCTTCAACTAACTGGTATAACTTAAGGTTATACATCACATGCCCATCAGCACCAGAGACCACAATAAGACACAGAGCGAGGAAGGAAAATGAACACTGAGCCTAAGCTACATTTTCTCCACTTTGAAAAGCTGATTGTGGACATCAGATTTCACCACAATCATGTAATCACATCATTGCTGCCAAAGTCAGCTGTCTCTACAGATTGCTCAGTCACCCCATCACCACCAGCTTCATGTCAGTATCCTGGTTGAGCCCAAATGATCCCTATCACTCTTCTAGTCTTCATCTGTTCATCTCCTGACCGCCACCAGGGTCTAGACCTCAGGGGATCACTACACACTGCATCCCTTCTCAGTATGTTGCTCCATATCTGCAGGAACTGTAGGTTGCCGTCTGCTAACACTTTTACTGAACAAGCTTGTACAGTGATAATATGCTGCTGCCAGCTTGGTATGAATGCAGGTTTAAAGTGCCAATGATTGATGATTGATTATTCATTCATATCATTTTTTTATGTCCTGGACTTACTTTTAAAGAAATAATCTCAACAGGAGATTGGTAGTTTAGCTTAGCATGAGGATAGAGAAAAGGGCTGAATAAGCTAATGAGTCTGATTTAGTTAAAGTTAGTTACAGTGCTGCAAGTAATAATATCAAATTAATTATGACAAATTAATTTTATCCTATTAGACATTTACAGTAAATCGATGTCTATGTTTGCCAGGCTGTGTCATTAATTCAGGAGACATATCAGGATGTGCTGTGATGATCAAACTTTGATACTTGGTCGCTGTCAATCATAAATATGAAGGACAACAGTAAGAACAGAGACAAAGGAACTAAAGAGCTGAGAGCAGGTGCTGAACGCTACTGATAATGTTATTAATAGAAGTAATGATAAGAATGATGACAGCAATAGACAAAAGGAAATAAGAATAAAATAGAACATTTGCAAAAAAAACAAAAAAAAAGAAGAAAAGAAAAAAATAGACATAAGCAAACATTATAATAGAAGGGAAAAAGAAAGTAAATAACAAAGATTCTAATTCCTGTGCTGAAGATCTGGCCTCAACCTGCACGACCCTGTAACTCTGCCTCTGCTAAGAAACTGAGAAAAAAATAAATAAATAAATAAAACACAAAAGATCTGGATGGATAGAAGAACAAAGGTTGACAGAAGAGGTAAGCTCTGGCTCTGTGAACTTGCATCATTTGATCATTTGCATATCATTTGTGGACAACTTCTTCCAAATTAATCTTGGGAATTAATTTGCAGATTCATGCATGATTGATTTCTGTTTCACACACAACACATTATGACATACATTCTAACTGTCAAAACAAAATGTTGTATAAGAAGCTTTTTTTAAAATTCTCACATTATGTCGTTCAAGCTTGATCCGCAACTACTTTGTTGAGGTTGACTGTGGTCATAGTTCTGAGACTCTGAGACCTCCTCTGTGGCTCTTTCATGATGTCACGCTTGGTCTTTTGTTTCAGAGTGTATAGGATCTATTGGGAATTTGTGCATCACCCTCTGTTTGTCATGTGTTTCTTCAAGTAGTCAGTATGTGGTCAAAGTGACTGATTGATGGGATGATTTCAAACCCGAGATGAAACGGTCTTTGAAGAGGAATCAGTCTGTCTCAGAGCTTTTCATCAAGTTTCATGCTATTTCGTCCAATATGCTGCTTTTATTTTGTGTTCCCTTCCTAGTATATGTGAGTTACATTGGTTTGTGTATTTGTAGGAAGGCAAATTTAGGAACTGGTCAAATGTATATCTTCTATAGTGGTCCTTGTTGTTAGAAAGTAGCCATTAGAGAAAGCCTACATAATAGGATACATGCTGGCTGCTGCATTTGGCCTGTTGTACATTCTACACTAATGCAAAGAGGTGTTATGTGTGTGAGTGTGTCTGTGTGTTGTCAATAGAAAGAGTGTTATTTGTGGGTAATAATGGAATTCTTGTACGCCCTCCTGAGCATCCACCAGGTCAGGAGCTCTTTTCACCTCAGCTTTCAGTGTGAAGTGAAAGGAAGTGGAGCAGTGGAGCTAAAATGTTGTCTCACAGCTAAAGTACATGATCTGAGATTGGAAAAGAAGTTACAAAAGAAAGAAAAAGGGGAACAGATATCCCCCTATATAGATATAGTTTACAACCTTCGAAAATGGAAGCAATTTATTCCATGAAGTGGCATTTACTAAGACACCTAAAGAGACTGAGCAGTGCTTTTGCCCTGCCACTGCAGTGAGAACTAATGGGGGCCTTTTAATGTCTCTGTGTACAGTTTGAAGCTGCACCGAATGTTGAAATTAGTCTAGTTTATCTCAATTACTGCAGCTGCCGATGAGCTGCTCAGCTCAAAAAGAGACATTAATGTTTTGTACCTATTTTTAGTCAGTCTCAGTAGATGGGTCTTGTGATAATCTGTGTTTTTTTCACTGTTCAACTGACAATTCCCTTACAACAACCAATAGCAACAGTGAATTCATCCCATTAACAAGTGCTGGGAGTGTATCAAAACCTATTCAGCTTCTATTCCTCTGTGCCACAGAGCTCCATTGATGTCCTGAACTATTAAAAACACATCAGTGAACCACCCTGCTGCACTGGGTGACATGTTACTCCATTAGTATCAACACACACATACACACACTGGAGTTAATTTTGGAGACAATCCCATGTACCCCATCCTGCTGTAAACACTCTTAATGTGGATTAATTTACTGAAGAAAATAGTCCCAGACAAGGTCGCTGTTTTTAAACAAATGTAAGCAAGAAATAGACTCAAAAACAAATAAAAACTTGTAAAATGCTTGTTTTTCTGGGATTTCTGCACCAGGCCAAATTTCCTGGACTGCCACCACCAAGAAGCAACTGCCAAAACTACAAGAAGTAAAAAGAAAAAAAGAAATAGATATAATTCCATCACTTTAATTTGCAATATTAAAGTGACTCCTATGAGGAGTTTCAGAAAGTGGAATTGTTTTCACACTACATTTCCCATGAGCCTCCGCGTGCACAGTTGCAAACTGGTCATAAATGAGCCAGAGCGATACGGCACTGAAATGAGAGAGCCAGCCAGAGCGAGCTGTGGGAGTTTTGAAGACCGAACCAGAGAGCTTTGACCGAACGACGGCCACTGACGTGGTCATTACACAGACAAGTTTTACTATTAGTAATGTTTTGACAATCTATAATGAGCATAGACGGTTTCCGTAAATCGCTCTGTCTTTCTGAGGAAATGCTGGGCGAGTCAACCACTAAATAATAATATCAAAATAAGTACAAAGATAAAACAATATATTTATTGAAAATGGACACATAAACAAGTGTGGGTCATGTAGATTCATCCACATTAATGTGAGACTCTTTTATAACCGAAAGCGAACTTCACAGGGTATCTTTAATTATTTCATTTTTTATGTTTTCACAGTTATGAATGAAAATATTTTTTACTCTCTCTTCTTTCTTTTTTGTTGATACCTATTTTATTTTTGCTCAACTCTGTTTATATCTGTTTTGATGCCACCATTACATTTGCAATTTGTTTTATTTCTTATTAAACTTATTAGATCATTCAGCTGTTACCTTTGGTTAGTTTTTCTTCTAATTTAAACAAGCTCTGGCTGTAACCTGCTGTACAGACGCTGACATGGATGCTATCATTTTATTTGTATTTACTGAAAAAGGCATATTTCTGGAGAGAGAAAAAAAGAAAACCCTCTCCTTCCTTCTATTTCCTTCCCATTGTGCAGAGGAATACAGAGATGTGCATCATTGTGCTATTGCTTCCTAAAACATGAACATAATTTTTAAATCCTTTAAAAATTCCTTTGCCTTCCAGCAGTTTGCAAACACATCTGTGCTATCTCTTGGATTAAGTTTTTATTGGATTTCAATACACATTTAGAATTTTTGACACATAAAGGGGTACAATGTGATTTGCATTATTGTTAATAGCGGCGTCATCAGTGGTGCATCTTGGGGATTGTGGGCAAACAAACACATAGAAGATGATGGCAGATGCTACAACATATGCCAACCTGAGGCAATTGTACTTTAAATGCTACAATATACAGATGTTGTATGAACATGCAGGCAATATGTAGACAGCAGCTACAATATGTGCCACTACAATTGGCCATCTGGGGGGCTCTTTTGGTCTTGGGGGGGCGGAAGGATTCCCTTGGCTTGCCTCTTCTGATTATGTGCCTCTGTGTGTAATGACACCAAGCAACTCCATCCACTGGGGAGGAGCACAAGATGGTGACGATGTGGTTGGAACCTTTGGAAACACAAATTGAGTGAATCTTGTATTTCTTCTCCTACATTTTCTTTCTTTTTTTTCTTTGGTGAAGACCAGGAGACCATAAAAATATGGATGTGCCCATATGGAGTAGTGTTGTTTGCTGTTTTGCCTTCAGCTGCGTCCTGTACGCTGCACTGACTGCTTGTGTCACATCTCCATGACAGACACAGACGAGGTGGTGCATGTGGTGGTGGTGGTGGTGGTTTTTTTTTTGGGGGGGGGTCAAAAGAAACGGAGGGAGATGGATGAACAGAGAGACAATGACGGAGAGGTGGAGTATGAGCCTTCAGCTCTGCGCGATGTGCTCAATGCTAACTGCTTGACTTGGCTCTCTGCCAGAAGCTTATTCAGAACCAAGGACAGCTCCCTGGTCTCTGAGCCCACTCACTGGGGAGAGACACATTTAGATAAAGTCTCTCTCCCCCTCTCTCTCTCGCTATTCGTCGCTCCCATTTTCTTTTCTCTAAAGCTCGTTCCGTGTCATCGGGGAGCCCACATTTAGCCACGCTCTCTTTCTTTGTCAGTCTTTCTATTCAAACTCTGTGAGGAATGTCAAATTTATAGTCATCTCGCCCTCTTTCTATCTCTCTCGCTCTCTCTCCATTTGAGTCTCGGAGCTCGATTTCCCCTCGGTTGCTCACCAGTGAGGCCACATTTAGAGTCGGCACCATAGGGGAGCACCATGGCCTTTACCTCTTATTCAATTAAGCTCTGCCTGAAACACACACGTGAACACACACATGCAGACACACACTCACGCAATTACAGCCTACTGGTGTCTGGAGACTGATGGCACTGAGATATGACCTCAGAGAAATATGCGTGCTACAAGAAGAGGTGTGCACGTACACACACAAACACACAGACAGAGAAGTCCATGTGCTAATAAGAATATACATGAGGACAGGAGTGTATTGGATCCACACACAAACCCGCAACAAGACCAAGCAATTACCAGATGGTAAATCTCTGCGGTAATTTTCTGATGGCAAATCTCTGCAGTAATTTTGGACTGACTTCAAATTAAGTTTTTCTATTTTTTGTCTTCTTTTTGGTCTTTGCTTTGCTTATTTTTGTTTCCCCCAATGGGCCTGAGGTATTTAGTTAAACACACACAGCCCTCACACCCAGTTACTAGGCTATATTCATCAAGAGACATGTCTGGCACAAACCAATTGTCGGGAGAAGATTAAAAGAAAACACCCACAAAGGTGTGTGAGTGTGTTATTTTCTAACTAACTTGACAAAGAAAGGTTAGAAGATAATACACCTCGCAAATCACTTTTCAAACACAAAACATCAAAGCAGATGGGCTCAGAATAAAATCATCCCTCTGTCATAACACATTGCCTCATGTAGCCAAAAGTATGTGGACATTGAGGTGGGTCTGATCCCCTATAGCTCCAATGATGAGCCACTGTAAAGCTTAAGCATGTAGCTCATAATCCTCATGAGGAGTCATATCTGAAGGGTTAGGGTCAAATCTAATTGATGAGACACAACAATTCCAAATTCCTAACATTTTTAATGTCTTTGGCTATTTATTGGACTGTTTTCTTGTGAAAGAATAGATACTTTTAGTCATACATTCACTCCTCACTGACAAAGTAAACTATAAAAATAAGTAACAGCACAAACAGCTAAGTAACAAACACAAATAGATTTTTCACAAAACTAAATGGCTGGAAAACACAGGCAATGAGCTTTAAAGAGATGAGAGTTTTTCCTCTTTAAACATTACAGTGCTGTCTGAACCAGTTTCGTCTGGAGTTCAGAACTCAGCCTCATCCTACACCTGGGAACTAAACTGGGAGCTGACATTAATGGCTGATCTCAACAGTCCTCTTGTGGCAGAGTGAAGGGCTGAAGTCAGAATTATAAAAAATACTGAGGCCGTGAGCTCAAGTCCCCTTGATACAAAATAGAAAGTTTTAAATTATTTGGCTCTCCCCCTTTTTGTAATCAATTTTTCATGATGCTCTAAACGACGTTTCAAACTTTACCACCAGGAATGAAATTCAGCTGGAGAAATATATTGGCCTGAAACTAGTTAATATATAAACGTTATATATGAAGTCTCAACATGCTGTGTCCTGTCGTTCAACAACAGTGTTTATATTTTAGACTATAAAACACACACAAACAGTTGTCATAGTTGGCCTTAGCATTACTTGTAATGTTCATGAAATCTTTAAAGACCTTTTTTCAAGTAGAAATCATGCAATCTCTATGTGTAACCAGTTAATGCTGTAGAAACCTGGATGTACAGACTGACAGCACACTGAGCAGCCTTGTCTCAGTTGGGCTTGGTTCTCGCTCCTGCTGCTGGTACGTTATGCTAATATGTGTTTATTTTTACCCGAAGCAAGTAATGCTGTGCATTTTGGACTCAAGCAGAGCGATGGCTCAGAGCCTTTTTGTATAAAGCTCAGCAGAAGATGTGATAGGAAACAACAAAGGACTTCTGCCGACAGGAACTAAAGTTACTATATTCTGCAGGAAAAAGAAAAAAGCTACAATAATAAATCAGGCACATATTCTTTTCTCCGTCTTTCTTTTGGCTGTCAGCTCGTGGCAGCACAGATTCTGCCCACCTGGGCAAACGACAGTCAGGACCACGGACAGCTCCCGCACTGCTGACAGCTGCAGCTTCAGCACTCTGGACAGCGGCCATAACAAAAGGCTTACCGAGTGCACTTTTGAAAACTTCATTAATAACCCAACAACAAATCATCATGTGACCATTGTTTATAAAGACGGGGTGATGGAGCAGCAGAGAGGATCGATTGTGTTCAAGTTATAAATCAGTGCTAAGGAAGCTGATGCTGGGTTTAGGAACAGTTTTGAATAGGAATCATGCTCATGAGAACATAGAACATTTTCATGCAGCATATAGGATCTGTGGACTGTAATTCATGTTTATTTATTTATTTTGTTTTTATTTTGATTGGCATTTGCATTTGCTCAGTCAGTCAGTCAGTCAGTCAGTCAGTCAATCACATACTCTCTTTCACACACACAGACACAGAAAACTCTCAGATACCTCGTATTCCAGGAAAAGGAGAGTGGTTCCAGCATCAATGCACATCAGGGAAACACTGACCTTTGTGTGTGTGTGTGTGTGTGTGTGTGTGTGAGAGAGAGAGAGAGCATCTGTGCATTCTTCCATGTAGGGGGTATAAGTGTATCTTCATGTCTGAGCATTTATGTGTGTGTGTGTGTGTGTGTGTGTGTGTGTGTGTGTCTGTGTGTGACCTTTTCCACCAACTGTTCTTTGTGTGTGTTTCAGTCATCAGGATGGTATTTCTTTTTACAGCAGCAACATATGAAACAGGAGAGATTGCTCTTTGCCTCTTTTCCTCCTCATAATGCATCTTGGTGTGTTGCCTCTCAACTAGAAAGTTAATTGTTGCTAATATTTTTCAAATGTCACAATAGTTTGTTTCCATGACTTGGTTGGTTGGTTGAATAAACAGGCTTTAGTGACAACATAATGAAAAAAAATTGATGCAGTGGAAAAAATGAAGAATGAAAAAAATGAAGAAAAATCAGAAAATTATTATTATTATTTTTATTATTATTTTTGCAATGGCTAGAGGTTCAATAACTAACTAATAAGAATTTTTGGTTAAGTGAACCCATATACATAACTGTAATATTATCTATTCAACAGATGTGTTTACTGAACAAAGACAAAAAAAAAGGTAATTACTTTAGTGAGGTGAGATATTATTGTAAATGCCATTTTGATTTACTTAATACAATATAAGAAATATTACAAGTGTGTGTGAGCTTGAGTTTGTTTGTATCTCCCTTCCTTATTTTTCCTGAGACGATGCTGATTAAATAATTAATTGAGAATTAACTCTTAAATCAACATATCTCTTAATGTGTAAGATTTGAATGTATGAATTGAAACGAAAAAAAAAATCCATCTATGACAACCTTAGATGACATTTAAGTGACATTTAAGTAGAAATGTAAATAAGCAGTGCAGTTTAAAATAGGCAGGTTCTGCCTTGGATTGAAACGGACCACATATACTTTCCAATCGGCTACAATAAGATGTGTGTCAATGCATGTTCTCAGCAAACATACTGTAATGTGAATATTACAACAATATTTTTATACTATTATAGCATTCATAATAGTTTTGCTGTGTTTTGTTGTGTTTTGGTTTGGCAACGTTGTCTATGTATTTTTCTGCGTAAACAACCCATAATTACCAGCAGCCACAAACCGCTTCTAACTTGGCTGAAAATGATGCCAAGGAGGCAGCCCCATCAGTCACAACTGATTGTGAAATAACTCCCCTCTCAAACAAAATGCCTGACAAACACAATGTCAGACTAAATAATGGTGTTAAAACAAAGCAATGTCAGGCTATCAAAATGTAGTGGTAAAGTATAATATTTATGTCCCGACTTCACCAAATGATGCAGGCAGCAGGTGTGTCCATGGGCTTTAGCTCAGGTTGCATTTTGGTACCGAAGTGACACAGATGGATACACTTATTTAGCTGAAAGTTAGAGACACTCAATCCTGTTCAAAATGAAGCTTGAGCTAGAAATTTGTTAGCGTATCCTAGCATAAATTAGGGGAAACAGCTGGCCTTCCATCACAACCAATGAAGTGTCCACAAGGTTCTGGCTCCAAAAGTGAGTCACTTCCAGTAGTTACAATGCATAATCTTATGGTAGAAATACACATGTAACATGTATGTAAAAAAAACCCCAAAATCTCAACTTATTTTATGTATAATTGGAGTGTTTGTACTTTTTAGAGTTTTATTTTTTATGTTTTTTTTTTTCATGCAGATGTCAGACAAACATTTTCTCTTGTTTTACGGTTAATTAACTGACAGAAGGAGAGGGAGAGTGTGCTCCTGTCTCTTCTGAGGTGAGTTAATACATATCAGCTTATGCGTGTGCGTTAGCAATAATTAGCAAGTAACTGTGTATGCACTCACCATGCACCCCTGGCTTGTTATCGTATCTTCTTAACTAACTAATTACCCAGCAAATGAAAACCAGTGGGTTAACCTCGGCAGCCCACTTTGAACTTCAAAACCACAGAAGCTGCATCCATCATTATGGACAATCAATGTGTTCACCTGGCAAAAATGAGACAGTGATAGTGTCTCTGTGTCCTGTAACATGTCAGCTGATGTAAACCCTGCGTTGTGACAACCGCTGCCAACAGTCAGCCATATGTTTTGACAGCCAATTAACTCCAGCCAGTGGCTAGCAGCATTGTAATGCAGGTGGATCTAATGTATTTCTGATGATGGAGGGAAGGGCTCCGCTGTTATTTATTCCAAGGTCACCCAGGGTTCAGGGAATATCCCTCCCTCTGGAAACATTGCTGGCACTATCGCACCCTCTGAGGTTCCTGAGCTTGATTCATTTATGCCATTAATACAATCTGGCTGCTGGCACCAGGAGGGGTGAAGCTCTCTCCCTCTATACTTTCATACACTCAATTCTCTCTCTCTCTCTCTCTCTCTCACATCTTTTCTAGTCAACTAGTGGTTGTGTCTGCAGAAAGGCTCCCTATTAAATAAAGTGGCATCCAAGTGCTTTAATGCAGCACCTATTTAGAGTGAGAGAGGTGGGGAGAGCAACAAATAGAGAGAGCTGATGCGTCCAGGTGGAGAGAGCAAGCAAATGACTCAAGAGAGAGGATGAAGAGGGGATAGAAGAAGAATTGCCTCTCAGTTCAGCTTTAGGTATACATGTATGTCTCACTCACTCACTTGCTCACTCACTCACTCACTCACACACACATATTGTGTGTCTCTTCAACCCTTTATTCATTGTATACCTCATTATTCATGTGCTGAGTCCTTTAGCACCATGATACTGATTGCTTCTCACACACTTCCACACACACACACACACACACAGTTCCACATTGAAACCAGACACATGCATTGTATACACTGAACACACAGAGACACATTTGCGCAGGTGTTAACTCAGCCTACTGTGAGCGTTGTGATTCATGTGCACACAGCTTGGAGTGTGTGATTGTGGGTAAAAACAGCAACACATTGACGCACACACTAGCGTTATTATCGTTACCTTAAGCTAACAAACTGATGAAAACCCCAGTGATGAACAAATTATTTGTGACAATAAAAACAGGTCAATATATGGTGAAGGACACCTAACATTGATGTGTTCTTTAAAGAGCTGAACTTATAGAAAAAATGTCTTTAGCTTTTATCTTTGTCTGTTTTTTATACAGAGCAGAGTCTCACAGATGTCTGGCTCTGAGTGTACAGCCGGGACACGTACACTTTTCAGTGTCCAAAACATTCACTATATTAATGATGTCAAATTGTGTATTACCTTCAGTGATGAGCCACAGAGCCCCACTCAACTTTTCTCTTTTTTTTCCTCAGATTGTGTCAACATGCATGGTCACACCTGAAGGAGAGTTGTATATTTTGCCCTCAAGTCTGCATCCTCCATTCTGATCTCTGTTCTGATCTGTTGCATGTTGTCTATATTTTGTGCAATGCTCTTGTTGTTGTCTCAGGTCGATTTTTTACTGGTTACACTGATGTGTGAGGATTTTACTCTCTCCGACCTTTTGAGTCTCACTCTTGACCAGAGGTGCAGTGCTGTTTGTTAAAGTTCAAGAGCACAGTCATGATGTGTACACATGCACACACAGTTTAACAGACTCTTTCCTAACTTTTTTTTTTATCTCCACTATTTAATAATTGAATTCACTGTGCAGCTCACAACCAGTAGAGCTGCCTGTTCATATGATAACTTTTACCATTTCATGGTTTCATTACCTCTCTTCCATGACATACATGTCTATGATTATCAGATCTTTAAGTCTGATCTTAAAATGTATGAGCATATATTTCAAGTGCACCGTATGAACTGCTGGTATTTGATTTTTTTTTTCTTCATTTGGAGGATAAATCCTTGAAAACAAATGAAAATAAAAAAAAGTAATGGATTATTCAAATCGTCCCTGTGCTTTCAGTAAAAGTCACTGTGAGTGTGTGTTTGTATTAATGACACACATGTACATGCATGACAAAGCAGTATGACCTGTGCGAACCTCCACTGCTCATTTTAGAAACAATATTCCAGTTTATCAGTGAAATCCATGGGCTTTGCTGTTTTCATAGGGGCTGTTTTCTCCCATAAGAGGCTTTCACTTTGAACTTTTGAGCACAGATATACCCTCACTGTATTTTCAGAGCAGCCACATTTCTTTAGGTGAGAAAACGAGATTTGAGCTGGCATTGCTAACCTGACCCCTGCACTTGTGGAGGTGGCCTGTATTCTCACTGTGATGAAGGCTGGCCTGTAGGCCTGCAGCCAGACTGCTTGGTGCGAGACTGGAGATGACACATCACAAGCAATAACACTCCCCTCCTGCAGCACCTCTCCCCTTCTTGAGTTTTCCCCAACCTCTTTCTCACTCCTTCTCTCCCATATCTCTTCTTCTACTATTATCTCTCTGTTGTCTTCCATTGTTTTCATATTCAGTCCTCTTGCTCGTATTCCAGAGGTATGCCTCATGAATCCATATTCAAACCGAATTCATAATACTCAAGTCAAGTCAAAGTACCAAACACCATGAAGCCATAGCTCTAAGCTAAACTAAGTTTACATGATGATTTAGGGTAACACATGTTTTGATGTCATGTAATGGCACCAGCACTCAACCCGCCTACTTTAGCACAGTAAGACACAACATCATCCATCCACTGGAAAGCTTCAAGATTTAAAACCTGTGTCCTGTCCAGTATAAAATTGGAGAGCACTATAATAAGAAACAAGCCTGAGCCTATAAGAAGTGTGCTACTAATTGTCTGTAAGTAAAAAACATTAATGTTCCCTCAATATTACTGATAGACTTTCTCAATTGCAGATCATGAAATGTGTCCAGACTCAATATCTCGTCACTGTTAGTAAAATGTCCCTAAAAGTTAAGGTCATTGAGGACAAACCCTGATCTGCGTCAGGGAAAGTCCTGTTGCTACAGTTGTTCATTCACACTGTAAAAACAAAAACCTTGTTACTGAAGAACAAAATGTCTCTGTCTGATGATTATTTGACCTTCATTTATGAATAGCACCATATTTAGTGATTATGAATTCTCCACAGATTTTTTATGTTTTCAAACCAGGACAAATAGTTTTACTTCATGATAATTAGGCAAACATGTAAAAAAGAGCAATATAAAACAGGTAGAAGAACTTTGAATGCAGCATCCATCAACATTTCAACTGACTCTTACAAAAACAGCCCCCCTCCTATCATTCCTTTCAGATGTTCAATGAGCCTCCATTTGTTTGTAATCATGTGTTTTTTTCCTCTTTTAATTAAAACATCCTTTTTTACCTTTACATAGAACATCAAAGAGGAAACACAAGCTGCTGCTAATTGGAGAAAGATTTGGCGTTTTAACAATATTTTGTTTTGACTAATTTCCTCCTGTGCACAGGTGAAGCACGAGGAGGGTGGGGGGTGCATAGCTAGTACAAGAACAAAACTATTAATACAGATGAAACCAGGAAACATTAGAAGATTAGTGAAGGTAAAAATAGTACAGAACAGGTACTTTGCTTTGCTAATTTCCTCTCACAGGTGAGGAATGGTGAGAATTAAAGATGATGCACATAATGGCTTAAAATAGCAGATAGAGAGAGGAGGCTAAAGAAGAGAATAATCAACAGGGGACAGCTAACAAGGCACAAGAGAGGAAGAACACAAGCAGGCAGACATACAATTCAAGCTATTTCCTCCTGTGCGTCTCTGTTGAAGGGCAAGAGCATGAAATAATAAGGTGAAGGCAAAACAAGGTAACAAAATAAAAAAAAAAAGGTGAAAAAAAGTCTTAATTATCACCTCCTGTGTTGTTTTGCATAATTATTGGCTACATCTAAAAATACAAAGGTTAAACAGCTCTGTGGGGAGTTTAGGATGCTGTCATTTATCAAGTCAAAACAGTTGCCCGCTTGAGGACTCGGGGTCAGCGTGCATGGCATTTAACGGGCCGGAATAAGTGGGCCGAGACGAACGTTGACATGTTTGAGAGGCTGCTTATCATACTGCAAGTGTACCACAAGAAGCTCATATGCAAAATATGGCTTGATGATTTTTTTTTTTTTTTCCTCAGATGTATAGGCCTACTGCTGCTTTTGAGAAATTACAGATCAAGAGACACAGTGATGAAGTGTTCCCCTCAGTGCTCAGAAAGACGAGCAGAGGAGGGACATTTTAAATGCTGTAAACATATGGAGTTTAGCTGTTTGACCCAGAGGCCTCTGAAGAGGGAAATGACTATGTGCTTCTAGACTGTTTGTAACTGAGGATGAAGTGTTGGTTCAATACACAGACGGGTGAGTGGTGCACTGACTCACTCTAAAACAGGCTCATATCAACCTCACATTTCCTTTTTTTTGCCACTATTACAACTCACAGCAACTTTTCTTCTGAGTGTAGCCAAGGCTTACTAGCTGCACGCATTGTGACCACATTGTTCACAAGTGTGAATGGTAATGCATTGTGTATCCACAGACAACTGTGTGGGCAGAAATACTTCTACTATCTATTTTCTTTTTTAATTTAGTCACGCAGATCCAGTATGTGATCGGATCTCAATTGGATCTCTGGAGACGCATGTTAATGCCAGGTGTAAATGCTATGCAGTCAAATTGTATCCAGCACCATCAGGACGTGTTTAACTTTGTGATGTCACAACAGACAGACAACACTCACCTGGACTGAAACCTTGCAGGATTTGGGTTGTATTTGTGTTAACCTGATCAGCTATATCTTTATTCAGTTATTTAGAAAACATTCCGCCAATCAGAAGAGATTTCACAGCTTCCTCCCTTCTGATTGGCTCACTGACCTTTTGTTACAAGAGCTCCAGACAGAGAGACTACACTCTGATAGTCTTTCTGAAAACCACAAATATATTTTCCTATGGATCAACACTCCAGATAAAACAATAGAAAAATATAAAATATGGGGCCTTTCAGTGTTTGTACAGCTACACAAAGCAGCAGAAAATGCCATGTATATTTCAACCTGGCATATTTCCCCATGAATACAACTATTGAGACTCTAAACCACTCATGCAAAACAAGACACAATAGCAGGCAGCTCAAGCCTCCAATAGCTTTCCAAATAAACATGATTTTGTACATGAGTCAACACAAATCAGATGAATGTGATGTGCATCTACGGCCCAGCAGCTATTGTTTCTATGTAAGTCACTGTGGGCCAACGAGTGCTGCCTTGTCGGGATACGCCACTATCCTATTATCCCAGCATCAACAAACATCAATTTCATCAGTCAGCTTTGCCGCTCTGATCGGCACATCCCACTCTGCACTCACCACATTGACACATGCAAAAACACTCTCAGGTGACCGCTGTGTTTGGAAATGGTTAAGGCACAGCTTTTAACACTGGACAGTTTTTTTCAGCAAAGATTTGATTTGTTTATTGATTGATTCATTTATTAGATTCCTGCTAGATTAGTTGTAGCAGTATCCGTTATATCAATCAATTTATTTACCTTCTAGTTTAATGGTTATGTTTTTGTTGTTTTTACTTCACTAATACAAATGAATTAGATGAGTTATCATTATCATTATCATTTCAGTCTCAATAACTAGGCCCTGGTTGCCATTACATATGCAGGTATTTAGATTCCAAAGGAAGGCATTTTCATCATAGTATCAGGGCAGCTTAGCGGTTGCCTTAGCAGCTGCTTCTCCAGGCTGAAATACTGTATCTTGAGATTTGTAAGTGTGTAATGGAGAGGTGCAGCATAAAAAATGCTCTGTATGAATGTCTGAGTGAGTCATTGGATCATAGTGAAAAAGTGCCTGAGTGATCAATAAGACTACAAAAGTGCGGCATGACAGTCTGGGTGGGCACCACAAAATGTCCAATACCAATCAAACATAAGGCTAGGATTGTTGAAATTGATACAGATAGCAATATTTTTTTAATATTTAAAGTGTCTTATGTATTTTTTTCATATTTGGAAGAGAAGAGTCATGATTTATGATGTGCATGCATCATCAAGAGACTAAATCTTATGATAAAACTGGAACATACTGGGTGAACACCAAATGAATTCATTTGTTTAGCAAAAAAAAACTTCAAGTCATCTTTGTTGAAATTATTGGGTATGTTTGCAGTAGTGACAGTAAAGCTGGGAGACAGAGGGGGATGAAATGCAGAAAATGCCACAAGCTGGATTTGAACCTGGGCCACAGCAGCAAGGGCTGAGCTTATATAGCACACGCTCTGTCAGGTGAACCACCACCCACATGTTAATGTTGCTGTTATGTGTCGTGTTGCGAGTGCTGCACATTTCTTCATGTTTGACATGGCATGACAACGACAGTGCAAAGAGTGGGTGCACTTCTTTGTGTTTATGATGACAGATCATTGTCTGACACTTCTACTGTGAGTCCTAAGAGAAGAGAAGAGAAGAGAAGAGAAGAGAAGAGAAGAGAAGAGAAGAGAAGAGACAAGAAGAGAAGAGAAGAGAAGAGAAGTCGAACTGGTATTGATCCCACTGATGCTAAAATTGGTCAGGGAGAAAGGAAAAGGTTGATTATAAAGTGAAGTAATTATACTCTAGTTTCTTCACTTCAGCTCCTCAGAGCAAAGCAGAGTGGACACAACTGCACAGCGGCAAAAATACAAGGTTTGGTAAGTAATCCATCTGTATGTATGACTGAGATGGAAGTTTTGAGGGCAGAGCAGTGATGCATGTTTACCCTTCCAAAAACAGCATTTCAAAGAGCTTTAATTCTCTGTGGCCACACCAAGATATGCCTTCTATCAGTCGCATCCATCCCTACACAGCCTTTCACAGCTGACCGGTGAGCAGCTCCTGCAGAGAGCGGCTGGAGGCTCAGCGGCTTGTTCAAAGTCACCCTGATGGTATTAAGGGAAGCTGGGGAAGCATTACTCACAAACTCTCTCTGGCCCATTCGGCCTGAGCATTTAAATTGGACCTGAGGGTTTTAAACGTCATATAAGCAAATGTACACAGCTTACATCAGCTGAATCACCCAAGTGGACCGAGAGAGATCAGTGACTCACACCCTGACTCATGGGCAAAAAAACTTCACAAATGAGAATTTAAGACCATGAATGAGGCTTTAAGTGGACTCAGAGTGGAGAAGCAGGCTTCAAGTAGCTGTGATCTCTGAACAATGAAGCATTGAATGAAATTGTTGCAGAGGATGAATGTGTAACAGTTCCTGCAGCGCTTCAGATGGGCCAGCAACATAAACCTCTCACACTGTTGCTCAAACTAGAAATTACAATCACGCTCCGTCCTCCACGCTGACTCACGTAATGAGTGTGTTCTGTTTGTTTGTGTTTATCAGATGGCAGAAGGGGCTTTTATATGTATTCACATAAACGCAGAGTGGGTGTTATGCGGCCTTAAAATGGCAATTAACAATAGCACATGCTACCACTGACACAGTGTGAGGAGCACAGTATGTTATTACATTACAACTGATGCAATATTGGGACAGCTTACTGTTCTTACTTTATCTCCAGCACACGTCAGAGAAAAACACGGTTCTTATTACTTCACTGCATTTATCTAAGCGCTGTCTATATAAACATTCATATTGTACATTTTACATAGAAAACATATGGTAGATTTATAATATAGGCTGAAATGTTACAGGTAAAGTGGTGATGATAATATTATTTCAGTAGCTACTTCTAAGAAAGTAAGAGTGTTCTTTGAACTGCACTTCTTATAACTCAAAAACAGGGAGCAGAATAGTTCTGTGGATTCAGTCAGCTGCAGCCTCAACCCACTTTCTTTAGCCTTTGTTTATATTTTGTATATATATTGTATTATATTGTATATATATATTTTGTATATATTTAGCCACACTAACTAATTGCTGTTATTGTTTATTGTTGTTTATATATGGCTGAAATTTGCAAATTGTAAATTGCAACCAATGGGTTATAGAGCTGTAACTGTCTCCATGAGCTCTGTATCAGAGATTGGTGCTGCTCCTTACTGTCATAGGAAACAGGCCACATCAACAGGTCAAACTACAATAATTCATCTCCTGTTGTATAAAACTAGTAATCACCTTTATCTTTCATCTCATATAGTAGTTTTGCCCCACTGTGGGATGTCAGTAGCTGCACTTAATATCCAGGCTGTGGTGGTGGCTTATTTCCTATTGTATCCAGCATCCCCAACAAGCCCAGACACATTCATCAGAAACTTTTGTGTCTCAGTCCAGAATCGCTGCCAGCGCATGAATACAATATAAGTCAGCAGCTAATTAGACAATAAATAAATAAAACCAGACACAGTGCAGTGTTACTTTACTCAAGGATGTGTCAGTTATCTTCCAGCTGGTCCAGGTGGAAACCAGCTACACAACAAGCTAAAACTCTACAACAATGTAAAGAGTTTGGAAAAAGTTTGACAGGGCTGTGAAAAAATGTGACTTGCAAAAACATTTTGAGTTCAGTTTTACTATAGTATAGTATTGTACAGTATTGTATAGTATAGTGTAGCACTGTGTGGCCTAGCATAGCATAACATAGTAGACGGTAGACAAAAGCTCAAATAACATGACACATTTTTAACGCTTTTATTTTGATGTGTGATAACATTCATTTATCCATTAGTCAGCTGATACTGGTGGTACGCCCAGGTCACCAGTATATACTGTAACATAGGGTTGGCATATGGAAACAAACCACCTGTCATACTCTCTTTCACACCTACAGCCAGTTAAGGGTCAGCAATTAACCCTGACCTGCATGTGTTTAGATTGTGGGAGGAGAAGCTGGATCTAGATGCTGAACTGTCGTACCATGTTTTTCTGCTGAACGAGCTGGTGTTCAGTGAGGAAGTCTCTGTGCAGGCTCACAGCAGAAGGAGAGGGGAGTTTCTCTTGGCAGCTTCTGAGACAGTTTGTATCCGACTGAGTCAAAACAAACCTCCTGCAGCTTCTCTCAGACATGTCATGTCTGCTGTGCAATTTGAAGCTGATGTTACATCTGGTGTTTTAATGATGTATTATTTACTCTGCTCTAGAAAACACATGACGTTGGTGTTCATGTAGGCAGGTGTTGAGATGACTGGGT
Organism: Caranx melampygus; assembly: GCA_019059645.1. Classification (NCBI taxonomy): domain Eukaryota; kingdom Metazoa; phylum Chordata; class Actinopteri; order Carangiformes; family Carangidae; genus Caranx; species Caranx melampygus. Next base: position 732,521 of record JAFELL010002427.1, read on the forward strand.
GGAACTATCTGTATTTTCCAGTTTAAAGACAGGTCAAAATAATAAAATTAATATCCACCACATAATTAATACACTGAAATTTACTACTCTTATCTTACTGTCTCATTAATTGATAATTCTTCAGTATCTAGTCTTAACTGTATAAACCAGTTGTTAGGATTGAAGCAGAAACACCAGTTTACCCACCAGTTACACAAACACACACACACACATATAATCACTTGGCGTGCAGCAAAAAAGCACAGTAAATCATAGCTTACAGAAATTCACATGGGTCTGCTGATGGTGTGGGTCAAGACACACACTTTAGTGTTTCCAGTGAGCCAGTTGAACTCATACATTTAAAAAACCAAACAATAAAATGTGGTAAACACACTGGGTGGTTTCCTGTGCTGAGTCACTTGCTTTGAGATTCTTTTGAAAGTTAAAAAAAACAAAAAAAGAAGCAGATCAGCACAGTGATCCCAGGATACAGTATTAGCAAGAAGCATGTTCTGGTTACCACCGTAAAAGAGTAATTATCGCACGGCAGGGTGCCACTGTGAAAACTTCTTGCCTGCAAGCACTGTGACATGTGCCAGCGCTTTAATATATTGATGTGCATATTTAATGAGCTAAACTGCTGGCTTTAAGCTAAACAGTGATAACTGGCTGTATGAGTCTTTACTGTTAAACACAACAGCTGTTTACCTGACCTCATTCATTCTTATGATAATAAACAGTCATGGTTTGGTTAGGCTTTGGATTATCCTGCAAGATATGCCTGTTTTTTTTGACCCATGCAACCACCACAAACCTACTGTCATTATTCCTATGATCACCAATGTCACCAATCAACAACTCTGGGCCATTCACTTGCTTTTAACAGACAGACAATCATTTTCATACTACTGTTCACATCTGCATCTCGTGTTTGATTAAAGGGGGGTTCAGCAGTGTACAGGTACAGGTGTTGAACTACTGTATCCAGACCTAAATGTGACCCGGATGAGGATTTCTATTCAAACAGCATGTTACGGACCCATTTTAGCGTAAATCAGTCTCATCAGGGCCGCAGCATATGACAAGGACGCCAAGTCAGTTTCAGCAGCAAAAAATATGTTTTTCTTAATTCAAAGAATGCTAAAGGCTGAAAGGAAACAAACTTAACAAAAGACAAGAGTCACCAAGCCAGCCAGCAATGGCCGTCGCACCCAGGACTCTCCCCAAACTAAACTGCCTAATGAAAATTAGGAAAACAAAGATAATCTGAAAACAGGACGACCAAAGAACTGCCAGATCATATTGAAGCAACACAACCCAGCAATCTACACACCGAGGAACAAAACCATACCAAATCAAAGAAAACCATGGAGCTGTGCTGCTGGTGCTGGCCCCCTCTACTAGCCACACATCTGCTGTGAGAGAGAACAAACGCCTGCCACTGTCTCCTTTTACCTGCTCCATCACCAAGGTGATTGCTCTCACCTGAGCTCAGTTAGGCAGAGCAGGTGCAGAGTCAGGGAGGGAGAGGGAGACAGGTGAAAACACTCAACAGCACCACACTCATCCTGGCCACACATAACAGAGCTACAGTACAACGTTTTTAACACGGGATTACTGTCTTAAATGATGTCATTTAGGGCAGGTATACCTACAATATCAGTGTTTTCCTAATATTGAGCTTCTTTTCCTGGAAATCTGATTTTATATGAAATTAATGCAACTGACATGGTGTCCTTATGTATTTAGACAGAAATTGTCCTTTAAATATTGTTTTCACCACCAGATCGTGATTTAAACTAAAACAGCATTCTCCTGCTGGTGATAAGTAGTGTGAGATTATCCAGCGCTTGCCCTCATGTTGTGAAATGATTGGACTGGGACTCGTTAGGTCTGAACACTCGAGCCAGTGGTACTTTTGTAGGAATTTCCACATCTCTACTCCACGGGGAGTTTTTGACCTTTCAGTCAAAGCTGCTTCATATTTCAAGGGTAAACGAAAGGGCACGCACACACACAGTATGACAGACTGTAACAGTCATGCACAGACACGTATTAAACCAGGACACACAAGAGGATGTAACCAGCTTGTGCACTGAAGAAACAATTACACACATACACACTCATGCGTATTTGGGCCACACACATGCTCATGCCCTCATGCTCAGAGTAATTTAACCATCCACACAGCCATCCATCACCCTTTACCTAAATCCCCCCCAAAACAGACACCTGTCAATGCATCTCATCAACAAGCCGCCTCTCTCTCTCTCACACACACACACACCATCTTCAAGATCTCCCGCTAACGAACGTCAGCAGCCATTATGAAATTCCCTAGCTTGTCTTCTCTCCTTTAACGAGCTTCAATCAGCTAACGGCCCACTTTGAAGTGGTGGCAGACTTGAATAATTAGAGAATATTGAGGAAATGTGAAATGTTGGGGTTTTTGGCATGTTTGTGTGTGTGTGCGTGTGTGTGTGTGTGGGGGGGGGGGTAGAAAAGGATGAAAAGAACAAATGTAAGTGTGAAGTAAAGAAATGAAGGAGAGATTAGACAAAAGGAAGGAGAGAAGAATGATTTGAGGTGGGGAATGTGTTTTCGTAAATAGTTCCCTGTATCTTTAGGGGCAAATTTGCCAGAGGTGAAATGTAGGAGAGGGAGAGAGAGAGAGAGAGAGAATGGTGTAAACAAATGGTGGAGGTGAGTGTCAGAAAGCAGGGGAGGGAATGTTTTAATTGTTTTCTGTCTTGTATTTTTACCATTATTGCCTCCAGGGAAGGAGAGAAAAAGGATCAGGATGAAAAAAATGAACCACAGGACAAAAGAAAGGGAAAGAGGGAGGAAAGAAGAGTGGATTTGTGGTGGAGGAGGAGAGGAAGGATGCTGCCAAAACAGTTTCTCTTAAACACACAGGGAAGGAAAAAAATGCTTGCGGCAGCCAGAGAAACAAATACAGCAAAATTCAGAAACAAACACAGCAACTTCCTGCACGCACACACACACACACACACACGCGTATATGCACACAAAGTCGCAAGAAAAGTGCAGACACATATATTCACTCAGAAGGGCAAAAGGTTTCACAGACGAGAACATTTCATACACGTGCATACATACAAACACACACAAAAGGGTTTTATGTATGTGTGGGTGCTCAGGTAGATAAGACATGGCAGGAGGTTGGGGGGTGGGGGAGGCAATAAGAGGAAGAGCGAGGAAAAGACCAACGTAGAGCAGAGGATGTAGAGAAGCAGATCTGTGCCCTGCATGTCACACTCGTTCTTATCAGCTGTGACAAATAGATAAAAGAGTTTTATCTTCACTGGTCTTATTTGAAATGCTCCACTGTCTCCATCCTCTAACAATGTGAATGTCTGATATTCATCACCACCCGGCTAATATGTCTCACAGCACATCAATGCAGGGAAATTCACACTTTGATTTTCTCTTTTTGTGAAGGAGGTCAGAGGTCATGGTGATGTGTGATGACTTGTGGGTGGGAACTCAAACTCTCTGACTAAACATTTGGCTTTTATTTGAAAGGCTGCCACGATTTAATGTAGTGGTTTCAAACCTTTTCAAAATCAGAGCCCACTAATGAATACTGGCAGCCCTCACAACAATATGGAGGCCAAATATTGTGTTCTCAAAGCTTTTTGTTATATTGATAGTAACTGAACATTCTGCATATGAACATTGGACTAAACTGAAAGCAGGAGAAATATGTCGAAAGCTCTTTTTCTCTCTACCGTTTAAGAGCAGAGAAGTAATTCCAAGTCTCTTTGTTGATACCATGTCCTTTTAAAATATGTAAAAATGTGGTCAGCATTTTGTTAAACATGGTCTATCAACAAACATAATAACAGGTCTAATGAACGGACTTTTTATTGAAAGAACCCTGGACCAGGCCTTATGCTCTGCCAACCATTGGATGTGAAACCATGGCTGCCTGAATGTGTGTTTATCTGGGAGGTAATTAGTTTACTGCAGTTCAAGGTTAAAACCATGGTGGCTTCTATACAATGTGGTCTGGCTGGTGACAATATAAACGTCCATGTATTTGACACATCAGAGTATATGACCTCACTATACTAAACAAAAAATGAAAATAATTTTTATATATTAAAAAAAGGAAGAAAATATTAAAGTCTGTAGGTTTGTTTGTTGTAGTTTGTAAACACAACATTCAAAATGGACCCCTCCTCTCAGGCTCAACTGTGCACACCTCCTGCCCCTGCCAGCAGCAGCAGCAGCAGCAGTCGTCAGGACTGGTCAGGACTGCAAAGACAAGGAAATACAGTCAGAGTGAAGCGCTGGCTGTGGCCGGCAACAAGAGCCTGGAGGGCTATGCTGGGATGAATAGGAGGGCCATCACAGTGAGCATGGAAATGGGTGCTAGTGGTGGATGCTAGCCATCACCGCTAGTGGGCTAGCAGCCCTCCTACTTGTGCTGCACGCCAAACATCACCTACACTTTGTCACTGGCTGGGGCTCTGCAGACACAGTCACCACCACACGAGTAGAAGCCCATAGGAGATGATTAAGCAGGATTTATTTAGAATAAGTCTACAATTTGTTTTTTAGGAAAATCCTGCAGACTCTTCCTTTAAGGATCATTAATTTAACGCAGGCAGGAAAACAAAGAAAACACAAGGGATGAACACAGACGGACCAATGGGAAAACACTGAGGTAAAATACACGAGAGAGTAACAAGACACAGGTGGGGCGATCAAACACAGGTGAGACACATAAGGTAATTACAGAAGGGAGGGCACAGGAAGACAAGGCATGGGGAATTTCACAATAAAACCAGACAAACTGGATAAAAGAGACAAACCATAACAACTGTGCCATTTCTCATTTCTGAATGTATGTTGAATGTATGTGTTTTGTGTGGCATGTTTTGGGGGACATGCAGCTGCAGCCACTTCCCAGAGAAGCAAAAGTGGACCATGGCTGTTCAACACACACAGCACTTTGATAATGGAGACTGACACTGAAACACTTGATACAAGTGGCTATTGTACTACAAGAGTGGATATTGTAGGAAAACAAACAGAATATGTCGTCAGTGAACAGTTTGTTGGAGCATTCAAAATGAGCTACATGTCACTCTGCATCTCCATTCATTCAATATTTTTCCTCATTATGATGATTATAAAAATGGAATGGAGACATCTGTTAGAGCCGTATGCAGCTCTGAGATGTATTGATTTTTCAAAACACACTTCGCTGGTCTCAACCGCTTACTCATATGGATTACATGCTGTACTGAGTTTCAGATGTCAAGCTTGATGCGCAACAGCATTTGAAAAAGAAATGAAAAGTTTGTAAAAACTGCGTTGAAAAGAGTCTGTTGACTCCTGCAGACCTGCTCGTGCAGTTTTTCTATCTGTAACTGTATATTTTCTGGAAACTGAAAGATCCCCCTGTGGTTTCCCTCCTAGATGTGAAAACTCAGTGGAAACAGCAGGAAACTGCTCAAGGAAAATTCAACTGATAAGAGAAAAGGTCATGTGTTGTAGGTGTGGCCTCTGCCTGCACCACCTACAGTACAGCCTATACCTCACACAGAAGAACAAGTCATCAGCTCATCAGTTCGATAACAGAGCTGGTGCTGTGCAATCTAATGCAATTTGCTGCAAATAAACTCATGGCGATCTCCATGGAAGTCTTCAGCTTCAGGATCACCACCAAGATGGCAACATGAAAACATGTGGAAGGGCCTGATGAAAGAAAACAGTCCTGATCTTAGTGATGTAAATATTTGCAGTATTATCAGGAGGCTGAAAAATAAAGCCAACATTTACTGCCTAAAAACAGCAGTTCCTCACACAGCCACTAGAGTCTGACTCTAAACGTGAGTCAGTCGCCATAGACTCTCATGATAAACCATGAAACAGGAATAAACATGTTTACAGCCTCGTAAAAAAACTGTTTTGGTCTGTATAGCTGATTTCCTCATGAAAGCTCATTCAGATACTCAGATAACTTGTTTGAATTTCATCATGACTTTAAATTTGGTATAATTGAGCATGTTTGCTCCAGGCTACATCCCATCTAATTCTTGTCACTGAACATGAACCTTTTGCTTGTGGTGTTTTCGGGGATTTTTCCTCAGATAAACAGTTTGACTTGTGTGGTTAATTGACTAACTGCTTGTCTGTGCTCCTGTTTATTGAGGTGAGTCGAATTCTAGCTAATTATCCAGCAAAAGAATTAGCCTTGGGTTAGACTTCAAGCAAGATGCCCCATGTGCTAACAGTGCAAATGGGAATAAATGCTCGTCACAGTTATTCAACTGGTGTGCAGTAAAGTCTTTTCTCCATGCCCCCCTCTTCTTTGCCTGGTTTTGGATTTTCCACTCCAATTTTTACATGAAGTCAATGGGTCACAGGTGAAGACAATCAAACATCATCATTCTATAGAGATCATAGAGGCTCTAAAATGCGGTTAATGAAAATATGTGCAAATATGTGCTTTTGCCAGAGCAGTAAGGTAGTCCTCAGTCTCTCCAAACCTTTTCTCTTATATAACTAAAACTTAGCACCAGAAAAAGACTTGAGTCAGTCTTCTCATCTGACTCTAGCAAGCATACTTCCTTTGACACACTTAGTGTGGATGAGTCACGTTTGGAAGGTATCCATCTACCCACCCACACAATGTCTACACTGATGGGAACATATGGGTGGTATATATTAAATCTTTACTTTGATTCTGTTTCATCCATTCAATCCTTGATTAGAGTCAACTAAACATATTGTGATTTGCTTTTGAATCCCTTTAAAAGCCATTTCTGTTGGGTTTTCTTTTCATCTACAGATTAAAAGAAGAAAGAAAAAAAAACAGGCTCTTAGTAATGAGAGAGATGACAGTGTGTCTGGCTGGTGCTTCACAATGCTTTCTTGCAGGTAATTTCTTTGTGTAAACAAATGTCTTTATAATACCTGTTCTTTCTGTAAAACTCAGAGTATTGTTTGTTTTCACATCATATATATATATATATATATATTTGAATATATATATGAAGATGTTGGGGGGGGGGGGGGGGGGTTGAGGGGGTGCTGGTCATGTAAACAAGCCTCATGGTTAATCAGGACTGCTCATCCTATAGTTTGGCAACGTTGCTGCAGAACCGTGTGTTGAGCCTGTGCTAATTAAAAGAGCTGGCACCTCATCATGCTCAGTTTGTCCCGCTGCTCCTTTTGTGCAGCAACATTGCAGGAAAGAAAAAAAATGCATATTTATTATAGAGGTGTTGGATGTTGTTGTGTGTGTTTTTTTTATTATTATCATTTCCCTTTTTTCCCACAGAGTTGAATAAAATGTAATATTATCAGCAGAACAATCCAAGGTCAGCAGAAAAGAGGAAGCAAACGATAAGGCATGCACGACTCCATTATTACTGGTGCACATGGGAGCTGTGCCCCAGCTACAACTGCTAACAGTCGTGAAGGAGAAATGGGAGGAAAACAAAATGCAATACAAGAGGGCTTCTTAAACTTTTCAGCCTGAAAGTGGAAAGACAAATGTGTCCCCTCAGCCAGAGACCAGGCCTCATTAAAACATATTGCCTCTTTTGTCATGAGACTGGGACAGGCGGGCATTATTTTGGACCAACTCTCTCAATTTTAAAAGTGCTATTCATTGCTCTGTAACATCAATAAATCATTACCACATTCAATTTTCAGATATTGGTGATTTTTTTTTTTTTTTTTTTTTTTTTTTGATTTATTTATTTATTTTTTGCACAAATTACTTACCAGGAGGATTGGCAGGCTCAGCTGCTGCAGTGTACTTAACAGTGTCCCACCAGGTTGGATTTGGCAGGAAATCATTTTGATGTGTTTTATGGCTCAAAGAAGATCAGAGTGTTGTTCCTCACAGCAAATGAAGCTGAGGCTTTCAGAGTCTGTCCCAGTAACAATTAGTACAAGTGGAGTTTAGAAAAAGCCAAGAGGGAGAACAACAAGAAGCAGTAGGATTCATGAGACATGACATCGGTACTGTTGTAATGTACTGTTACAGGTAGTGGTAAGTGCACAGTCAGTCAAGACAGCATGACCCCAATTGAGTTTTCATAAAATTAATATCAGTGAGTTGTATAAAGGTTCACCCCCTGTACATTCATTATGAACGAGGAAATTAGTCATAAAGTCCAAAACTATACCAGCCTATAAACATGTTATTTCTGCTGTAAAGTTGACATGAGAGTCCACGGTCGTTAGAAGAACCGCACTTGAATTTTTTTTTCTTATAAAGAGCTGCAAAGTTGCTACTTGTTCACAATGTGCCTTTAAAATCCTGCACCACTGACTTCAGACCAGGTTTTTACTTGGTCAATCACAGCCAGTTTCTGCTGCCTAAAAATAGCAATGTACCAATGTGCCATATTTCTGATGTGAGTGCTGGAGGGCAAAGTCAACTGTGTTTTTTTTCTTCTTGTGTGTTTTTTGTTTTACATCTCAGGAATGCAACTTTACACATGATGATGTGAAATTTTACTTTTACATTTTTACACGTTTTCCATTGCAAAAGGAAAAGAAAAGCAAAAAAAGTACAGAAAGTTGACATCATGACTAGAGAGGGGAATTTGTCAGCAATGAGTCATTTTAAAGAATAAACAAAGCTGGGTAAGGAGGACAGATGAGCAAGAGGGGAGTAAAAAGAGGAGCTCGCAGGGGACGAGTGTCGCTAAGCGTGTATATCAGAGGGAAGTCACAGGTACATACTCTAGGGCTAAACACACAGTCTTGCACACAAACATACATGTGACACCCCCGGCTCTTGCAAACACAGATGCAAGCAAGCAAAAAATATATTCAGAGTTTGAGAAAAAACACACACACAAAACACACACACACACACACGCACACAAACAAACTATCAGGCTGCAGTCACAGGTACATGCTAAAGGGTAGACGCACACACATCACTATACATCCACCATGGTGAACAAATAACACTGGTCAGACAGGTGTGTGTGTGTGTGTGTGTGTGTGTGCTTGAGGCTACAGTGGGGAAAGAAGAAGAGCTTCTAATTTCTGGAAAATAACAGTCATGTATTTCACAACACAGCTGATTTCAGCACAGAAGCACACACACAGTCACACTGTCATAGGTCACAGTTGGGGACCTAGGTTTTGCATCACTCTTGCCCTTACCTTCACATCTGAGTCATAAACCAGACTTTTACAAACTAAAGACATGGCTTGTGTACCTTGTTGGGCAAGACATCCACAATACGAGTCCGCAGGTCGTTTAGCAGTTTATGATGATTAATAGTTACATTTTATTGTTAGGCGACATCTAGTGACCATAGTAATCATGACAGGATGCTGTGATGAAAGGTAAAGGGAGACAACATCTGCAGGGGTTGTTTTATATGAATCAGCAAAAACACAGGATGTTGGATTCCCAGATGAATACAACAGTTTATGTTTCTTCTTTTATACATAATCTTTAGACAACGCTGTCAGTAAAATTGTCTGATGTCCAGGAAGTTCTTATGTTGACCTAAACAATGACATTTCTCTTAACCTTACCAAGTAGTTTCTGTGCCTGAACCCGCTCAAAACTGTTAAATACTGTAACCACAATGACCAAGGTCCCTCACATGTGCCTCTTATATTCAATATTTCATGAAACACTTCTATGAGGTTCACCAGAGGGTTCAAAATGACATATAAGACTATACAGGTTGGAGAACTTATTGCCTCCAAATGTTACCTATGACAAAATCCATTCACACACACACACACACACACACATTACAAGAGGAAATGGCAGTTTCCATCTCCCACTGCCTCACTGGTAGGCTATTACAGTACATCAGTGTATTACTCTCAAACTGAAGTGACTGTAAAATAACTGAATCACACTTCCATCTAAATAATGTCTCCTTTCAAACTATTTTTCTCCTCAACACCTTCAGATAATACAGACATAGCTTTGACACTTGACGGTTTGATTTCCTCGAAAGTTGTATTTTTTTTCCTCTTTTCTTTCTTTCTTTCTTTCTTTCTTTTTTTTCCCCTCCCGCAGGGGAAAGAGTACATTTCCCCAAGTTAGAATCTTGGCACAGCACTATTACTGAGCTTGGGTCTGAGGCCGAGACAGAATTTACTCAATGACTTATTTATTGCTCTCTGCTTTTTTTCCATTTCCTTTTTCAAAACTATTGCATATGCCAGGCCAGAGGCGTCTATGTGGAGAAGATCTGCCACTGAAATCTGCAAAGCCCCCAGTTCCCAATTGAACCTGATAGAATTCTCAATGAGTTTATGCTGCCAGACACAAATACAATTCTAGTCGGTCCTGGATATAAATGTCTCACTAATATAAAGTGAAAATGTTAAAAAAAGAAGTAAAACCTTATTGCAATATAATCAGAGAAAGAGAGTCACTACTTCTATGGAGGGCAGCAGTGTTTATACTGAGGCTTAAAGGGGAACTCCACCAATTTTAAATCTTAAAGTGAGTTTACAGCCTTGGGGAGCACTACTGCATGTGTGAAATAAAGTTGTATAAAGCCTTTTGTGGCTCTGGAGGGAGCTGTGTGGAGTGATAAACTGCCTCAAGTGATGTCATTTCAGTCACCATGAGCTGGGACTGAGCACAAGTTGGAAAAGGAGGGAAAAAAAAACAGAGCAGGAGCTCACTGGACTATTTTTCTGATCCCTGCTTGAGGCCCAAAACTACATTAGCTTACGAGCTTGATTACTTGACTGTACTGTCTGCAGTTAGGATGCATTATAGGTAATACGAATGCCAGGTTTAGGAGGTGTCATCAAACAATTAAAAAGAAGTTATTTTGCATTTCTTAACATTTCTGTCTTTTAAAGTTGGCCTACCTGTCATGTGTTCACTCTGCTTTTATTTTCATTTTCATATTGTAGGTTGCTATCTAAAAGGAACATTCACAAAGAAATAACTGTATGAGGGTCACTGGTTAAGTTCTTCTACAGTGAGGCATATTAAACATGGTTAAAGGTAGACAGCCCCTCCCTAAAGCTGCCCCCCCCCCCCCCCCCCCCCCCCCCCCCGCTCTGACACAGAACATTCATTATATGACGACCTAATAATCAGAAAATATGTCACGTATCATTTCTTTTTAATTTTTTTGATTCTTATTCAGTTTTCAGATCAGTTTGTTTTACGCAAAAAAACAATGGATTCAAAGACCTGATCACTGCTGTGTGCAAATTTGGATTACATGTTGCTGCATGATAATGAAATGGGTTGAGGGATGGAGTAATAATAAGTGTGTAATTCTGAACACACAGATAATGAAGCTGTATTAGTTTCAATTAAATTAACCATTGTTTTTTTCACAGATGTATTGTAGTGGAGGTGCTTCATAAGGAATCTGTCCACAGTTAGGCATAGGGGTGACCGTCATGACCAGATCCTTTTCAGTCTAAATACTACATACTGTATGTGTGAGTGTCATATTTGAAAAGGCTACTGACAGTCATGCAGCTCTTACACACAACAAGCAAGTTTCAGCCTTTATTTTATCAATATGTTGTCAGTGCTTATAACCATAGAAGAACAGTGTTACATTATTGTGCTGCAGTAGGAGTGCAATATTGGAAATGTTGCTGTGAATTACAGTGAAGTACAGCAATAACACAGCTCTGACTCTGACTTATCACTTGTTTCAAATAAAAACAAACACATCCAGTCTAATTGAGAAAATGTCGATCAGTAATGTTTCGGTGGTTTATGTGTAAACACCAGTGTGACCCTCTTTACTCTCATTTCCCTCTCATCACTCGTCTCTGTTCTCTCACTGTGTTTTGCTGAAATCTCAGTATTTCCTCTGTATCTTCCCTCTCCTTGTTTCCCCTCCTTCGTGGGTATTTATTGTTATGAGTCTAACAGGAGCCTGCGAGCTGGAAAATTATATTGTGCATGTGTGTCTTTGTAAATAAACTGGAAATACTGACTAAATGTATTGATTTAATTCATGTAGAGACTGACATTAAAGGGGTGGTCTGGGTTACGAGAAGTGGGGTTGTATGATGTACTCATGCACAGTGGGTGTGTTATGTAGGATCACATCAGTACATGAAAGTTAGAAGAGACGACAGAGAACACGGGCACACCAGCAGAGCTGTATGTTGCTCAGTGTGAGCAGTGTTTAGTTTTTGACACTATTAAAACATTACATTATCTTCCCATGAATACAGCACTTCCCTTTGATACTGCATTTTTTGGTTTACTGAGCAGTGTAATATGTTGCAACCTGCAGCTTCCGAAAGTGCTGTTTTCACTGGACTCAGGATGTGGAGCAGAGATATGGACATTTGGATCAAAGATTTCTGGAGGCTGACTCACACTGGGGACTAAAAACCTGGATCTTGGTAAGGTCCTGTCTACTTACTATTACTCTTTCTGTTCCTGTTCATTCAGTAATTTGTCACCATAAAAAAGGAGGATGTGGCTTTCTGTATTCTGTACTCTGAATGTGTGTTTAAAACTCAATGTAAGATCAGTGTAATAAAGAAAATGTCTGAAGTTTTGTATTAGTGCATTAAGCCAAATAATGACTGATTTACTGTAAGGGTAAAATACTTCATTTATTCAAAAACAATTCATGTCACTCTGATGATTATTTTTAGAATGAGTGTCACTGTTTAACAGATTGAAATGTTTTTTATTAATAGACAGAAAGTTTCTGTCCAGTCAGAGCCATTGTGGTCGCCAGAGATGGATCCAATGTAGTTGCTGAGTGTGTGGAGAGTCCGCCTGTTTTTTTTGTTTGTTTGTTTGTTTGTTTTGTTTGTTTTATATATATATATATATATATATATATATATATATATACTAAAGTGGGATTGTGTGTGCGCGTGCGTGTGCTTGTGTGTGGTGTGTGTTCACATGTGTCCCCTGCTCAGCTGGTGATGATGTTGTGAATCACTCCGGGACTGACTGGAAGAAGGCAGACCTTTGCATTATGCATCACACTCTCACTCTTCTCCCTCTCTGTCTGTTGAAATCCTTTCTTTCTTTCTTTCTTGTCTCCCTCTTCTATCTCTGCCCTCATCTCTTTTCCCCTCAATTCTCAACATTTGCTCTTGTTGGAAACAAGCAACTAATTTTAGCACCAAAAAACAGCTGGAGGGTTGAACTCCACATTTTGACGATGCCACACACACAGGCAGAACCCCACATCCGTTCTAAGTTGAAGGCATAGATACATTTCTCCACTCTGATGTCAACTCACCACAGAATAAAACATCGCTGTCTTTCAAAGTGACTGATTTCCTGTATTAATTTAGAAACAGTGATGTAATAAATTCTTCCTCACTGCTGTAATACACTGGGATCCTAGTTCATGTGTTATGCAAATGTGCATGAAGTCTGGACTTCCTTGCACTTTTTTGTCACTTTTCTTTTAAAAGAACTTCTGAATACTATTTTGTAATTCAAAGCTTCTTTGTTTACTGCGTCTGCATATTAAAGCCTCTCAGACTGTTGAGACTGGAGATTGCAGATTAAAGCCAATCAGACTAAATACGCTGAGTTTTTATTTTGTGAACTTCTTTATAATTACATATAGCTGAAAACAAACTGACCATTATTATTGATTGACAGGATTGATTAAAATGGACCAAACTGTTCCTCCTTGTTCAGCCATGTTAGCTCTACTAATCAAATAACTTTTCTAACTCTTTTCTCTCCAATAACAACAACAACAACAACAATAATAATAATAATAATAAATAAAAAACATGAACCAAATGTGTGCAACAGTAAAATGACATTCCCATCAGCATCAGCTATACTTGGCATTTAGACAGTGTCTCTTACTCAGATGGCAAACAGTGTACTGGCTGACGTTAGCAGTGAACTTGCACTATTGTGGCCTCTGTACACGTCATAAGAGCTGATTGTTATCTGATAAATGTAACAGGCCTAAAGTGTTGAATGAACCACAGTTTTGCACTCAAAGCCTAATTACTGTGTATTGTCAAAGCTGCCATTTGGAACTGATAGAAAACAGGACAATATAAACCAAATCATAGCCCCAGTGACATTAACAGCCTGTGATTTTCTGCAGTATCAATATTCAGCTGCAGCAGAGAGCCTCAAGGGGATGCACAGTTCCATTTTTTTCTCATTACCACTTCTCCTTTAATGGTCTAATTTTAAAGAAAGAAGAAGAAAGAAGAAAACAACTTGATGTGGCTTTTCTAATGCTGAAAAGATAACCAGAGCTCTTTTAAGTATAAGTGGGACAACAATGTCCAAACATAGATTTTTCAGTAAATATGCTGCCCATTCCTCATTATGGCTGAGCAAGCCTTTAGGACACTTATTGGCTTAGTGCTCTATAAATAAGATACACTTAATTTTTTTTTAGGCCTAATTAATCATGGCCCATATTTACAACCTCAGCCAATGATTCAGAGACTATTCAGACACAAAGATTGTCATTTTATAGGTCAGGAAACAACCTTGAAAGATATTTTCAAATCATATGAAGTTATATTGCATTAGAATTCTATGGTTCTTTATTATCTTATATCATTTCCTTTAACTTATGTTGAAGTCCCAGAGAGAGTCTGGTTTATGCTGACCTCATTTACATCAATCACAGAGGTTGTTAAATTGGGTGAAAAAAGGAAAGAAAGAAATGAATTGAAGACATCTGCCTGTGCCACTGTTTTACTACATAGCTTAAAGCCCTTTAGAGCCAGTATCTCTGCGTGTCTCTCTGTCCCAGATCCACTGAGGGGAATAGACCCTCTGTCTACACGCTGGCATCTGGCATTAACAAGCGTCTTGGGTGTTAGGACTGTGTTCAGACAGAGCACAGACACATCAAATACAGACGGAAATGCGCCCAAGATGCCCCGAAGATACCATCCAAATTAGCTCTGGAGGTAGTCACAGATGGATTTGCTCAGACTTAAAACAAAATGTACCGAAAAGGAATCAAGGATTTATGTGTCAGCCGGAGACGTGGAGAGTACTTTTACTTCATTTTTTGTACTAAAGTAAAATGATGTGGCACTTGAAATGATGTGTTATACTTGTTCTCCACTGATGCCAAGGAGAAATGTTGTTGTACCTTTAACTTTGAACATACTAATTACAATGCAAATACAGCTTACAGCAAAACACATATGCAGAACTTAAATACATGTAGTTTCTTTGAACAAAAATGAACAAACCAAAAAATAACATGAAACAGTAGGCTATATACATGAGTAGATGTTAATGCAATAATGACACACTGTGAGTATCAACATTCAGCATTAGTACTCATGTTATATGTTTTGTGTGTTTTGAATTAGACAGGGACAGCAAGAGAGTGACAGGGAGGGAGGTTGGAGAGAGAAAGAGAGAGGATGACATGCAGCACAGGGCCATAGGTCAGACTCAGACCTGTTGCTGATGCAGTACACAGGGTTCACTCAGGCAGAGGTGTATTTTTCTGATATTATTTCAGTACATTTATCCATACGAAAAAAGAAAAGTTACATTGTTGCATGATTCTTCTTTTTTTCCCCTGCACTGTCACGCTCCACTTCTCCTGCAGGACAGTTTTTCTTTTTCTATATTAGTTTATGCTTGAGTTTTATTGCAATGTTCAACCAACAGCAGTGTGGTAGGGCCAAAAGTGGTGACTCTGCACATTTCCTCACTCTGCAATCTGAAACAACACCGTGTTGTTCTGACACAAATGGATTCACAATCTTACAGAGACATCCTGCTGAGCTATCCTTGTGTTTAAGTGACTGTAGACTGTATACCATCACAGGACAACAATATTTTATTCCTACTTTTAATCAAGCAAAGGATGGGAAGTTCTCCACTCAGATCAAGAGGCATCAAATCAAAAATGTGTCTTTGTGATGATATTTATGGATGCAGAGCAGATGGAGTGGGATAGACTGGACTGCAAAATGAAAGTACGTGCGATGCAAAGTCTGTGCTTTGGTTGAGGGATCCAATTCCATTATACACTGTACAAATGATGAATAAGGCCCCCAGAACATAAGTCAGTGTTTGAATGGTATTGTTGTGTGTCGTTAAAAATTAAGGACAACTTTCAGCAAAGATGCATCAAAGATTTTCTTCTGCGCACAGTAAATAATGCATATGATATAGAGGAGTTTTGAAAACCGTCATACAGAAAACACAAATCCCCATAATTAACAAACAATCTCATGCAAACAAATGCCAACATCTCATCTTTTAGATCTTCTCAATATGGAAATTAAAAACATCCAGCTCAAATAAAACGTGTGAACACACTCTGCCTCCATAGACATGCATGTTATCATTTTTAACACAGGCATCAGTACATTTGCTGTCTCTCTGAGATTGTGAATATTTGCCACAGTCTCTGTCTGAGCCCGCTGATCTGCATTCAGGAGGAACACCTGAGAGGGACAAGAGAGAAGAGGGGATGATGGGTAAAGAGGGGGGGGGGGAGACAGACAGAGAGAGAGGGGAGGCAACAATAAGTTAAGCATAGAAACAATGTGTTTTCGCATCAGCATATGTGCGGCAATTGTGCAGTCATGTTTCTCTCTCTCTCTCTCTCTCTCTCTCTCTCTCCTTCCACCTTTCAGTTGCTTCTAAAAATAGCTGCTCCCAAATTGTATTATCTACAGGAACAAGCCTCCATTCTGCCGCTCTTCCATTGTTTGGTAGCTGGGCTGGGGCATCATTTTTCACTCTGCATTTGGTAGGCTATATTGTGTGTGTGTGTGTGTGTGTGTCTGTGTGTGTGTGTGAGAGAGAGAGAGAGAACATATGTACAGTGTGTGCATGTGAGTGTGTGCTTTTGGCACTGTCAGGAGCCAAATTGTAACCTGGTGTAAGGGCAAAATTGAGCAACACATAGCTGTGTATGCCAGACTGTGCTCTCTCTCCCTCTCTCTCTCTCTCTCTCTCTCTCTCACACACACACACATACAGCAGTATTCTACAAGACACAACAGAGCTGTCTGAACCCTGGTCACTAGCATTAAACATGTTGAGTAATTCCAAGTCCTGTCAATTTGTTTTTCTCCCAAATCTGTGGAAGAACAAAGCTACTAGTAAAACTCTCTGATGAAAGGTCTGTGTGTGAGAACCAACTGCAACACAAGTCAGTAAACTACTCACAAGTGAGGCTCATTCATTTGTGATGACAGGCTCATGCTTTGTGTTCCATTGGATTAAAGTTCTGACCATCTCCAAGCCAGACATGTTGGACCTGATCTGATCCAAATGTAGAGTGTGCTGCCAATATTCATCAGGTCTCATTTTCATGTTCTTTGGCAAACTTTGATCTTGTAGTTTTAAGCTGTTCTGTGAACAGTAGTTTTCTTCTTGAATGCTCCACAGACATTCAGAATTCATCTGTCCACAGATAATCCATGTTCTTTGGCTGTGTCCACACTAATGTCTACACAGATTCAAACCCATGGCTGCTGGCATTAGGACAAAACCTGTAAGACACACTGGTGATCCACCAGGGTCCCTTTTACCACAGCTTCACCAGGCATACTGTATACCCTGATGTTTGAGCCTGTAAAACGCTCAGTAGTATTCTCCTGTCATTAACACACTGTCGATGTGAGAGGGGCAACTCTATCTATCTATCTATCTATCTATCTATCTATCTATCTATCTATCTATTTTTTCTCTGCACTTGTAGTTCTGTCTAACATTTGCTCTCATTTGTATGGATGTACCTATTTCAGAGGTAGGCTATCCCCATGTTCCCACCCACTGCTACAGCCAACTTTGAAAGAAATCACAGTAAAGGCCTAATGAGGGCAGAAAATCATTCCAAATAGCTGAAAAAAACGATAATCTACCATAGCCATGGGTTTAACATCCTAAATCTCTGAGAAGTAAGGAACGTGTGGGAGGCAGACAAGTCAGATGTTTTATTTCTGTGCTGGTAATCTTTCAGTCTTCAGACCTTCTTCCTTTAGAAATTGAAAACACTCTTCATTCAAAGTTGATTTAAAAAAAAAAAAAAATGTAATTGTCTCTAATGGGAGATGTGGTTCGAGGCAAGCCATATTATTCAATAGACTTAGACTCAATAGACACATAAGAAAAAAAAAAAAAAAATCCCTTAATTGAACTCCAGAGCTTTTAGTGTATGCCCTCACTTAGCTCTTCACTGTGACAGAGCCACAAGAAAATTATATGGCCCCGAACGTCCCAGTCTCTTTTTTTGTTTCTCATCTTTTATTTGGCTGCTTGGAAGTGATGCTTATTTTGCCATTTTACTTCTATTAACCCAGTTGACATTAATGGCTAAACTGAAACACTGTATGTGGAGTCACAAATGTAAGAAAAGGAGCTGTGAGCATGTTGGAAGTGAGCAGGGCATCAGGCTTAGTCCACCACTGTGACTTTTTCGAGAGTTTCATCTTGTCCAGGAGCTTCTCAGTGCAACCGCTGTGTCAAAATTCATTTTGTTTTTCTCTGAATACTTGCAAAACTAATGATACTGCCATTAGCTGCAACGCTTACCCTGTACATATCACATGATCATTCACAAATACCACGTGTGTGTATGTGCGTGTGTGTGTGTGTGCTGATGGGAGTCCATTGTCAACTCTGTAGTTAATTAGTTGCATAAAATACTACAAATAAGGAACAACAAAGTCATCAGTAGTATTAAGATGCAGAATTGAACGCAACAGCTGCTAGCAAAGACAACAAGGTCAAAACACTTGAATTTCATTATGTGTCAGATTCAACACTGGTGGTCACTGGTGGTCATGCCTGAAAAGACTAAAGAGTGTTTCTTTCCCCCCCTGCTGGCTTGCTTGTGTAGCGGATGCCAATGCAACATGTACCTGACAAATAAGCAGAAGAAAATCTTGTATCATTTGTTCCTCTGAGAAGGAGATGAGTGGCAGAAAATGCAAAGTGGAGAAGGGTTAGGGTTAGGGCGAGACAGGAATTGGGAGAGTTTTGTCTCGTCCAGGAGCTCTGGTATCACCTCCATGTTGTGGTTCCTGTTTTGGAGGCAGTCTGTCCTATTGGACATGTCAAAGTGTCGTCACAGAACACTATGCCCAGGTTGAGCTTGGCTCAACTTCTGCACAACGCACAAGAGTGGCACGTGCAAGCATAGCATGCTGTGCGGACTAGGGGCATGTTTGCGTTGTGCACGACATACACAATGAATAGGAATCTGCCCTTCACACACCGCATTCTGAAATCTAGGGGCTTAACTCAGGAGGTGAACCTGGATGTCTGCATCATCCCATTCAAAAGTCTCCATTTCTACCCATTCAGACTAAAATGCTACCTCAGAGTTTCCAAAATTGTGTACTACACATCAGACGTAAACATAGCAAAGTCTTGTGGTTTAAAACTAAAACATATAGTGGATGTAGCCTTATATGGTGAACAAGGAAAGTGGTTTAGCTCGTGTCCATTTGGTGAGCATCATGACCTCAGAGCTGAAACCATGGGTGTGTGCAATTACCAGCCCTTGTGATGCAACGATTCACTCTGCATGGACCTTGTTCATTTTATATCTTCAATTAAAAAATTGCTTCAAAAAAAGGTTTTGGACAAAAATGAGGAAGACAGCAAGGAAGACAGATTTAGCTTCATGGTTTAAAGCAGAACAGAGTACAGCATGCCCCATATACAGTAAATTTAACCGCACACACACATATACACACACAGACTATGCACCACTGTGGAAATGTAAATTTGCACTGCAAAGGAAAGACAGAGACTGCAGCCATCTGCATGTTTCCTTAGAGTCCAGCAGCAGCCACTTAGATCTACAGTATTGATCTCCATCTCTCAATATATAAAATATTTCATAATGGAAATTTTCAGTTTTACAGAATTCACCTTAAAACCAACAAAACAATTTCACATAAACCTGTTTTCCAACTGCTTGAGCTGGATTTATCATTCTGCACAGCACCACGGAAAGTACGGTGTTTATGATTAATTGATCATGGAGATGTAGCCTGTACGTGGCCAGTTGTAGGTGGAGTCCATCTGCATGTAGAGCTCCTGCCCTCAGCGACAAGCAGTCGCCAGCTGGCAGAGAGTCACATACAACCCTGGATGGCACCCAGCACTGGGGAGGGAAGACGGGGTGGGTGGGCAGACAGATGCAGGGCAGGCCAGAGTTCTGTGTTCATACCAGCATGAATCACAGCCACAGCCACAGAACATCACTGTCTCATTCATCTGCTGCAGCTCACTGTTACACACACTCTACTGTGAGTCTTTTTTTTTTTTCAAATTTATTCCATTGCTACAACAGAAGTGTTCTCATAAGGTTCATCCTATTGAAGATAATACCGTATGCCCTTACTGATCTGCAAATGCAACTGAAATACAATCTTAGATTCTGTAAAGCGTGAACAGAGGTGTACAGGTGCATCCCAATAAATTAGAATATTATGGAAAACTTTATTTATGTCAGTAATTCAACTCAAAAAGTGAAACTAATACATTAAAAAGATCCTTTACACACAGAATGAAACATTTCATGTCTTTATTCATTTAATTTCTTTTCATTGTAATGATTATGGCTTACATTTAGACCTAAACCCTAAAATTCAGTATCACAAAAAAATTGAATTTTACAAAAGACCAATTAAAAAAAGCATTTTTAATATGGAAATGTTGGCCTTCTGAAAAGTAGGTCCATTCATATGCACATCACAACTTGGTTGGGGCTGTTTGACTTGAATTACTGAAATGGACTTTTCCATGGTTTTCTAATTCATTGAGATGCACCTGTAAACCCTCACACAGACAAACTGTTGGGGTCAATAGTTTCTCTCAGTTTGTCAAAAAAATAACTACGTCTTCATCATTTTCACACTGTAACTTGATTGTTGAAGATGTTCGAGTTTAGCCTGTGGCTTTGCTTCTTGTCATCCTCTTTCTCTCTCCTTTCTTGTTTCTCTGTGCCTGATGACAAAAGCCTGAAACAATACATTAAAAGATAGCCTGTCTCTCAATAATTATTATAGGTAAATACAGCTCTGTTTCTGTCTTTCATTCATGTGTTTGGTGATTTTGTCATTTAAATAATAAGGATTTGACCACAGACACTTTTTCAGCCAGTCCAGTTTTCATACATAGATGAAAGAATCACAAGAAGAAATGCTGGTGTTTCAGATAAACCATCCATGTCTGGCTGTGTCTCTTCAGAGTAGATCTGAGATTTTTTACTCTTTGACCCGTGCTTCTGTCATGTAGCACTCCCACCTGCTTCAGTGAACTGGCTGGACAGTGAGGGGCAAGTCTTCAAGCCGATTCCTCAGACGTGGCCGAACCGTCTCCTGTAACAGGGAGAGGAAACACTGTCATCATTTAGCAGTGATCAGGGGTTAAAGTGAGATCTAGCAGGTGGAGGGACCCTGGGAGCCGGTGTAGCAGCTCAGTGGGGAAAAATGACTTACCTCAAAAATAACTCCCTGATTGATTTACACTGTGAGGAGCGGTTGTGTTTTTTGTGTGGACGGGCTCTGTGATCAGCTGACCTTTTAACCACCAATTTCTTGCCATTTTTCTGGATTCCACTGCTCTGAAGGAGGTCCAACCAGAGAAATGAACATCTGCGCTGAGGTCCTGTTGATTTGCAGCAGCACTGGTTTTATTATATTGTTCAGTTCAGCCCATGAGTCACATGAATTTCTGCATTTCTGCCCCACTAAAGACAATCTGAAGTCCTACAGGTCACAGAGCTCCTCCCTATAAAACATTGGTGAAGGTGATGACTGTGCTTTTGGTAGCTAGTAGCTTTGTAGCCACTCAAAAATGCATCTGTCACTTCAACTGTGCTCTGCATAAATGAGCATAAGCAGCACTATGCCTTGTCTAGCATATGCAGTTGTTCTCATAAGTTTACATACCCTGGAAGATTTTGTAAAATGTGTACTATTCTTCAAGGAAAACATGAGCGATCAGGCAAAACACATTTTTCCTATTTTTAATGGGATTCAATAAACTATGAGACACCTCAAAATATAAATAACAATTAAAAAAATACCGAGATGGTCCCTGTTCAAAAGTTTGCATACCCTGAGTTTTAATACTGTGTATTGCTCCCTTAAGCATCAATGCCTGAATGCCAGCTGAAGTTATTTATGGGTTTTTCTTTGCATCCCAAACAATTTTCCTGGCAGGTGTGGCTGAATTTTTTTTTGGTCTATCTGATCGTGGCTTGGTATAAACAGAACCCCTCAATTTCCACTTGTTTATGAGAGTTTGAACGCTGCTCACTTTCTCAAATCTTTGGATATCTATATCATTTTCCTGTTTTATAAAGTTGAACAACCTTCTCCCTCAGTTCCTTTGACAGTCCTTTTGTTTTCCCCATGGATCAGAAGTCAGCAATAGATGCAATGTCCAGGTGTTGTATTGCAGCCCAGAATCTCACTGGCTTTTTATACACAGACACAAATTACGAGCAAACAGGTCACAGGTGTAAACACTTACCATTAGTAGCCATTTAAACCTGTCTGGCCAAAACTTTGGGGGTACAGTATGCAAATCGGATCATTTGTGTAGTTCCACTTTTCATCATGATTTAAAAAGAGCAAACACAATTGTGTGATAATAAAGGGTTTCACCCAACCACAAACTCTGAATAAAAGACAGTTTTTTATGCATGAACAATTATATTTTCTGAAAAATGGCCAATATTTCACAAGTTCTGCCAGGGTATGTAAACTTATGAGCATGACTGGATTATGAGGCCACCCGTTGGAATCGATCCATCTTTTTAATCAGACTACCTCTTTCTTGGGCTGCACTTCTCTCTGATTTTTTAAGGCCTGGTGGAGCACACAATATACTTTGTCCATAAAACTTAAAAAAAAAAAGATTAATAGCATTGCAGCGCTTGACAGTATCAGCAGCAGGCAGCTTCAGTGACTGTCAATCACACACAAGAACTTTCTTAGCATTAATAGCCCGGTAAAGACTCCAACCTTTCTCTTCCCACACATCAGTGAGGCTTCGTCAGAGCACAACCCAACCAAACACTCACTCACTCAGAAGGGCATCATCAAGGCCATGACTTATTAAACAGTTCAAAAGAGCCTCAGAATTGCCTTCTGCATTCATAGATCCAATTTCCACCATGCCTAAAAAGAAAGAGTAGCTGGCTCTGAATCATTAACTGAGCACCTCAGGTACACAACCAGGCAAGGTTTCCTGTTCAAAGCTGTGCTCTCAACAGTGAATGTTTCTGTAGTTTATAATGCATCTCTCGCTTAACTTTAAAATAAACTGTATTATTTGACACTGTAGTAAAGTACTGTGCTGGCACTGAGACATTGGACCTTTGCAAGTTAAGAAGTTCAGAACAGTCTGTAAAGTAAGTAATGTATGCTCTTCTGAATGCAGACTTTATAGGGAGGTCAAGACCTTTTGTGCCTTAAGAAGACCGCAGTCCAACTCCTTTTTTAATCTCTTTTCATTTCATTTCTTTGGCTTTTTGATGTGATTAGTTTGAAGTTCACAGTTGGGAAAATTGCCTTTATGATCCCTTTCTAAAAACACCAAGTAATGTACTTATAAATATAGAAGATCCCAACTTCTCATTAGAGACAAACTGATTAATCCATGATACAACCATTGATTGGATTAGAATATTTCAACACTGTAGAGATCAAGGATCCAGATCAAACTTGGTGACTTTCTGGTGTTTCCAGCCAGACTGTGAGAATCAGATGACTGTAAACAATTTCATGATAACACCACCTCTGAGAGAGCTCAAACACCACGTCTACGCTGGTCTCTGTTCCAGTAGCCTCTGTAATTTCATGCACTTCAGTTCTCTATATAATCCAAAAAGAAAAGAAAGACATCTAAAGGTTTGAACGGAGAAAAAACTCTCACCAGTTGATAATTCATGCGGGGGAATCCTTGGTTTTCCACATCCCAGCATACAGCTAGATATGAAAACACTAAATATATAAAAGCATACTGCAGATGTCAGCTGAAGCTTAGCTGATGAGGTGCATCAAACGGCAGTGGTGCTGTATTCTCAGTAGCTGAAATGATTGCATCATTAGGTGTGATCCAAACAGCAGAGAGGTGATTTGTGAAGAAAGAAGCAGTGGCAGTGAAGCTGATTAGCTGGGACACAGTGAATGAAAAGGTGCTGATGCCTGACACTGATTGAACCTCAGCTGGATTCATACACTTCCATATAGTACAGCAGCGGCGGTGGCGGCGGCGGCGGCGGCGGCGGCGGCGGCGGCACCAGCAGGACTGTCAGAGCTGTCAATCATCTTATCCTTATTTAATTCATCAAAAAAGTAATGAAATACTTTGGATATAAAGCCCTTCAGTGAAACATTTTGACACAGAAATCCAATCTCCCCCAGGAGCACCGGCTTAATCCAGACTGGTGCACGGTTATTAACATGTTGTAATCATAGCTGGAGATAAAAGAAAAAACAATGGAAGAAAAGCTTGTGTGTGTTTTGTTTGTTCCTTTTTTTTCCATCAGAATTTAATGTTAGTATTAAAACCTCTCCCATTATAGTAGAGTAGAGATTCAGTCAGTAAAAGAAATGACTTCAGCTAGTTGGTTATAAGGAAAAAGGATTCTCCTGAGAGTCTTGATGCAAATTGATTTAACAAATGGAGAAGGAGAAGGACTGGGACTGCAAATTCTGGAAGGCTAAGCTGTTGATTTAACTGTCCATCTTGTTTTCCCGACTCTTACCCGTGGCTATGAGGTTTGGGTAGTGACCAAAAGAATGATGCTGAAAGGAGCCAGTAGATGTGTCCCTGGCATCTGGTTAGGATGCCTCTTAAGCATCTTCTCTGGGAGGTCTTCCAGGCACATCTGACTGGTCAGAGACAGGAGTGATTATCTCATGTGGCTGGGGAATGTTATGGGATAGAAAAAAGCTGGAAAATGTTGCTGGAGAGAGAGGCATTGGATTATTATCCTTGACCTGCTGCATTTCTGGTCTGACTTGATTAATGGCAGCAAACAGATGGATGATAGAAGTGGCAGTAAAGGAGGAGGTACAGAATTGACTTTAATCACAAACACAATCTCTGCCTAACATCTACTATTATCATTATTATTATTATTATTATTATTATTTATTATTATTATTATTATTATTATCTTTTCTTTTTTTTCTTTTTTTTAAGTGTCTTGAATCTTTGGGATTGAATGGGTTGCCCTGACAGATAATAGCATCCTGATCTTAGAGGTATCAGATCAGAAATTGCTCATATGTGTCATTTAAGAGGATAATTACAGATGATGTGTTGTGGTTTCTCATTACAACGTCAAAGAGTTGAGTCAAAATCAATGATCATCTTTTTATCTATCATCTATAAAATGAATGGTGCAACTTTAAATGTGCTTGGGACACTTGTTGAATTAAACCAGCATCATTTCAAAATAAATGCAAGACACTGCTGCAACATATAAGATGTTCTTTTCTTTATTTTGTTTTGTGTGCCTGGGTTCCAACTGCCCACATGATTACACGGTGGTTTCACAATACAACAACAAAAAAGAAGCAGCTACTAAACTGCAATAAGGTGTAATAAAGCAGACATGGTGCAATAGCTGCACATATGAACTGAAAAGATCCTCTCGTTTCCAAAGTCACAGTGTAGGTTTGTCATTTCTTTGTGTTTATCAAACTCCATTCTATGAGACGTCCATTTTTAGGAAGTTCACCGTGCTGCGTTGTTACACAGGACTCCTCCTCCCTCCTCATCATCCTGATTTTGCCTTTCCTTCACATTCCAAGCAAACAGTCGTCTGTGTTCAAGTGTCATTGTCAGTGAAGTGCTGCATGTTATCATTCTTGTTTACAACTAAAAAAGCAAAGTGTGGGAAGTTAAATTATATATATGTCAGCTGACTGTGAACACTACATCAGCTTCTTGCTCTTCTTTGTCTGACAAACAAATATGTTTGAGCACTGACCTTGTTTGGGAAAGTAATTTGTTTCAGTTCGCCCTTCTCGACAGGACTGTTGAGTTGCACTTCACAAGCACAATCACACACACAAACACACTGTCTCTCTCTTGCACTCACTCACCCACTCACTCACTCACTCACTCACTCACACTGAACACACACACACACATGCACATCAAATCTGCTGCTACCCAGCTGCTGGGTTTGCATCTTATTTCCTGAGGTATTGATTTCTTTCCTGGCACAGCGCCCTGCTCTTCCCTCGTCATTATGCCCACTCTGCCCAGAACAGAGCAGAGAACAGCCAACACTGCTGCTGGACTGGAGATTGTATCTGTTGCAGATAAACAGGAACAGATCAATATATTGTAAACTGATGAAAATTTTGTTGTACTACAAGAAATGTTTCTCTTTCACCCTAACTCTCTTTGCCCCTCTCTCCCGCTCAGTGTGTTTCTACACTGTAAAAGATCAGGGATGAAATGGAGGCTAAGTCTCTATACAGTTATGTGTTTTCCTCCTTTGGACATGGACATATGCACCAGGCTGTTTGGGACAAAATAGTTAAGGAGAAATAAGGATGAAGTCAGTTGTTTTCAGTCCAAACACAGCAGCCTTTGACTGCACTGAGACACCAACTGCAGGTTTTCCAGGGATTCCCATAACCTGCAGACAGAAACAAACTGCCTGACCCTTCAGCAAACCAACAATCCTCCAA
The DNA here is from genome assembly GCA_019059645.1 of Caranx melampygus. NCBI lineage: Eukaryota > Metazoa > Chordata > Actinopteri > Carangiformes > Carangidae > Caranx > Caranx melampygus. Next base: position 759,152 of record JAFELL010002427.1, read on the forward strand.
ACTATGACAGTTATACCCATCATGAATATTCTTGGAGTCATCAGCAATTGAAACCACATTTATTACAGAGTGTAATATTGTCATTGATATTTACCCTCTAATTCCTGTATTGAACACCTGTTTTCTGTAAGAGCTTGTGATGTATATGAAATCTACTTGGGTTTGTTGGGTTTGCAGAAAAAAAAAATAGATGCCTTATCAAAAATGAATGAAAGTGGTTTACATGAGCCACACGGAAGGTTGTAATGGGACAGAAATAGGCATGAATGTGACTAAAATGAGTTATTATCAGATATTGAAATAAAAAAAGAAATAAAAGGGTCTAACAGAGGGGCTAAGTTGGGCTTATAGAGTTCAGCGTTCAAATATGTCATATATAGGCTACATAGGCTATATCCTATCCATGGTCATTAAAGAATCAATAATAGCAATAGCAAAGATCATAAATAGCTCCTTTGATTCCACAAGAGCAGCACAGTGTATGTTTGTTTGTTCACTAAAGTAAAATATAAATTCAACAATTAATGAACTGTGAAATCACTATAAACCATTAACATGTTAACTGGTGATTTTCCACAGTATAAACATCCATCAGCACCATCTCCCCTTCTACCTGCTCCATCTGTCCTTCTCTGGTTGATTGATTCATGTCCTTCTTCATGATTCATGTCTGCCTTATCTGAATATATTAGCAATATTACCATTTTGAGTGGGCTAACACTTATTGTGGATCGTAACCAGTAAGACTCTGTTTCAATAAACTGAACTCACTGCAGACATACAGAGTGCAGCAGCAAACTCAATGTAAACCACAACATATAATGAGTGCATGAGTTTCTTGTGAATCTGTCAACACCCACTGATTACACAGTCACACCCACAGTCAGTGGAAATAGTTGTATGGAAACTGGCTCTTCCTCCAAAACCTCCTGTGGAACCAGTAGCACACTCACACACTGTGAAGCTGCTGTGACAAACATCTGCAAACTAAGCAACCAGAATATGTTATAAAGTGATGCACATGTCTCAGATGACATTATTATGATGTATATTTACACTTGTGGTTATGTCCCTGTATGAGATAAGAAAATTCTCCCACATCTCAAGGTAAATATAGACCATCACTGATGAGTGCTGACTTGGAAATAATTACTGACTGCCAATAAATAAAACAAGGTTATATGCAGTTTTGCACTGTGCACTGATTGTTGTCTGCGCTTTTCAGGCCTGCCATTCTGTCACTTACACACTGACACTCACACATACACTTTGAGATTATGTCCAATCACAGCGTCAGCAATGGCAGTATTTATTTTCTGTAAACATTCATCAAAGCAGCACTAACCAGAGTATAATAGAGGAGCGTGTGCCATTTGCATCCTTCTAGTCACACTAATCACTAAGCCGAGGATTTGTTGTTGCAAGACTTTGCCATGAGACTGATATGCTCTGCTTGTCTCTTGTTAGTGAAGTGACCCATTCACTATCTGCACATTCTCTTTGAAGTGTTCCCTTCCCTTTGAAGAAAACTGACGCCCCTCAAATGATAACTCATCTGCATAAACACAGGTTCATACACCTTACTTTCACAATTTTCTCCGACTTCCACCTTGTTTACGTACAGGTAGCAGAAGTTATATGAACACTTGTTTTCTCCCCGTGTTCTTGTTTTGTTATTTGCTCAAGGTCGAGCATGCATTCATCTTCATTTGTAGGGATGATTAAAGCTCTTTATTCAATATTATTTATTTTTTTGCTTTATTTTTGTTTTTCTTCTCAAGTAAGGTCCACTTAGAGGCGTGTTCACTCACAAAATGCTAATTACTAGACAGCAAGCAGTGATTTTGCTTTATTATTCACACCTGCCATTTTAACCCTAATAAGGATACAATATACAGTGCACAGAGCCTGAGTCACAGTTACACACAATTAGACCTGGTGGAAAAACACAACTAAGGATCAAGACCAGTGATAGCCTGGTGCCATCAAAGTACTGCAGAGGGAGAGGCTGCAAGTTGTTTAATCATACTGTAGAAACAAGGACCGACAAGTTATTTTTTTGTTTTTCATTATATATTTTTTGGCCTTTACACTGATTTTATATGCACACCATAGCTGAGAGCACACCTACTGAACAGCACTCTATTCAGCTGATATTTGAAAACTTAAAGAGTTTACCCTGAAAATGTGAGGGAAACATCAAAGTGATTACTATTTTATCAATGTAAAATAATTCATGATCAACTACATTAACGAGTAGAAGATCCTGGGAAAACGCTTCGAGAAGGCAACATTTTGAAAATACACAATTCAAAAGTCCAAGCCTCTTTCCTCTGACTTCTCTCCGAAGCTACACCTCCAGAGCACAGGAACGCACAGTGCCTGTTCTTTTCTGTAATAATGTTGCTACAACTGTATCGTTGAATTTAGCAACCTACCATAAGCTTCATATTGTAAATCGCTGAAGACTCTAAGCAATTTGTGCACAAAGAGGGGTATGCACGCAGGGGGGGCGCAGATGGCTGCTTGATAGACACATCAAGATCCATTGAACTTGTTTGTGGCATTCAAAATGATTAGATGGTGTTTTTTGTCTGTTCATTTCATTTTGTGAAAAAGCCTTTAATTAATTGGTTGCAATCGGCATGCAAAGTGGATTTCAAGCAATACAGTGAAAAATACTCCAGAGGGGCTCCATTTAGCTCAGGCGCCCATATACAGAGGCTACAGTCCTCGCTGCAGCCGGTTCTGGTTCGATTCCCCCAGTGGTCCTTTGCTCCGTGTCGTTCCCCCTCTATATCTCCCTGTTTCCTGTTCTTTTCTCTGACTGGCCTATCAATCAAAGGCTGAAAACCCAGAAAAAGATCTGCTCCCCTACCTTTAATTTAAATGAAAAAAAAAAAAAAAGTAATGGAAAGGTTATATCCAAAAGGCAGGGTATCACTATAGTTGTTAGGTTTCATCCTCAGGGGACCATGAAAACCTGCAATCTCTTTGTGCTGGGACCAAAGCACTGGATCAGTCTATCAAACAAACAACATTGTCATTTCTAGAGCTGCTAGTGTGGCTCTAAAGGGGAGCAGTCGTCTGTCCACTTTTATTCATCTTATCCGCACATCACTACAGCAAATGAGGAAATTGGGTTGAGAGTAATTACTTAGGATCATTACATTCAAAATGAATGGCAATTATTTTCATTTTTAACTGGTGAGTCCTCAGTGGTATTATCACACAAAAAAAGATATTGTGGCATAAAGCAACACATAATGATACCCCCCCCACCCGCCCGCCGCTCTGACCCAAGGACACCGGATGAATGGACTGGAAACAGAGACTGTAGTATTGGGATATTATGTTACACTTATATTTTTCAAATACTGATATCTCCAGTCTTCTGCAAGCAAAGGTAAAGTGAAGTGATGTTTCTTCTAATAGAATCGTAAACATATCACTGACTGATTCCATTTCCATGTTTTCTATATTCCATGCTGTAAACTGTTTTCTTGTCTGTATACAACATCTATTGCATGTCTGCCCATCCTGGGTGAGGGATCCCTCGTTCACCCTGAGGTTTTTCCATTTTTTCCCTGTTAGAAGGTTTTTCTTAGGAGTTTTTCCTCTGTCGATGTGAGGGTCTAAGGGCAGAGGATGTTGTCATAATGCTGTGTAAAGCCCTTTGAGACACACTGTTACAAAAATGGGCTATACAAATAAAATTGCCTTGCCGTACCTTGCCTTGTATCTCTGGAAGAGTAGAATGACTTGAGATCAATTACCATTTGAACAGGCTTAACTATTACAGAGATCTTACATTTTTTAAATTTTCTTTACATAAATTAAGACCACCCAGTCCAAAGGATAGATAGCAAATACTAATGTTTCTTAATGTATTTTCCAGCCAGTCTTAAAGCTGAAGCCTTGGGCAGAAGATGATTGAACAAAATAATAGCTCAAACCCCTGCATGCTGGATCACAGTGTGCAGGGAGGAAGGATTTGTAAGACAGCCACATTATACCACTGTTCAGTGACTCATTAGACCACGATACACTCTGTGAGGCAGTTTGAAAGCAGAGAAAATATTTCTCCTTGCAGCCTTGCCTTGATTAAATGAAGAAAAGTTGTATTTTTACAGTTTGAACTTTCTCACCTTGGTATATAATATAAAGGATGTCACCAGTGTGTGCTGTGTGCATGTGTTTGATCACTTCTGGTATTTTTCTAGACTTAACACGTACAGGCAGACCTTTTATGTGCTACATGACAGACTCTCATATAGGGTCACTGGTGTTACAGTATACAGTCAATCCGTCACGACCCACACACCCCTGTGAGAGCGTGGATTCAAACACAGACAGGTGAGCATGTGTCAGAATGAGACAGAGCAAAGATCACGCATCCAGCTGTTGATGTTTCCAGACAATGTCAGAAGAGGACAGCAGAGGAAAAGAGTGCCAGAACGAGAGGCTGATGGGCAGAGTGAGAGAAAGAAAGACAGCCATGTTTAGAAAAGAGGGATGGTCATACAGGCAGCTTGGGGAGGCCGGGCCCTGCAGGTCTCAAACACACACAAATCACACACAAAAGGCACAGTCTTCACAGATGCAGCAGCGTGATGGCAGCACATGTCCCCAAGCCTGACCACAGAGCATGTTCGCATCAGAGAGCTGCACTACAAAATGGGTTTACAAATCAGAGTTCAAAGGAGGTTCGAACCCCTGCCCTTTCACCCTGTCGACCACAAAGTGCCTCCCTACAACGTGCGTTACCATGCAAGACATCAGGGAAACAGAGCATGAACAAAGAGGGAAACATGGGACTGGGCCTGATTACCTGCTGAGCAGCCACATCACTGCACTCCCAACCCAGCAGGACCACCTACCAGGGATTTTATTTTTAGATTTGTAGATTTTAGAGATTCTGTCCATTCACATTTATGAAATTCACATTTATGAATTCCTGTTCTGTTTTCTTTTCTTTTATTCTATTCTATTAGGCCATACAGTACCATGCTGTGCACTGTTTGCTGTATGTTGTGAGTGATGGAAGGGCAAATGATAACTCATGCGTGAGTTTGTAGATGAGACATACTACACACATTATGGTGTTAAGCAAGCACAGACCAAACTCCCAAATGGAGACATGGAAGGCAAAGAGCAGGTTTATAGGGTTTATGACAAAATAAACAAGATAACAGAAGGAGGCGGATGGGGCAGAAGGGCCAGGCAGGACTGAGGCAGACCAGACCTTAAGGCAGAGGCAGACCAGGACAAGATGAGCGAGCAGGCTGATGGAGGTGGATGGGAAAACAGGTGGCGATGGCGTGCAAGACTGCAGGCAGAGGGAGAAGCACAGGTGAAGTAAAAATAGCAGAGCATTTGAGAGTTTACCAAAACAAATGGGAACTGAGCACTTACCACTGACAGTTAACAATGAACTGGCAGAAAGTAAAGGACGAGCTGCAGGTGTGTGGATGATCTGATGGAGGTGATCAGGTTACAGCCTCCAGCCTGCACATACACAAACAGGGACACACAGGGAAAGGCTGTGTGTGTTTACATGGACTTGAGCATATTTTGAGTATCCCGTTTTCGTGTTTGTTCATATAAACATCATATCCCAATTTCAGAAACTATGATATGCCTGGATACCTGTCTGCCTGATACCGTGGGATGTAAACTATCCTGGTTTCTGATAGCTGCGGCTATCTGCACAGGCACAGGCAATGAAAAAACACACATCATATGTCACACAATTGACAAAAAAGATGTCCTTCTCATCCAAAAGTTTTCCCTCCACTCAGAATCCGTAAACTCCATTTATATGACCTGTACGACCTGTACCACCTTCCTCGTCCTATGGGGTGGCACTAAACATCACAGACACCTGTGCAATTCAGATGCAGTGATCAGACACTGGTATACTGGTATTTATCATGTAAACAGGGATATGAATAACCAGGTTTCTGTGTTGCATGTGAACGCAGTACCCCAAATATGATCATAACCGGGATATTCATGGTCATGTAAACACCCTTATTGTTTTTTATGTCACACAAAGACATGCACAATTTTTCTTATTGTGGGAACAAATTTAAAATCAAAACAACCAAAGAACCACAGTTGGGACCAAATCTATGTAGCTATGATGATCAGAAATGAGGAATGAAGATATCTGTTGAACCTAGAATAAGGTTAATATTGTTATAACCATCACTTCTTTATTCTTGCCATTCAAGCATCCCAAAGTTCTACAAATCCCAATAAAGTTTCTTGAAATTAACTTCTCTGTGATACTGTGATACTGTGGTCTCTGACACTTCAAAGGAAGTCTCCAAGTATGAACCTGTAATTGTGATTAGCATACATACTTCGTTGTGAGCTTCTTGAATTAACAATTGAGTCTGGGCTATGCAAATCAAGGTGTCCTGAAACAATCCACAAAGCAAGGGGAACTGCTGCTAGCAGTCAGGCAAAAACAAAAGACCAGAGTTGGAGAAGACACTTAAAAACTTCCTCTCCTGGTAGAGGTATTATCATTTGGTTAATTAATTATGAGTGCACTTTGAATTAAATCAATTAGTCACACTGTCTGTTATTATGCTGGCAGGCACATGGCTCAGAAGTTACTTGAACAAGGATAGGGGAAAGTTACAGTCTTCAGAAATTAACTAGTATAAGAACAAAAGCAAAGAAACTGGAACAGAAAGTAAGGTAAGGTAATATACTACATCAGATTTAAGCTCTTTGCTCTCAACTCCATATGTTAACCTTGCTTTCTGAGTGTTGCCCAAGCGTCACTGAAGGTTCTGGGTTGAGCTGTGCTGAATTGATTTCAATCACAGATAAATCCACTTATTCATAGAAGTGTTAGAAATACAGCCGAAGGCAATCTTCTGGAGGTCTGAACTATAAGACGAAGATAGCTTTTAACTTTTCATTTCACTTGCTGCTTTGGAAACCCAAGTGTCACATGTAAAATGAAAAAATAAATACATAAATAAAAAAAAAGTAAAAATAAATGACCTCATCAATGCAGAAAATCCTTCCTTTGCAAAGGAAATGCCGTTACTTTACAACAAACCTGAGGTAAAGGTGAACCAGTACTGAAGATATTCACTTTTTTAGTCAGTAGTTTTTTCTTCCAATTTAATCTGCATGTATCACTTGCGGATTGGTAAAGCGTACTGTTTGTTTTACATTATATCTGGATGCACAAGTTTTTCTAGGTGAAATAGCTAAATGTATTTCATCTCCAGCTCGCACACTGTGAGAATTTATACCCAGCTGTCAGCATGATAATGAATTTGCGTCTCTGTGTCTGTTTCTCACGGTGGCTGACGGTGTCACTCAGGAAGATTTCACACTCAGAGGCACACCCTGTCATTCTAACACTCACCTTTTATAGTAACAGTGATAATAACCTATGAAACACTGACAGGGAATGTTCAATATAAAATAATACTGACACTTCTTTTTTTCTTGAGATAGTGATTTATTTGACTTTTCTTGTTCTTGTTATTTAGTCATTTGTTTACTGTAAGGTGTTTCATATCACAAGCAGCTTCCACAGTACTCCACATAGGAAATGGTTTATTTCCAGTCATTCAGCTGCTGACTTGTTAAGTGCCGACTGTGGATAATTTGTTAGAAATGTGTGGCATAAACAAACGCTAAGAAAATCATTACTCAGGTGGGGATCAGCATTGTAAGGCAGCTAAATCACAACTGGCCCACACACACACACACACACACACACACACACACAATATCTCAATGTGCAGAAGCCAAATAGCTCTTACACAAACATGATCTCTCTGAATCAGCAGCATTCGTTTCTGCTTAACGGCTGAGAAAAGTTGAGCATTACATATTGAGAAGCCTGAGGCACTATTTTATATGATGACGGTAAACTTTCCACAGCTAATAACATCCGTCTTTAATATAATAACTTCCCTACTTCTGTTTCCCCAGGAGCAGACACTGCGTCATGACCCTGAGAGCCAGCGAATATTGATAACAGATTAAGTACGTATTACATGTATTACATTACGCAGCAGGGAGGGAGTGAGATATTTAACCTGCACGAGGGGAATGAAAAAAAAAAAAAAAAAACTCTCACTTTTTTGGAGATATGAGGTTTCTCCACAGAGTAAGTGATGCTACATTTTGTCACATTTTGAAACCCCAATGGCAAAGCCTGAGGGTGACACATGTTAGCAAAACAGTCAGCCCCTTTGCCCTTATTAAATACTGTTGTTTTGTGAAATAGAGGTCTTTTGTGAAGGGAGGGCGGGCCCACAGGGCACCTGCAGAGCTGTGCAATAAACATGTAATCCATTATAGGCAACAGTATGGTATCCAGTTTGTGTTTTTGCTGAATCTGCACACTTGAAACCTGAAACTGCACATACAGGGTATTGTTGAGGGGACGGGGGGGTTGGTCACCACAAAGTTTCCTATTGTTGGCTGCTGAGCAACTCTGCTACGGAACAGATGGGGCTGAATGTTACGTCTTGTTTATTGGTGTCTCAGTAATAGATGAGGAAAGAGAGTTTATCATCAAGGCAAACAACTACAAACCGCTCTGTGTGATGTACTGTTGTAAAATCGCACATTAAAAAGCTATGAAAACTCATTTAGACTCCTATTGAACAGATGATGCCAACGGTAGCTACAATCACAGATGTCTTAAAGGCACACACACACACACACACACACACACACAAGTAATGACATGACATGTAGCCTTTTGTTTTTATGCGACACATTACAAAGTAAATTCATCCAAAGCTGACTTGGATGAATTTGTTTTGGCTAATTTATGTTGTACCTCCTGTTATTCCTGTTTCAGTCCTTCCCCAGCCAAAAGATGCAGCACCAGAGAGGACGGCTCGTTTCACTCAGCGAACGAGTAGGAACTGGAAGTGGATTCAGCCAAGTGGGTGTGACAGAGAGAAGTCTGCTATGTTTGAAGCTTTATTCAGACTTCAAAATAACAACATAATCATCAGTTCCATGCAGATTTAAACTCAGAGTAGATTTAACTTCCCCAAAGATTTGAATAAAACCAAAAAAACAGGTCACAGGTTGACATACTGTAAACACACTCACATTCAAATCTACGGGCAAATTCAGAGTCACCAGTCAACCTATTGTGCATGTTTTTAGACTGTGAAAGGAAGCCAGGGAACCCACAGAGAACTCACACAGGCACAGGGACAACAATCAAACTCCACCCAGAAATGCCTCAGGCCCGGGAATCGAACCTAGAACCTTCTCGCTGGGATTAAACAGTGCTAACCACATTACCATTGTGCTGCCCCAGCAAGCAAGCAAGTGACTCTTTTCAGTTTGGAGTTCATGCCTCATATAGTTCACATTTAAGATAAAGTTATACCATAGTCACATTATTTGGCCTGTAAGTGGGTTAGTAGTGTGTGGTGGTGTGCACGACAGTGGGACACCATCTGTGATCTGTGATTGAAAAACTGTGGCAGACCTCACAGATATTGCACACAATCAAGTTAAGCTGCTGATATTGCAAGTTAAAAAATAAAGATTCATGCCCCCCAGAGAACACTTACTGTATGTGCACTGTGTTATAACAACACATAAGTTGTGTCCCAGTTCAGGGACCAATGCAGCAGCCTTCTCTCGGCCACATCTGAAGCTGCCTTTGAAATAGGACAGCCTAGTTGCACCACTGTCATGCATTCAACCTTCAAGTGCAGTCTTAGTACAAGAATGCACTGCCTGAATTGAGAAACACTTGTTTATTCATACAGTTATATATTCAGCCAATCATGCGGCAGCAGTGCAAGACTGGTCTGATTTGTAAGAAAAAACAAAACAAAACAAAATCCAGTGAGTGGCAGCTCTGAAAACAGGTTGTTGATGAGAGAGGTCAGAGGAGAATGGACAGACAGGTTGGAGCTGACAGAGAAGCTGTAGTCACTCAGACAACCCTGATAACTCTTTACAACTATGGGGGAAAAAAAAAAAGAAAAAAAAAACATCAGAATGACCATGTTGAACCTTGAGGTGGACAAACTACAGCAACAGTTTCCACTCCTGTCAGCTGAGACCAGAAACCTGAGGCTGCACTGGACACAGACTCCAATGGTGGACAGATGAAGACTGATGAATCATAGCCTGTAACAATACCTCTGGATCTCTGCTGGGGCAGCTGGTGGTAGAGAAGAAGGTTTCAACTCCAAGTTCCAGTTCCAGTTGGAGTTTTCAACTCCAAGTTATCAACAGCATGAATCCAATCCTCTCCTATGTGAGTATTACTGCTGATCATTGGCTACTTTCACCAGGATAATACGACAAGTTGCAAAGCAAAAGTAATTGCATAAAATGTGAGAGTGAATTCACTGATTTCCAGTCTGAATCCAGTATCAAACCTCTGGGATAAGCTATACCAAGAAATTGGCAGCATGAATGTGTCACTGACAAAGCCTGCGGTCGTGTCAACCTGTCATGGAGAACCACTGACATTACTAAATTCAATGGACTTAAATAACCATCCACCCTGAAAGTGCATAATGAAGACAAGACATTACTGATCACATCAAGAACTCAACTAAGACCTCAAGTGAATTATTTAACTGGGTTGATTCAAATTGGAAACAAGTAAAGTTGTGTCACCACAGGGGCAGATTTACTCTCCTCTTTTAATTAAGTAAATGAAGATTTTAAGACTGAATAAGCAACTAATTAGGACACCTTATTAAACGGCCTCAGAAGAACTGTCCTTGAGATGTGCTGGGGTGGACACACTGTCATTAACCCTTAATAATCTATCAAAGACCATTATAATCAACAACCTATTACCTTAAACATCATCTCAGGAAATAGTGAAGACCATGAGTTCTTTTTTTTATTTTTTTATTTTTTTGTTGCTATGAACTGAATGAACAGCCTTTACACATGTCTGTCTTTAGACCCGTTAACATTGTCATCCTGGCTAATCCTTTTCTTGCCTGATTTGTTCTGTCCTGCTCCATCTTCTTTCTTAGTGTCCTAATCTCCTCCTCCATGGCAGATTTTTAATTTGACTACAGCCTCGGCCAAACACATGGTGTCTCTGCCTGCAATCTCAACAGAAAGCTCCTGAAGCTCCTGCACTTCTTTCTCCCTTTGTCTTGGATGACTTTTTTTTTTTTTTTTTTTTAAATATCCATAAAGTTTATATTAAGGCAAAAAAATAAGACATCAGTGAGGGAGTGTGCACACCACACTGACTCCCACTTGGCTTTCTGCTATCAATTTCAGTGCAATTAAGGCCTGCAAAGGGTTTTAATTTCAGATGGGAAATTGAATTCTGTCAAGATATGATCTGCATTAGGATGTTCTCAGCGCTTAACGCTATATATATGTATGTGTGTGTGTGTGTGCGAGTGAGTGAGTGAGTGTGATGAGATACAATACAAAGACAATTTTATCACAGTTTGACAGGAAGAGACAATAAGGAGATATTGGAATATAATCATTGATAATGGCATCTTAATAAGACAGTCCAACACTTAAAGTAGTGACATCATTATTGAGAAGCTGCAGACAGCAATGATGTGAATTTTAATAATGAATTCATTAGAATAAAACTGGTCTAAATGCAGTACCTAACAGGCTTATGTGCTTTCTTTTAAAGGGTGGGTTACAATTATTATGATACTATGTCTGTGTTAAGAACGGAGCCTGAGAAGAGAGAAGAAGAGAGAGGGAGAGAGAGAGAGATACGGCCCCCAGCACCTGAAACTGTCTCTAATTAACACTGAATTTCACTCTTAACCCACACATAACAAACTCCTACTTTTACTGACTGTACAGAGCAGCTCGGTCCTGGAACTGTTTCTACTTGTTTGACAACAGATTATCAGTTCATCTGCGCAGCAATATTTGTCTTTAGGACAAACAACAGTGTTGGAGCCTGGGGCTGACCATGACTCAGCACCTAGGGGAAATCAGTGCTAATGTTTTAAGCTAGGCTACAAGATGCTACAGTAGTCAGCAAAAGAAATTATGCAACACATTAGTGTACTACACAGTGAGCAGGGCACCAGAATACAACCTTTCCACTGGTACCAACCTTTTCAGTTGACCAAAAAAAAAAGGGCCAGTTGTGTGTGTGTGTGTGTGTCCCTGCTGTGTGTCTCAACTTCTTCATTATTAGGAGTCTGGCAGCAGACTGGTACAATAATCCAACCTGAGGGATATTGAAGTGTGGAGAAGTCTTGTTCATCTGAAATCTGTGACTCATGTTACAGTGTGTTGTAAGATAATGGGAGGCACACTTGGTGGGGATATTAGAAAAGTTGGCAGCTGTGAATCCATGGAAACAGACAGAGCTCCATTTCAGGTTGTGGTTTTCAAAGAGACAGAATATGAGGCTGTGAGTCTCTGTTTTGAACTGGACATGAGTCTAAATGCCCGTTTGGTGTAGCTGAGTGCAGCAGGGTAATCACATCATCAATTTCATGTCTGTGGCCAGTTAATTTTACAATAGTGTATTCTTCATGACATTTTGGCTGAACACATTTATCATTGTGGGGTTCAAGTCTGGGATTTTGTAAACCAATATTGTTAGAGTTATGATTATTAACACACATAAAGTTTCTCTGGGTACTTTGAACAGTGCATGAATTAGCAACCGGTTGACCCAAAACCATTACATATGCAAATCTGATTAGGTAGCAATTAATCATACTAAATGTACCAATTACAGCTGTGTCAAGGAGTCAGCTTGCTACTACAGTCTAGTGAGCAGGATTACAGTGGGGTTCAGACTGAGCCACCTGAGTCATGGTGTGAGAGGTGAAGTAACATTGACCACAGGAGACAATTATAGTTATTATTCTTTTGACCCTGCATTTGTCAGTGATCCTCTTATATTTGATTAGACTGATGAAACTCTCTTAATTTACAAAATCCAGCGTTGACACTGGAAGTGCTTCATATTTACTGTCATTCGGTTCATGCACCCATCTGTGCTTGTGCATACTCCATTTAATACAAGTTTAATTACCATGGCAACAAAAGGTTTGTACAGTTCAATGTTTATGTTGAGTCACAAGTCACTATGAGACATAGCCTGCATTTGCATTTTAAATCTGTTATAATTAGAATTTTTGGTCCTTCAGTGTCAGAAGGACTTTATTATGAAATCACACATCCCTCAGATGGTTTAGAAAGCTGTTCTGGTCCACATGTACTCAAATAAATGCCTTTTTGTTTTTCTAATGTGCCTTTTATGAGCAGCGCTACAACTCCATGACAAGCTGGAGATACCGTGAGTTACATTTGGATTTAGCTAGGTATGATAAACAAGCTAACCTCAGCAGAAGAGAAGATGTGATAGAAAGAAGAGTTAGCATTAGCATAGTTTTTACACTGGTTAATCATCATCATCGTTAACCATGTAACAAAAACTTACAGAGAAGTCTAACTCTCCCATAGCACAACGTTGATAGGACTGTGAGATCTGAGGTTGCTTTCGCACCAGAGCTGTTTGGTCCACTTTAAATGGACCAGGGTTTGTTTCCTGGGATAATCGACTTCGTTTGGGCAGGTGTGAAAGCTCATCCGAACTCTGGAGTAGACCAAACAAGCGAACCCTGGTCTGCCTGAAAACGTGGTCTCAGTTCACTTGCAAGTGAACCCTGGTGTGGTTCGTATGCAGTGTGAGCGCTCACTGGACCAAAAGTGTCATGATATCTATACACAGCACGTCTGTGTAACATTGGCAACACAAACACCTCATAGTCCCTCATAGTACCTCCGGTGCCATTTTTCTTTCATTGAGCTCAGCCATGTGCATTTGATAAGTAAAAAAAGAACAAACGCAATCCTCGAGGTAGATGATTACCGAGGTAACTGTGGTTCTATGAATGATGGTGATATATATGAAATAAAACAGCTAGCTTAACGTGCTGCTCCATGTTTGCTGTTTGTTTTTGCAGGAGGGAGGGATTTCCCCTCCAGATTTGTCCAATCGACGAGTGCCCTTTTCAACTGCATGATGTTCAGAAAGTTTGGTACGCTTCAGAAATGGCAGTGTGAAAGCAGAACCGAACCAAGTGATGAATGCAACAATGTTACAACTTTCAGCTCCCCAGTCGAACCAAGTCCTCTTGGTCAGGTGTGAAAACGACCTAAGACTAATGACTCATCAATCAGCTAATTAGGCACTGATAAGTCTCAAATTCATGTGTCACACACAAAACAATATAGTTTAAGATATAAACAAATGTAAGGGACAGCAGTGTGTGTCCATATGGATCCATAAGGTTCTCTGAAACAGTCATACATGATGTAATAGCCCTTCAACAATTTCACTCAATGATACTGATAAAGATTCATGTCCTGTCTCTTGTAGGTGTATGACATTAAAAAGAGGACATGTCCTCATTCTTCCCCACTGATGACTATCTGACGCAAATTCATTTCTATTGAGCCGCCTTCATCTTCCATTCTCGCCTAACCATTCCCATTCTTTCTAAGCTGTTGTTATACTCTCTGTATTCACAGCCTAATCGCAGCAGCTCTGACATTTGATTAAATCGCCAATAAACACCTTTTTTGTTGTGTGTGTGCATGCATGTGTGTCTGTGTGTTTGATTGTCCACAGTCATCATCAGAATTCTAGTGGTCCTCGCCTTTGTCCCCTGATGCCCTCTGCCTCTCCCGAAACCCAGACAAATGGCAAATATAACCTTTAGTAGCCCAGACATACTCACACAAACACAAGCTCACCCACACAGACATTTACAGACACATGAAAAGACTTGAAATGTTTCCAAAAATGAACATTCAAACTTTCTTTCAGTTGCTCTGCTATATTAATTTCTAGACCTGCTGGCCATGTTTAATGCATCAGGCATCAGATTAGCCTGGTGGTTAGGGAGACAGCACCATAATTAGACAGTTCCATGTTTGATCCCTTATGGATGGGGATATAATAATGACTGAAGTTTTAACAAATGAGAGCTCAAACTTTGAAACACTGAGGTAGTGTTTGATTTCATATTTCCAAGCTCGTTTACTGAATGTCACACCAATATAGAATATAAATTGTACTTGTAAATGAATATTTATGATTTGCGACGTAAATGCCAAAGTGTAAAGTGTCTGAAAATCTTAGGGGGCTGAGGAAATCAGTTTCAGAAGATAAAGAATTTGCATATTTGTTATTGATTTACCCTTCATATCTGAGCCAGTGTCTTTTCAGATGAACTGTTTCAAAGTCCCTGAATGACTCCACAACTCCTGTTAATCTATTTCTGTGAACATTTTGAATTTTGTCATTAGAAGCTACTCTGTCAAATTATCAGCTGCACAACAAGCAAAACAACTACTCCAGTGTTGTATAACACAGGTCTTCATGCTATAGTTTGAAAAGTATGAAGGTGCCCAGTCCACAGATAATACACAGCCTACACTAGGAGACTGAACCTTAATACCAGCAGTCAGGACTTGTGTTACTTTGTGATGTCACAACAAACCAGTCAGCCCCACCCACCTGGACCCATGTTCCAGTCATGGAGGGTCTCCAAAGTGTCTGCACTAATTTGCTATATTTTTATTGGATTCCTTGGGAAAACAGTCAGCCAATCAGAGCAGAGGTTCATAGTCTCCTCCCTTCTCATTGGCTCATAGACATGTTGCTAATAGAGCCCTGAGGAAGAAGATGCAAAACTAATATTTATGGTGCTTAAAACTACAAATACATCTCCCTATGGATCAGCACCAGAATCAAAGCGTAAAATATGGCAAATTTAAGAAACTGATTGTTCTGTGATTAAATGAAGCATCACCTCTGGTCTCTGAGCAGAAATATGGATGTGAGTGGTGCTAATCCAAACATCCTATCGCTTTGAATGTAAAATATGTAAATCATATCTGCAACTTCAGACTTCACTGAATTTTGACTTTGTAAGAGCATCTGATCTTTGAGGCTGCAATCAAGAAGATGGTGTCTTAGGTACTTCAGTGTTTAGACTGAGCCTTATAACCATAGCTGCAAATGAAGCTGCTCACAATACTGACAAACTTACCTTACACCTTTTGCATGCTGTCGTCATCTGTCCCTCTCAGGAAAAAAACAAAACAAAAAACAAACAAAAAAAACCCACTATGGCACATGCTCACCAAATCCACACAAAAAATAACAGGGCAAAAAATGTATATACATTCTTTGCACGACTCTGGCCAAAAGTCTGCAAACTCCAAGGCGATTTTCAAGACATAAAACAAATAATTTTGGAGCTGCAGAATCTCTGAGGAAAAGTTTTTCAGGGCACTGGCTTTGAAGCCCCTTGTAACACTGGGCTGCATAGATGAATTTTTTTAATGTATTTTTCATGGGTCCTGATCTGCTCTTTGATGCCTATGGACAGCTTATTAGACAGACTGCTGACAGGTTGGTTTGACCAGACAGTCGTTTCCCATTTTTTTGACTGTCTTTATGGAATAGAAAAGAGAGAGAGGTGTTCATACCTGCCACCCCCTTTCTCATGCTCTCTCTGTCTCTCTGGCTTGAACCCCATGGTATGCTGTCAAGGGTCATTTGCTGATGCTCTTCACATTTGGCCTTCTTTCGACCCTGCTATAAAACCAAGCCTTTCATGTCCTGGTAACTGTAGAATACTCTTCCCTATCCTTCTAATCAGTTGACTCCTATGATGTCTTCTTGAAAAGCAACTGTCTCTTTTATTTTACTGATCTTGACTGTTCTACCTCAGAGTCTTGATCTTTTATACTTTTTACTATGTGTGTTGTAATGCAAATCCCTTTGTGAGTTTTGTTTTTCCTTTGCGACGTTCACAAAAAACTTCATGATAATGATTTTGTGATCCTGAATGTTAAGGAGTCCATAGCAGTAGATGGAGGAGCAGTTATACCTGTAACAGTGCAACTGTCCATCACACTTTGAACGATGGAATAAACTGCAGCTGGTTTTGCTGGAGTATCAACTTCAACCTCCTGAGATAAAACACACACATGTTGCAAAACACTACTGTAAGGATCTCCATTCTATATGTATTTCTTTGTGCAGAATGGAGGAAGAAAACTAAATAACTAATTAGGAAAGGCCATGGAGAAAAGGTGTGTCTTCACAGCTGACTTGAAAGTGTCCTGGGTTGGGCTGTGGTGGATTACAGGGGGGAGAGAGAGCGCCAAAGAGTGATGACAGCCACACTGAAGGCTCTGTCACCGAAGGTCTGCATTCTGGTACAGGGAACGGAGAGCAGACCAATATCAGAGGAACACAGGGTCTGGGAGATGTGTGTTAGTGAAGAAGGTTGGACAGGTACAGGGGGTGAGGGCATGAAGAGATTTATACGTGAGAATGAAGGGAAGGAATTCATAGTACTTAACACTAGTTGTAGAAGACTGCCTCCAAGGTCAACCATTGTAATTATGTTTGTGGGGTGTGTGTGGGTTCACAAGCAGTTCTTGAAAAGAAAAAGAAAAAAAAAAGCCAGTACGTCCTTATTGCCATATGGCTTTGTGTATCCAGGGTTTCATGGTGTTAAAGAATACTTGATCAGTCATGACTTATCAGATGCACAAAACAAACTTAACTGCGGTAGTTAACATTGAGAGGCTTGTAGTTTATACTTCAAGTCATTTACATCATACAAATCCAAACAATCTCAGACAATCTTGACAGTGCTTGTGATGAAGCTGTGTGTGATCGTTGACTGATCTTTGATGGACACCTGTCACAAGCCACAACAAGTGAATCACACATACTTTTTTTTCTTCCTTTTCCTTCTTTCCTTTTTTTGTAAGACCTGTCTCTGAGCGTATGTAATTAATGTTCTCTTTTGAAGTGATAGGTTCAGCCTGCTCGATGATCCCTCTCTGTCTCTTTGGCATTTTGATGAGATCCTTGAATGACATCAGTGGCTTTGTGGATTTAAAGATGAGAACAAACAGGAGGGAAAACTGAGAAAAGAGAAGTGAGAGAGAAGATTGATTCATCCGATAATTCACATACAAGTAACAGCAATCAATATTATTGACAAAAGACATGACAGGATTACTGACGTGATCTCTGACTCTACCATGTTGGCCTGTATGTGTGACTACCTACTACCTAATTGTGTTTTACCCACATGAGCACACGTTCATTGTGATGTTAGCCCTTATCTCAAAGCAGCACTGTGCCCAAACAAAGCCTCACAGAGCTGCCTGCATGGCTGTGCACTCTTACTTTAAAAAAAATAAAGAAAAAGAAAAAAGAAAAGAAATTGCATTAAAATAAGTCCAGAAAAGAACTTATCCTACCTCCCACTACAATATCTCATTTCTCTACTGCTACAAACTGTAATAAGAGAATACACTGTGCCACACTGTACGCTCCACATCCCTGGCATCAATCACTGCTGATGCAGCCTATCGTGGTGACTCACAGGAAACCTTATGAAGAAGGAGAAGAAGGCTGATTACTCTGTTCCCCTCCCCTGGTCTTTCAGTAACTTTAAAAACCTAAAAAAAAAAAAAAAAAAACACTAACACACAAAAAGAACATTTCTTCCTTCTGTTTTTTTTAATGCATCCCCTCTGTCCTGAAACCACCACCCATCACCCTGATCTCTCCCTCTTTTCTTTTCCCCTCCTCCCCATCTGTTCACCCCTGGGTTTCTTGCTGTCTGCTCAAAGGCCAAAAGTATTTGCCGGCACAACAATGTATGACAGCCTCCCCACGACATATGTAACCGCATTGGCTTAAGGGCAAGAGCAGGAGACAGGTGGAGGAGAAAGAAGAAAACATGAGACAAAGGGAAAAGGAGAAATATAAGGGAGGAGAGGCAATGTTATTGTAGAGCCCTCAGAGGATGAAGACACTATATCTCATACCACAACACTTGCAAAGGAGGAATGGGAAACCTCCAGACAAACCCCCGTAGGAGCAACAACACAAACCTTATCACTTTGATATGAAGCAGGGTGAAGTGAGGGAAGAGGAAAAAGAAAGAAATGAGACAACAGGCCCCACTATTACAGTGAAAGGAGTACGGCAGGGGGACGCTCATATGTGTTCCAGCCATTTCTCTGAAGCCAGCAACAACAATAACACAAATAATTCGGAGACGCAGAGTCAGCGAGACACAAAGGAAACAATGGCTTTAAACCCTTTGAAGCTTTTGCAGCAAAACATATCCGTCTCACTGAGCCTTTTATTCCACTCTTAAGCTTTAAGAAGTCTTTTTGACAGCACAAAACTCTGTAAAGTAGATGATAATTTGGCTTTCTTTCCATGGAAATCAACTTGTCCAAGTTTTGGCAGTCTTTCATTAACTGAGAATTTGTCATATTTAAATAGATTGTCTAATAGTATCTTAAAAACAGATAGTATTAGACATAAGTGACTTGTTAATAAGACAAATCTCTGCAGCTGGAGTAGTGGACTCAATTGGTTGCACATCCTTGCAAGTACCTTTTGTTGTCATTTCGGATGTGTTTTGCTGGGTCTCCACCACTCAGTTCAAACTCCAAACACCAGAAAAGGTCTGTTTCAGGGTTTTCCAGAGGAGTGGGAGGTGCAAACATCCGCAGAATATAGTCAGTAACAGAAGAAGGCAGAAAGGAGAGAGTCCATGAGTAATTTGAATAAATTCAACAACTCCTGCCTTACTCACCCACACTTAAGTTTCTCCCATTCTGCAAGCTTGTTTTATTTGCATTTTGCTGCTGTTGTTAGGAAACTGTATGCAGTAACACCAGTTTGGAGCCTCACTTTTTAACTGTAATGTTACATAAGTCAAAACCAAAATGCCTATACTGTTATCTCTAAAAATATACAAGATTATACAAGAGTCCTATATACCATGAATGAATGCCATAAATTTACCCCTTGCTGAGTCCAGCTTTGGAGCCACACAATAAAATGTTACAATAAATTATATGATTAACCAGAGGATTTTCACATTAGTCTTTTGCACATGCAGTTCTTGAAGAAAAAGTGTGGCACAAAACT
Source organism: Caranx melampygus (assembly GCA_019059645.1). NCBI lineage: Eukaryota > Metazoa > Chordata > Actinopteri > Carangiformes > Carangidae > Caranx > Caranx melampygus. The sequence goes on from JAFELL010002427.1 coordinate 779,139, forward strand.
TTGGGACAGTACAGACACGTCAGGGTTTTAACATGTTGTACAATGTCGCCGAGACACTTACAGTAGTAACACACAAGACCGACTGATAGTGGCCTGCACGGGCCTAGAATCTGGGCCTGAGCCCGGCTGTGGCACTTACTCTTCAAGTACACAATTAACTGTTACCACCACAGGGCATCCAACTCAGCCGACTATAGAAGGATTCTGATTGTTTGCATGTTTTGGTATTGTGAAATGTTAGCAATAGCATTAGCCTAGTCATGTCATTACATTCTGATACCGACTTACAGTAGTATCCAGTCTGCACTGGAGTAGTACACTGCTCATTTGGACCTTTAACCTCTTGTATCGTAAATAGAACGATTTCTGAAGTTTTACAAGATTGGGAATTACTCTAAATGACTGTTAATGTTAGCATTAGCTGTTTAGCAAGAGCAAAGGAGTGCCTTCCTGATTGCACCAAATGTATACCCGCAACATTTGCTCAGAAGCTCTAAGCTGGTTTATGTCCTGACATAACTTGAGAGTAAGAATATGGCTTAGTTGCAAAGAACCCCAACAAATCACACATCCTGATATCAAACAAGCTTTATCAAAAGGCTCGGAGGTGATGCACTTCCAATGTAGACCAGAGGGGAGTGCTGCAAATGCACAATATTTCTGTCTATGACTTCAATTGTCTCTGGATGGTTTGGCATAGTCTGAAAGCCAATAGACTGCAGGTAAGATTAACAAGGGATAAATATAATATAATCACATCTTTTCTAAGAGTCTTCATGTGATTAGATACTTTCGCCACTTTGAGTTCAGGCAGTATCTTACTCAAGTCTCTACGACCTCTACAGCCTCTCTGACATGACAAATGTTAGATGTGTTGAGGAGATATTTGAATTCAAGTGCATGGACTGTAAATAGTGTTGACTCAGAGATCTGTGGGGAGAGGTGCAGAAAAATCTATATATGCTATGGATCGCAAGATTGTGTGCAAAAGAGACTGACTGACATGAGATTTATGGTGGTCATGTTTTTGTCGAGAGTTCTTAAAGGTGCACTGTTGTATGCTGCAAAGACAGACAGAGGTGTGTTTGTTGTCTGGTTATATATAATAAAGCAAGACCTAAAATGCCGAGGGAGTAAAAAGTGGAGAAATGCTTGGAAGAAAAAGAAAGAGAAAAAGTAAGGATGTAGGATGTAGGAGAAAGAGAGAAAAGACCGAGAGGGAAGAATAGAAGAAAACAACTATATCTCAAAATAAATAAATATCTAACTAATCTTAACTTGCTTTGCCAAACATGTTTTGGGAGGTAATGTAATAAAACCTCTGAACCAACTTCTACAGCTGCTGCTCCACTCGCTTCGGTGACTGTGTACAATCTGTCATCAAGGTTTTATTTTCTTGGTCTTTCTGAAAAGGTGAAACGTGTTCTTGGGTTTTACTTTCCATATACCAGAGGTTGGTCTTTGGCAACCATGTAGCTCATATACTTCCACAGATACAATGTCCTATACTGAAAAAATTGTGCAGCAGGGAGGTGAGACTGTGAGCATACATTGTTGTTACCGTAATTGAATGAAAGACAAGGACACCGCCACCCAGGAACATCTCAGGAAACTCTGAACCCCACTGAGTTTAACTGGGGTTCTGGTGGACCTGTGTCAAAGCTCACCTCTCTTGGTGCTGCACCGTCGAGCTGCTGACCTTTGACCCACAACAGTCAACCCTGGTAGCCCAGAGCTCGACGTGCATTGCCCCTTATCTTTCTCCTGCTGCACGCCCCCCATCACTGATGTCTCACTGAAAAGTGTTGCAGAGGCACCTTTGTGATGCTGTGTAACCATCCAGTCATTGAATTTACACATCATCACAATTGAGATTGATATTGTAGTAAACTGTTTCATAGTGATGTGTCCAAATGAAAATGTTTGCTTTTGCTAATAAGTGCAGGTTTTTTTTTTTTTGGTTTTTTTTTAAAGAGCTACAGGGAGCACTGTGAACATGGGAAGGAAAAAAATAGTTATATAGTTATATAGCTGTATTGCTGCCATCATTCCCTCCCCCGCCCTCCTCAGCCCTCATTCAGACTGTTCCTCTGTTACCTCTGACTAAACTCACTTGTCTCTTTTAACTCTCTGCTGTCTTACATCTGTCTGACCATGATTAACTGAAAAACAACCAATGCTGTTTTGTTGATGCAATAGTAGAATGTGAGTGTGTGTGTGTGTGTGTGTGTGTGTTTGTGTAGCTCTTTCTATAACAATTTTCTTCGCAATCAATGGCTATATTGATTGGATAGAACAGTATAATAGAAAGGTGCGTGTTTGAGGTCATTATATGAACTTCTGTTTTACACACACACACACACACACACATATACAGAGAGAGTGAGAGAGGGACAGAGAGGGAGAGGCTGTGTTTTCTATATCACACCTTTATGAAAATGTTAATGGGAAGCTATAATGAAAGAAACGCCGAGCTAAATAAATTTGTTCCAGGCGTCCAGAGGTTCTGGATCTGACTTATTCATCTATTTGAGGAAATTTCATGTAGATTTGATTTTTTTGCTTAATTCATTATGATGAATAGTTTGAAATAAAAAGGCCGGATTTTCCAATTAGATTGTCCCAAGCTGGCTTTTTCATCATCCCTCATCTCATAATTGCCATCTCTCTGCCCTTCCCTCCCTCTGTCTCTTGGCTTTTCATTTCTTCCTCAATCTCTTTCTATGCTTCTGTGGTTTTGTCTCTCTCCCTCTCTCTGCACATCCCTCCACTCATTTCCTTTTGTTTTCTTTTTTCTCTCTCTGTTCATCCCTCTTGTCTGCTTCCCATTTCTTTTCCATCACTTTTTCACTCATTCTCCTGCTTTACTTTCTGCTCACTTCACTCTTGGTCAGTATTTCTCACTGTCATATTTTCACATGTGTCTCTTTCTCTTTGTTTGCTTGATGCAGTTTCTACATCTCTGTCATTTTAAAAATTCACAGTAACCACCCCTGCACACACACACGTACACACACATTTGCTCTGCCCTTTCACAACTTGGCCTAAATGACACCTGTCACATTCAGCCTGCAAATAAGTGTGTGTGTGTGTGTAGGACCCTGAATCAGTAAAGGCAACAGCTTCTTTTTTCCCCTCTCTACTCACTTATATAAATTAAAAACATTAATCAGATTAAGGCTAGAGTGTCAGGTGTGGCGTCGGGCCAGCAACTCCATTTTCTTCCCCAAGCAAAGGAGAGAGAGCAAAGGAGGGATGGAGGGAGGAAGAAGAAGAATGAAAAATACATTCCAAAGGGCATAGAGAGAATAGGAAGAGAGAGGAGTGAGACCATCCTCTACTTCTCATGTCAGATGTTTAAAGGAAGGATGGAGGACATAGGTTCAGATTAGACAGAAACACTTAGTTGAGTCTTAAACTGTAGCGACACTTAACCAAAAAGGCAGACCTGAAACATTCCTGAAGGACTCTTCCAGGTGAAGCCAGTGGGCTGTATAACACTGTGTAATGGATGTATATTCGACTGTAGCTCCAAAATTAAATTTGGTCCTTAGGTGTTAATATTATGTGATGAAGGGTTGATGTATTTCTGCTGGCCGGCCAGGAAGTTAGCATCATCCTGGTTCCCTTAAGAAAAAGCCAAAAGAATTCGCTGCTAAACATTTCTGCTGCTGTAACAGGGTTGTTTTTTTCCTGCCACTGTTGACAGTTGGTCACATTAGCAGCTCAACTACAGCACTGATTATTTATTTAATCTTTGTTTTTTCATTAACTTAACCATAGTGATATCCTGTAGGCCTGTTTTTCAGCACCAACTGAACTGCAACTGAAGGTTCTCGCTCAATGTGTTTCCCAGGGAGTTGAATAAATGAATACATTTATTTATCTATTTATCTATTATTTTTTTTTTTTTTTTTATGTTGTAGTATTAAATGTAAAAATGTCTTGAGCTTGTGTTAACACAGGCTTAACAATAATTGGCTTCTTGTGGCAGTCTTTGTACTGTCTGATATATGACTGCTAATTGTTCCTTAATCTTTGAATTCATGTCATTCACCCTACATTTTCTCATAGAAATTAGTTTAGCAAATGAAATATGACACAAAAGAAGCAAGCACGCACATGCAGATAGATAGATAGAGAGAGAGAGAGAGAGAGATAGATAGATAGATAGATAGATAGATAGATAGATAGATTACAATTATTGTCATTTGACAGACACTTCTATGCCATAGATGCAGCGTGTTTAATAACAGTTCTGTTGTATCAGTGAAAACTGTATATAGAGTTTTGTGTTTTTTCACTTTTTAGGTTCATTGTTCACCTCCTGAACACACAGACTCATGTAAAAAGAAGTTAAAAATATTAAAGATATTAAGTGAGCTGTAGGTTTTAAATATACCAGAAAGTACTTCAAATGGATCACTCATACACTGAGCTGAGCTGTATTCAGTTTTGAAATGATTTTTTTTTTTTTTTTTTGCACTGTACTGTGCTGCACTGTATCCATGTCCTTGTTTCAACTGCTTGGCTGAGTGTGAGTAATAAAACACATTTATCAAGTGACTGACAAATACTTACTCTGAAGTCTGAAACTCAACTTTGGGAACAACTCTGAATCTTTTCAGATATACAGACTGACGGAGTGTCTGCCATATCCTACATTCTTTTAAAAGTCCTTGTTCGTTTAGTGCTAGTCTGATATTCTACAATAACTTTATGAATTATGCATTTAAAACTCAGAAAGTTAACTAAGTTCACAGTAACAAGTTCTGTGACACAGATGAATGACATACATTAGAGTTCTGAATACACATTTGGCACAGTCTGAAATGTAGCGCTGAATGTGTCTATGTTAGAGCTTGTTGAAAGATCATTATGATAATGTGTGGGTCATGATGAACATAAACTCAACTTCACCTGGGCACTCTTTGTCATTCTACAGTGTGTTGAATACTCAGACTGAGGTTGTGTCTGCTGTGCAGCCTGGATGAATTCAAACTTTTTCCTACTGTATGCGAAAGGATACAGAAGATAAACTCTGATGCAGTGCAGCTACATTGAAAAATATTTGAATCTGTATTTGAATATGTTGAAGAGTGGCCTTGGAAGATATTCTTTGCATTTCACGTTGGAGTTGAGCTGAATAAGGCAGCAACGCCTCACAGGAAACTAAAGCAACTAAATACACAGAGAACTAGACTGAAGGCAGTCTCAACTTAAAACACTGGAGGTTATAAACACAGCCGTACAGTGCAGGTGATCCCACTGAATCAAACAGAAGTGCTGTAGTTTTTTTTTTTTTTTCAGCATATTCTGTGACCTTCACCCCCTGCCATAATCTTTATCTCTCCTTCTCTCTGCCAGTCATTTAAATATTTTCCTATCTTTTCTCTCCTAATTCCGCAAGAAAAAGCAAACTCTGAATGGTGCACCCACACCACATGAATGCCTCTCTAGAGTATAACAGTGTCGGCCTCTCTTTTCATTCTGTCTTGATTTTTTTTCCCTTTTTGTCTCTCCTTCTCTTCTCTTCTGTTTCACAAACATTATAATGTCTTCTCTATATGAAGAGACGTGTGGGTGAGAGATATGGACTCACTGACACAAACGTCCAGGCTGCTGCATATATTTAACACACCACACAGTACAAACACACATGCACACACACCCAGAGGGTTTTTTTATCAGCAGTTCCAGAGACACAATAAAAACCAGATAAAACAGTGATGGGTGGTAATGGAGCAAGAACCTGACATGCATGCACACACACGCACACACACATGTGCACACACACGTACCACACACAAATAGAATGGGCGAGCTTCTAAAATGCTTTCAGAATAAAACACCCACAACAAATCAGCCTTAATCCAGTTTGTTTTCACGTAGCAACTGCAATGTCACTTCATCTGGAAGAGGAATACTTCCTCTTCCAGTTTAGTCCATTATTCATATGATTCACTGATGAGAGCAGAGAGAGAGAGAGAGAGAGAGAGAGAATCTGATGGATGCTGTGGTCAGCATCGGAGTGCCCTAATTGGTGCGACATACTGCCAACAACAGACACAGCAGTCTGTTAAGAACTGACAATTAGAATATGAGAGAGATTTACGAGTCCTTCCTGAGTTTGATCCCTCAGCTGTGATGGTGCTAACTAATACTATAAACCTTTACTGTTATGTAATTGCAGTAGTGTGTACATGCTGTAAAAATAATTCCCAGTCAGAGGAACGAAGCCTCTTGCAGAGAATGTCTGCTATTGTGACTTGGATGTGACCATTGATGTGTCAGTTTTGTCAGTCACGCCAGGACAAGGCAACTAGGCAACTTAAAGTAACACAATGTAAGATTTAGTTGAGAAGGGCGACTGTCTGCTACCTGTGTTGTACTGTATGCTGTATGATCATCCCCAGAGAAGCACAGTAGCCTATGTGAATTTGTTGATGGAGCTGGTGCCAAGCAAAGAGGGTTTTGTGTGTCACTGGAGCTCTGGAGGGGAAGCTGGCCGGCCATGCAGCCCAGCACTGGGAGCTCGTGTGTGGGTTATAGGAGCTGGGAGACTGGGTGTGAGCTTGGACAAACTCTGACTAGAGGAGTGCAAATCTGGTGGGGAGTTGGAAAATTCTACAACACCGATCCAATATTTATCCTTGTTTGTTTCATTCACTTTCTTGTTTTTGTTTTTTGTTTTTCTCTTTTTTTTCTTTTTCTTCTCTAGCAAAACCCTCTTTGCTTTCCTCCGACACTAGATTCGTCCAGTTTGAGACAAGTCCAAGTCTGAGCAGTTCCCAGACCAAGGCCAAGTATGGGGTCAAGTCAGAGTTATAAATCCACAATATCAAGTGTTGCATTACTGCCAAAATCATGATTAGAGCATATTCAAAACTGAATTCTGACAGTCAGTATTAAACAAGGAGCCCATGACGGCCTCCCGAGTTACAGTCTGATGTTTTGTTGACCTCGCCATCCACGCTGCGCTCCTCCCAACACAGACTTTATTGCACTGTACTAACAGCACCCCCACTGTCATGACTATGGCTGCTGATAGTTTTGTGACTTGAACAGAAAATATGTTGTTTCAGGGCACTTGCTGAAACACTAGTTTTTTTTAATTATTATTATTGGAGGACACTTTCTGAAAATGTCAGTGCGGCTTTAGAAAAAAACATGGAGCTACACTGACTCAGTTTGTGTTTTTTACTACAACACAGCAAAACATAGAACATGTAACAAAACATCTCAAATTCTCTCCACCCACCAAGACAGCATGTCCAAGGGAGTTAAGAGAAGCACATCAATATGCAAAGCCTTTAGACAAATCAGTGATTATAGAGATCATTGTAAAACAGGCACACACAGAAGTATTCAGCATGCCATGGATATGTAGATGAAGCTTGGCTAATATCTGAAACTGACAGAGAGAAAAACAGTAAAACCAGTAAGTAATGAGTTGGCTTTAGAAACAGAATCAGAATCATTGTCCCCTCAGGGAAATTAGTTTTGGACTCAGCAGCTGCACATCCCTGTCTCCATGATAGAAACAGACAGCATAAGAACAAATTAAAATGGAATAAGTTATAAACAAACATAAGATTTAGACAATCACACCCCCAACCCACATAGTAATTTTAAAATCAAATGGACCAATGGGAAACTTCTATCACAATGAAAAACACTAAAGCTCTGGTAAATACACACTAAAAACACACCACTTGCTGGCATGTTGCACACATTTCACATCACACATACCTATTTTTCATACATTCCACAGAAAGTTAGCTTCATAGCTGGTTGGTGGGATGACAAACTATAAATGAACTGAATGAATAAATAGATTTTCTTTTTTTTAAATAAGAACACAGTAACTCCTACAGTATATATACCATTCATATTTAGAAAATGTATTTAGTGAAGTTAGTTTTATACAGTGGTATACAATTAAGGCATACCTTTTAATGTTAAGGTTCAAATGAATAGATTTGGGTGTAAAACCTTAGCTGCTAACAGTCTCTGACTAAAACTATATCAGAAGAGTAGCATATGTTAAATACCTTGGGAAAAAGTCCCCCCATTAAATCTAGCTGTAACACTTTCTTCCCACGTCTCTCTGCAGTTACGAGTTATGTGAGTGCAGCTTTCCTCCCTGCTTCTGTTTCTCTTCATCGGCATCGTAGATGGTAGATATTGCCAGTGTAAAAGAAGTGTTGACCTCCCACTATGGTCCATCCATCACAGCCAGGCCAGCTGGCACTAAGCAGCTCCTTGTTTGACATTTACCTCCCCTCAACTTCTCATTTCTCTCTTCCACTTCTTTGATTGTTTTTTTTCCTTTTTTAGATGAATCATCCTTTATATTTTCTGTGTTTTTGTTCTTCTCATCCTTCACACTTTGTGTAGTTTCATCCAGATCTATATCTATTAATATGCACTATATCTGTACAGCTTTAATGTACAGTACAGGAGGAGGAGTTCAGTTAGTTTTATAGGAGTTCAGAAGTGAGATACAAAGACGTTCTGAGGTTACAGTAACATATCCATAAATTCCTGTGGTTAAACCTGGGGCACATGTACAGCTACGTGTATTTATAGCCCCATGTGTCACTCGATAACATCATCACTTCATGTAATACATGTAAATCCACTGACTTAATTTCATAAAGCATGAATCAAAGCAAGGGATATGAACATGACTTTGAACTGCCAATGTGTTTTTGATAGCAGTCAATGCACCAGTTGAAAATGTGTGTGTGTGTGAGGCAGAGAGAGAGAGAGAGAGAGTATGTGTGTGAGAGAGAGAGCATGTGTGTGTGAGAGAGAGAGAGAGTGTGTGAGAGAGAGGGGGGCCTTTGAGGTCTTGAGTCTTTTCAAGACTGAACTGACACCTTCTAAAACACCTACATCTAAGACCTTTGTGCAAATATCTTCAGTGATATTCTACTTTGAAATCACGTTTTCAGGGACTTCAAGGTTGGAGTTTGCATTGTGATATACATATTTGGTCCAAAGTCAATTTAGTTCAAACTGAAATAACAAACAGGTTCCCTGTATTCATATTAGTTAAGATGGAAGATCTGAGGGGCACTGTAACATGGCATTACACTCCACAGTATCTCATTGAATATGAAGGCATGCCTCCCTCCTATATCCATCTTTTGTACTGCAAAGATACATGATTGACAAACATGACAGTGCTACTCATCTAATAAGAAATGATGCAGCCTGTGATCTATTTTCTTTGTGTCCTGTCTCCATGAATCATACACATCAACGCCTTAGTTCACCCATCCACCCTGCTAGCTATATCCATCACACACGCACACAGCACATGCTGTCCTGCATCTCAGCAGTTGGCTGTTTTAATCAAGAGGGTGATGAGGAACATGGTCACATATCATGCACACGTCCAGGAATTAATTCTGACGTGCCTACATATTTAGACTAGATTATGATTATCACTTTGTGCTGTGAAGAATGTGAGTAAGGAACCAATCTTACAGACACAAACTAAGAAGCAGGGAACAGTTGCAAGACAAGGAAGGGATTTATTCAGTGCAGTTACTGGAACAAATGAAGGAGTCCGTTCTGAGTTGGTCTGGGTGAGGGCTTCCCAGCTGGTAAGGAGAGTCCACTGTGCTGATTGACAAAGGAGTGGTTTGGGTTCTAGGAGTGAAGGGATGGGAGCAGGTAGGGGTTTCCAACACCATGTCATGGAGGGGTTCTGGATCTGGAGATGAAACAGAAAGCAGAACTGGACACAGAGAGGTAAGTCAGTACAGGCAAGCAAGCAAAATAAAGCACAACCAGGACTAGAGTGGGCCTCAGCAGTGTACTAGGAGTGAATGTAAGAACCAGCTGCAGCTGTGAAGAATCAGTGCCAGGAGACCCATGATGCTCTGCCCATGACACATACACACAGACAGCAACGACCAACATGTTTATGTCCTGCTTTTTTTTTTTTTTTTTTTTTTTTTTTGAAGTCCCATGTCTTGTCTTCCCCTTGTTCTACATCCTGTGTGTCTCACCTGTGTTGATTTCCCCACCTGTGCCTTGTTTCTTCCTGTGTATTTAACCTCAGTGTTTTCCCATTCCCGTTGTCTTTTGTTGGTTCGTCTGTGTTCGTCCTGAGTGGTCCTGCTTCTTCTGTGGTCCTCAGAGAGTTCTTGTGTATGTTCTGTTGTCAATCATTTTCCATCACTCCAACATTCCTGATTCTGCATTTGGACCCAGGTCCTGTAAATCTGTGACACTAGGATCCTGACACCTCTGCCAACTAAACCATGTTGTGGAGTGTATGGTCACAAGCTCCCAGAGGTAACTCAATGAATTACTGGGTTGACAAGAGGAGGGTGGAGCAAACTAAATACATGAGCAAAATAAGAATTATGGCTGTCTACCTTTGCCACTGAGACAAATTCATGGAGGTCGGCATAACTTGACCACCAAAACTGCATCAATTCATACTTGAGTCTGGGTTTATTTGTGAAAACTTTTGAAAGTGTGCCTTCAAGGCCCTACAGGCCTACCACTTCCATAAGGCCAAAACCCTGTTTTGTGAGATCACTCAGATTACATCCCTGTTTGCCCAGAGGCATAATCTTTCTATCGATAAGAGTCAACATTTAATTGTGTGAAGTTTTCTATGATCACTGTGACCTCTGTGACCTTTAACTCCCAAAATCTAGTCCAGGCATCTCCAAATATTCCACGAAGGGCCGGTGTGGCTGCAGGTTTTTTTTTTCCAACCAAACACACCAGACTTGACTCATTTAATCAACTGATCTCAGTCTTCAGACAGTTGATTGGTCAAACTGTGTGCTCTTGGTTGGTTGGGACAAAAACCTGCCTTTCGTGGAATATTTGGAGATGCCCGATCTAGTCAGTTCATCCTTGAGTCCAAGTGAATAACTGTGCAAAAATGTGAAGAAGATTTGTCATATACCCTGCCCACAAGAATGAGACAGACATATATAGGGACAATTCAAAAACAACATGCCTCCAGTCCTGGCTGAATAAATTTTACTATATGAATTAATAAAGAACAAGTAAGTATAGGGCCTATAGATTAAGGAAAAATCTAACACTGCTGACAGAGGAGACAAGTCCTGAGGAAACACTGTGGAGTGGTGCCACCCAGCAGACTTCTGTAATTAGGCCCTGCAGAGAAAGTGGGTTACAGTGTCTTGATTAACTCTCATATTTTCCATTATTGGATTAATCTCTCTGACGTTTCACATCGCACGTCTTCCTGTGGGTGCGCTCCAGAATTTCCCAAGCAAAGATTGTATGCCAAATTTTTGTAATGCTCTTTGATGGGGTCATATGGAGTGTGCAGCACCACACACATGTATTTATATTTTCAGCCTCAAATACAATGATTTCAAATTGTGCAAATACAGTCTGTATATAGTCTACCCTGTGCAGGTACTGTAAATGCATTTTTTTTTTCATGTATAATCCAATGAGTAACAAGTATGGCCCCCTTTAATTTTGAAAAAGCAGCTAATGTGATTACTGTGTTTGACTTGTGTGTTTCACATTGTGCATCTCTCTGTTGCTGTGCTGGAGTATTACAGTGCTCTCCCACGCTGGGCTCTGAGCCAGCTCCTGTACTGTTAAGCTCCAGGCGAGCAACATATAGGACAGATGGCCCCGTATCTTCATTACCCTTCTTGGCGCATGGCCCTTATACCAGTACAAGTGGGTAAGAGCAACCTGTATCATGCTGTGCCCCAGTAGCATGCCTCAGAAATCAACACATTTATTCAGAGTGGAATGACAGGTGCTCCTCCGTTTGGGCCGCATTTCAAAGTTGAATGGATCTTCATTAATCTTCCTGCATGCCTTCACATTCAATGTAACATGTTTAAAATTTATAAATCCTGGAAGCCATAATTGACCTTCATCATATAATTGCCTCTAATTTAGTAGCGATAATGAAGTTTTAGTGTACAATTAACCTAAAAAGCCATTTGAATTATTGGCAATGTCACTAACATCACATCCACACATTAAACATGCAGTGATGTTTGTGTGGCAGATGGTTTCAGCCTTATGGTTGTGACTAACCTCTCACAGATCCTCCTCTGAGTATGATAGAAAGCTATTGTTTTCTCATAAAGGTTCTTACTTAAGCTGTGAACATATCCAGGTGATAATGCCAGGGTCAACTTGGATGTCAATATAACTAAAGCTATGTTGTACCTTGATAATCTCCCAATACATGCTTTTATAACATTATTATACACCCTTGTCAATAACTTTGATTATGATCTTGTATAATCCTTGGGGGGGGGGGGGGGGGGGGGATCATGAAATCCATCAAACAAACTCTTGCTGTTTTTCTAGCAGCTTCTCTGGCTGAAGGACAAGTTTGGAACTTTTAGATATAAATATTTTATACTGAACGGATCAAGGTTTCACTCCCTGGCCTGGGACCTTTGAGCCCATTAACAATTGTCATTTCAGGTGTCTCACATCAGGATGAGTTCAAGATGAAATTTAGGACATTTTCATTCACACTTTGCCATTGCAATCCAGTCCAGAGGATATCGGTTATGCATCCAAATTAATAGCCGTGAAACACCAAAGGAAAAGTAACCATCTGCTCCAGTAGTTGATTTTCTGCAGCCACAAAATGAGGGATCATGGGTTTGGTGGTCTTCCCAAATTACAGACAGACAGACAGACAGACAGATAGACAGAGTGCTGAGTGAATTTGTACTCCTGCTTTGAGTTCTGCATACCTGGTTTGACTTCTGGACTGTACCCTGAGACTGCCTAATCCCTGTGTGCTGCTGCATCATTGTGTCCATCTGCCTGTGACTTCTTGACACTGACTAGGTCAATCCCAAAGGTTCCTGTGATCCATTGACATTTGTAAGTCAAAATTTCATTTACACATCAAAACATCAACTCATCAGCATCTTAACAAGCTAAAATAACATGATAACACTAAAACCCATTCATCATTAAGCTAGCATTCTTATTGCTAGTATGTAGCATGCTGGGAATAATCAGTAGCCTAACCTCAATGTACCATTGCACACATGCACTGGAAGTAACTCATGTAAAATAGAATGTTTAACCTATGACCACTGGTGCATCGTCCACTATTTGTACCATGTGCAGACCTGATATACAACAAGGACAAGCATATTCATGTCTTAATGTAACTCACTGCAACAAATTAATAGCGTAGATGACTTCGTTCAGATCATTTAATGAAATGGAAAATTATGTTTGAGGTCAGGACTCTTGGTTCAAGATCCCTGCTGTTTCAGCTGTGATGAGATTTTCTCTGCAAATTGTTACTTCCAAATAAAATGAAAAGGAACTGTCTGTTTTACTTCATTCACTTGTCACATAGAAATCCACTCATTTACTCCATGGAGCCATTTCATTGCTAACTGGAGTTAACCACTCAGTCCTTTCAGATCCATCACATATTTCATTGATTAGCGATCCCAAAAAGGATCAAGAAGGCTGTAGATCCTCATGGGTCACTTTGTTTCACTGAACTGAGACCTGATCAATGACCCAAGACAGACCTGGACCAAATTACATTCAGTTGGACATGGTCCTGGTGTTTTTTTTTTTTTTGTTTTTTTGTTTTGTTTTTTTCTGTGTGTGTTTGTGTGTGTGTGTGTGTGTGCGTGTGTGTTCCTGCAGCTGTTTACTAATTGATTGCACATCATGCTGGGGTTGACTGCTTTTTTGATAGGGTCTAGTTATCCTCCTTTTCAGATCAGGTTTCTAATTCAATTATTTTTTGCTGACTGGGTTAATTAAGGTTTTCCAAGGTTTTGTTCCAGATCAGGTCCATAGTTCTGTCGCCACTATAGTATTTCTAACTCTCACTTGTGCCTGAACGTCTCTCAAGGATGCATTGTGCAAGACTATAATTAACATCGTGTTTGATGCTGGGACTTTCATAGTCTGATATGAGGCTTCCCTTTGTTTCAGTTGTATCAAAAAGGTGAAACAAACAAACAAACAAAAAAAAAACAAATGGTCAATTCCAGCTTCCCCTCCCTCCTAATTTTGTTTAGTGAGGGCAACTTGAATACTTGCTTAAGTTATATTTAAATAATACATGGAGGAGACAATGCAGCAGGCCTGATCTTCCACTTTTAAGTAGATCCTCTCATATCTGTTGTTGAATGTTTAAATGTTTTTTCCTCATGGGGCCATGCATAATTGACTGAGCCTTTTGCATCAGAATCCTGTTGTTACAGGTTGGTAATATAACAAATATCTGAAATGTAGCTGGGGCAGTGCCATTGCATCTGGTCTCACAGGTAACAACAATGTAAAGTCATATGAGGCGATTGATTTCTTTGTATTGAATTGAATAAAAAAAATTCACTTGTTGCAGCAGCATAAAGAATAACAAAAGATATACAGTATATCCTCATATATACACACAAATTTACAATGATATACAGTATGCCACAACAAAGTACAGTATGCTTTTTCTTTCTTTTTTTAGAAAAGTAGAAAAAATATTGAAGTACCATTGCACAGAAAGGATATTGCACATGGTTGAACAGCTGTTTCACATTAGAAAGGAAGAAAAAGTAAGCTACAACAGAATTCAGGCTGTGCAGGTGTTGTAAAGTCTGATTGAGTGAGGAATGAAGGACCTGCAGTTATTTTATTTTATTTTATTTTGTATGTGCAGATTTTTGTTTTTGCACTAAAAAATAATAAATGTATACAGGTCCGTATTATATTCTCTCTGTATATCTATATACTAACCCATATGCTGTCTTGAGTAAAATTGCTTTTACTCAACAATATATTTTATTTTATTGGACTGGGATTATGATGTCTAGTAAGAATTTGACACATTTTATTTAGTTATTCATGTCCTCCCACATAGAAAGGATGAAATTGCACTTATTTGCAAGTCTGCTGTTGTTCCCTTTTTGTGGAATTAAAATGAATCTCAGATTGAGGCCTCTGCATTGTTGAGTAATGGGCAGCTGTTACCTGTTTTGCACATAAAGCCACGGAGAATGAGCTGCGGCAGTAAAACGGGGCCATGAAAACCTGATTAGGTGCTGATGAGCACCGTAAAACCCTCAGCTGTGACCACATCAGTATCAGCACAAGACCAAATTAGGAGCATGTTTGTGAAATCAGAAGACAGATTTTAACAGAGCTTGAGTTTTTTCATCACTTTCTCAGAGCCAGGTACGTTTCATATATATAAAAATATTCTGTGTGATAATTAAGAGCCAGTGACACCCAGATGAACTCTCAGATAAATTCCTTCTGTTGAACAAGTTTTCAAATCTACACCAGTGTATGCTTGTTTGACTGTGCATTGATGTGAATGTTTTATCCCATGAGGACCTTGTGGTGCACAAAACTCTCTCTTCCTAACTTGTTACTTAAGTTGGAAAGATGTGTAACCCCTTCCTCTTCTTTAACAACGCTCTCATTCAGTGCACCTAATCTGACTCTATAAGACCTCCTTTTCTCTCTGTCTTTGTGTCTCTTCCTTTTTCTTTCTCAAGGGGCTTGTAAAGCTTTGAGTCCAATTTCATACACTCTGTTTCCTCCTTTTTTATTAGCCTTGCACTCCCTCTCTCACTTCCCCTCCTACTCTCTCTGCCAGCACTTCCTCCTCCCCTTCATCACACAATTTGGTCTGGTGGTAATAAACCAGAATGTCGACAACAAATCATCCCCTCCGCTCCAAAGGTTCACTGCATGATGCATGCTGACCTTACGCTGAGGAGCAAATAGTAGAAAATGAGAAACCTAGTGGCTGGAAATTGCTCTGTCTTGTCACCTATAGGTAGCATGATGGTGCATCAATGTAGTAACAGGTCGACTGTTGGAAGTGCAAGTCTTAAAAATAGAACACAAGTTGTTGCACTTGTACTAATAGTGAATTGTTTTGAATACATGTCACACATGCCTAACGTGAGCAGGTATGTCAGGCATCATGAGCATTAATCATGGTTATTAAATTCCTCTAGGGCAGTCAAGTTGAAGGCTACAATTTGAAAAGCAATCAACTCCTTTCATTTTGTCATGGATGAGATGACTTCCAGTGCAGTTGCTCAGGTAAATCCATGTATTTTTCGGCTTGGCTCAACACTGAGCAAATTTTCTTGCCCATACTTTTCTTTGTTTTTCGTTAACAAAGGTTAAGGATGCAAAATTAGCACAGATAAGCCAGAATGAGAAGAGGTTGAAATAACTAGAGTAGTGGTGTGTAGTGATGCATTGTCTAGCAAAGAAGCCACAGTATTTCTGTAATATGTTAGTCAGACTTTGGTTTAGGAATGTAATGTATTTCCACATCCCAGTTTCCATTTTCCATTCTCATGATTACATTGTTGTGCATTTCAGCATGTTATAGGAACTAATGCTTGATGAGGAGAAAAATTTGAAGCTAGAGGGGGTCATGGGACAGACATGACCAATATTTGTTAACCATGTTTAGCTGACTACCGGTACCATCTCTATGGTAACTGAGGACACATTAGCCCTCCTAAATTGGCACAGTGTTTATAATGCATGTGGGAATCAGTGGTGGTTTCATTTGTTTTGCCAATCGAATAATAGCTAAAACATGATGGTAATCTAAATTGAGGCACAGCAGAGCTCGAGTTCTTCATCAAAACAAAGTTGTTAACACAGCGTTGTCATATCACTTCCTCAGACACATTTGTATAGACTTCCTTGTATGTGATGTTGCCTCCATATTGCTCTTTTATTTACTGTGTCTGTGTGTGTGCATGTGGATGTGTGTGTTTCTATAGAACATCTGCTCCCTCTAATTGTCCTTGTCCTTGGTGCATCTCTACCTTATCTCTGTCCTGCTTTTCACTATCATTGATTTTGACTGATTTGTCGAAGCACTTTTAAAACATCATCAACCTTTAAAGTTGACATGGCGGATTGCTAGCAAATAGTTGCTTTTTCATACATTCAGTAGATATTATTATATAGATCACATAGCATAGCAGATATAGCACATCTATACAATGAAAGAAGGTATTAACCAGAACAGAACAAGACTGTTAGACAATGAGAGGAATCTCACTGTTAAACAAAAGGTGAAGTGATTTCAGGTGATTATTCTATGTGCATGTCACTCTACCACTATGACATTACTTTTCACTGTCATGTGTGATTACGTGTTGTGAGCTCAGCCTAAACAGTGTCACCAGGATGCTTCCGTGTCGACAGAACAGGCCAAGCTCTGTCTATATGTTTGGCACATAATTCATGGACTGCAAAAGAAATGCAAAAACTATTGAATGGAATACAGACATCAAATTCCTGCAACATAGAGGTGAAATACAACTTTCCATATCCCTCTTGAGACAGGAAAAGCAGACTGCAGGTTCACCACCACCCCACCCCCTGTTCTGGCAGGTGTTGGGGGGAACAGCTGCAGATAATAAGCAGCCACGTTTGAACTGTTGAACTGTGGACAGCTCAGTCTGTCTTCAGAAAGAAAAGCTGGAGGCGAAGATGTTTGGCAAGCTTTGGCTACACAAGATGTATGGTAGAGGGCTGGCTGGTGGAGCGCTGACCCAGGCTCAATTTTTAGATTGTGTCTTGAAGAATTTGCCAGTTAATTTGATGGTTCTTTTGGACTGTCACTGCGCTTTGATCTGTGCTTCGTTTCTTGGCCCGCTCATTAACTGGATGCTCTCCGGAACAGACCGGAGGTGGAAGGAGATGACAACAGTAACTGGCTTATGGACCTTTGGACTTGCCAACTGCCCAAAGAAGCCCCCCGCCTTGCACATTTGTCCCCTGTGTGCCTCCAACACTCTTTTTTTCTTTCTTTCTTGTGTACTAGATCAGGACTCTACATCTTTGCCAATGTTTCTTGCACAATAACTCTGTGTTTTCAGAGACACGTGCCATAGCGTGTCCCTCTTGTACATTTTTGTTTCTCAAAACCATGTATTTTTAATTGTTATTGAACAAAACCTTGTCATAAAAATTTTCATGTTAAACATGTGCTGCCATTAAAACTGCATGTCTCCTCCACTATCACTACTGGGGAAAACAAAAACAGTCCTTTTTCAAGGCAAGCCCAGAAAAACAGTATTAGTTTGTAAAATAAAGGTCTTTCCTCATCTTTATGTATATATATATATATATATATATATATATAAATTCACCCCAGTTACATTGAATGGATATTTTTTAACACAATGCTGTGACTCAGTTACACATGCACTATCCTGCTGTTGGATATACTGCAATTTGGGAAAAAAAGACAATAATAATAATAATAATGTCTTCTTATTATTTAATAATAATAAAAAAAAAAACAGCCCCAGTTCTTGTTCCATGAATTTCACAAGATGTTGAAACATTTCTGAAGTTCCACGCTGAAGGTCACTGAAGTCATCATTGCCATGCTCATGACGCAAGTTGACTGTGTCATGCAACATTATCCTACTGAAAATAGCCAGTAGAAGATGATCAGCAAGAGTAAACACATAGGCTGCACTATTCAAATCATGATTGACTGGTATGACTAAAGGACCCAAGAGTGTGTAAAACATTCTCCACAGCGTCATTCCATCAGCAGCAGCCTGGGCTGTTGATACAAGTCAGCTGAGGTTCACAGACTCATGATGTTGATACTCTCACTCTACTGTCTGATGCCTCAGCAGAAACCCAGTTTTACACTTTTCCAGTGCCCATCTGTCAAGTGTTGGGGAGTCTGTGTGCTCTGCAGTCTCTGGCCTCTGATCCTGTTGACAGGATCTGATCTGATCTGATCTGCTGCAACAGTAGCTAATCCACCTCATGGTTCAACATGTGTCTGGTGTTTTTCTGTTCACCACATTTGTGAAGTTAGCTGAGTTACCGTAGCTGAGCTTTTGTCAGTTTCAACAAGTCTGTCCTTGCTCCTCTGACATACCTTATCAACATGGTGTTGCTCCATTCTGTGTGAAAAGTTTAAATACTATTCTGTGCAAAAACCCAAGCAAAAGATTGAGTTTCAGAAATCTGACACCAACAACTGTATCACAGTCACAGTCACTGAGTTGACATAGCTCCTGATTATGATCTTTGATCGGCCTCTGAAAAGAGGCAAAATACAGCATCAATTTTATTCTCAAATACAGATTCTATATCACAGCTTTTAAAGGCCCATTTAGGCCTCAACAAAATAAAAGCTTTAGAAAAGTATTGGTCCGAGCCAAATCCTATTCCTATTCCCATTTTATAACTACTGAATTGTGGAGGGTCATTCTATGAACTGTTGTGCACAGCTCTAAAGGAGACCACAGTGGAGCTGTTCGTGGTGCTGACACTGCACTGATTGTCGCTAATATTGATGGACCTGAGTGCAGGGCCTTTTCTGGGCCATTACTCAAAAGTCTAACAAACAACTGTTTTTCGTAGTAAGTGTGTTGGAATAAATGATGATAATGATAGTACTCTGGGGGAAGACACCTTTATAAGTTGTTGTTGCTGTGTTAATCAGCAATTCATAGGTTAAGATCAGAGATTATTGATGTGACTACTAGACTACTAGTGACTACAAAATAAACTTCAGTAATATTGGCCTCAACACAGGGGTTTACCAGGCTTTAGATTTTAGATTTTTTTTCTCTAACATTTGTAGTGTAACCATAAAATATTCCAGAGCGGCTTTAAAACTGAAGTATCAAAACTCACATCTTAGAAGATATTCAACACTGACTGAGCTGCATGTTACTGTACAACTTGTCAACATCACTGACTGCACAATGACACCAGGATGTCTCTTTCCCAACTTAAAAAAAAAAACAAAACACAAAGACATGTAGAGGTGGGTGGGAGAATTGTGGAGAACAGAGTTGATGTGTGTGTGTTGATTTCTGGCGGAATTTGAAGAAACTGCTACCTGTCAGGAGGAAGGAAAAAGTCTGGTGTTCTCAGAGAAAAGAACTGAGGCATGAGAGAGAGGTGTGTGTGTGTGTGTGTGTGTAAAAGATGCTGTTCATGATTGAAGTGTATGTAGCTGCAAATATGGAAGATAAAGAAATACAACTACCCATGTGGTAAAAGTGAGAGCATTGTGGTCTTTACCTTAAAACTAAAAGGTTTTGGCACTGGCCCTCTCAACAAGGCAGGGCCTCAAGATGAGTTGGCTTTGAGGGAGCTACTTTACTCCCTCACAATGAACCTGAAGCCTTTGAGCCCCTTGAAGGTCTGGGGAACTTGTTGGTAATCCAGCTTCGTTGTTGGTCATGTTGGCATGAATTGAAGCTACTCCCTTGTCAAAACAAGTTAAACGCGGCTGCAAGATTTTGGAACCACAGCACACACACACACACACACACACACTTGTCTTGTATGCCAAGAGTAATGCTGCTGTTGCCCACAGATTTTTTTTTTCTTTTTCAAAACCTTATCAAAAACACAGTTGGCAGGGACACAGCACAGAAATTTGCTGTGGGCACAGGTTGGCACTGCAACCAATCATGAACCACAAGTCTCCTTGGGGAAAAAAAAAAAAAGAAAAAAAAAACATGCTCCAGTTCAGTTTCCAACAACGTATCACTTATATGGACACCACATTTCTCCAAACTCTCATCCAGTCAGCTTGGCACTAAATGGCGACATTTATCTTTACATCCCGAACTCCGCTCCTCTTAATAGCTGGAATGGTCAGTCCATTTAGTCTCTCCTGTGCCATAGTACTGCATGGTGAGATTTTGATTAGTTGATAGTTTTGATTTGGAAAAGGTTCACCCTGCTGCTGGAAGTGGATGACAGATGTTTATTTTCCTGGAACAATTCAGAATGTGGTTCCCAGGGTAAATTTCCCTGCAGTGAATTTGCTGATTTCCAATCAGTTTTCTATGTTAACATCACTCAAACTGCTTTAGTTAACAGCTAACCCTAACTCCATACTGAATTTCCCGAGTGTAATGTTATTTTCAAGTAAATAAAAAAAGTTTTTTTCTTTTCTTATGGTTTGTCCTGGCCAACCATCTTACTAACCACAATACAAACAATATATATATATTTATTGTTGTATATTGTATATTTATTGTATTATTATTATTTCATACTCTCAGGAAATGATGCAGGGATTGTATCATCAGATGTCAATAAAGCTGAAACTTTGAAATGCTGCTGCTAATAAAAACTTTACAAAAGAAACACAGAGTGAGTCAGTTCAAATATTTATCCATCTATTGACTTGTTTTCAGCCCCATCATAAGAGCAGTTGGGTTGTTGGTCGACCACTATGGCTCAGACTGGAATATCACTGATAACTCTAGTGATCCTTCCTTTCTGACTTTTTCCTCTTGTGCCATTGTTAAATTTTATATTGGTGGTTCTGAGTGAAATATCCCAACCACTATTGGAGCCATTAAAGAGACGTACAGATATTTATGGTCCCCTTTGGATTAATTTGGAGTAACCTTCCTCCCCTCTTCAGCAAACGCCACCATTAGGTCAAAGTTTTGTTTTCTCCAATACAAACTGTGAAAAGGCAAAAATATAAAACTATTCTGTTTTAAACTTTTCTTTTGTGACTCTACTTTGTTTTTACAAGTTAGCAGTATACAATAATTAAACACACTAAGTGAGTGTATTAAGATATTTAAAAAATTCTAAATAAACACACTGACTAATTACTGGTACATGTGCAAATCACTGTACTGTGTAAGTGCATAAATGTACACATACATAAAGTTTTTAAATGATATAATATTGATACTTTAAAAATCCATATTCTAAATTTGCTTAATAACACAGAGATATGTATGTCCATAGTTATAAAGTTTGTTTGTAGTTATTATAAAGTGACACGTGACACGCCTTGCAACTGGAAAATTAGGTCTCAATCCAAGGGCCTTGATATCAGCTACACTGATTACACACATCTAAATGCACAATTCACAACTGTGGAAATGATGCTGTTTTTATGGCTTTGAACTGTCATGTTATATAATGAACTTGCATGACGCACTAGGATATTTGAACAGCTCAGAATAATTATGACAAGTACATAATGGAAGTATTGTGTCTGTAAGAGTTTTAAATTTATCAGTGACAGTTGTAATATGTACTGTCACATACTGTGTCAGATCGAATTAACACCTTTATACAGAGCTGAAGGAAACTTTATCTGACAGAGGTGGGTGTTGGTTCCTATCAAATAAAACAAAAAAGAAAATACAGTTTTTGTAAAAAATATATATATATATATATATATATATATATATAATATAATGATTTTCAATTGTTGTTGTCCTAAAATTTTTGTGATGGACCTTCCTCTTACAGAGTCCACTCACGTCGCACTGACCTGCAAACAGAGATAAAACAACAGCAACACAAAAGGAGAGGAGCCGAGACAGAGACAAAGAGGTTGCAGGTGAAGGCCAGAGAAAGAGGACAGACAAAATGAACACAAATCAATTCTGGAGATTATTGATTTGCATGCATAAGAAACTATTTTGCAGTAAATTTAGTGAAGGCGCATAAAAGAGACAAGCCAGAAAAGTAGGCCAGTAATTCAAACCACCAAAAGAACAATGATATGATGAAAATAATCAAGAAATGGAAGAAAGTTTAGAAAACTGTCACCACAAGTCCTTTTCTGAGAATATGTGAAAGGAAAGGTGAAAAAAGTGATGCTACTCTGCTCTGAAAAGGTTTTTGAACAGTTCATCAGTGCTGTAGTTCACTGGCTGTATGACATCTGAGTAACTGGTTCACAGAATAGTTTGCCGAATCATGCAGTGCTATCAAATGAGTCTGGATGACACTGATTTAAGTGCTGAGAATGTACCATTTGTCTCCCAGTGATTGGTGGAGCTTCATCAGTTCAAATGGACACAATTTTCTTCAGTTCCATTCATCTCCCACCCAGCAGCTGTTCTGCAGCCACACACATGCACCCCCTCTGTGTGATGATGGGTGCTTGTAAGACCATGGAGGTTTTTGTGGGGAAGAAGAACATGCCTTTCCCATGTCTTTCCAAGGAACGAGAATATATCTGACTGACTTAATCCAAGTTGGACAAATTATTTATTTCAAAATAAACTTGAAATATTCCATGGCTGTCTGAAATCACTCACTATATAGTGGAGAATGTAGTGGCTACAACATTGTATAGTGCTGCCCAAATGTGTAGTGGTAATTAATATACCCTATATAGTGGACTCCCACAATGCAGCGTGAAAAGTAGTGTACAACCAATGGTCACTAACCAAGCAATATATCCCATAATGCACTGTGGTCACACATTGCTGTCATGATTGCAGTCTGCATTGATCTGGAACGTTTTAATTATGCAACAGTAATAATGTAATTAACTGCACAGCGGAGTACTGTCTGAAAGTGTTTTTTTTTTTTTTTTTCATTTTAGCGGTGAGCTCACTTCATAGTCCTCCATATAGAAATCCCTATATAGGGTGTAGTGAGTGAGTGAGTGAGTGAGTGATTTCGGACACAACACATGTCTGACTTGATAAGGTGCTTAAGAGTGTCTAGGTCCTTAGGTTTGTTTCATAACATGTGTAACATGGGTTGTGAAAAACACATTTGTAGGCAACCGAAAACGGTGTCAAAGACAGAATTAATTTCAATTCAATTTATTTCTATTTTAATTTAATTGCATTTTTATACTAATTAAAAAATATATACATTTAAATATAATATACATTTTTATATTAATTTAATTTCTACTTCTGTTTCTGTTTGGAGATCTGCACTATGTTAACATCACTCTGTGTACTGCACCAGTCTCCCTCTTGATATAAAGTCAGAGCATGCAGAAGAGTGGGCCTAAGATAGAGCCCTGGGGGACACCATGTATCACCTTTCTTTAACCCGAGCAATAGTTAGCCATGGCCACCATGAACTGTCATCAATGATTACTGAAAGGCCAACCAAGCATCTATATCATCATATCTTAATAACATGGTCCACAGTGTGAAATGTAGCTGGATGGTTCTTTCAGTCCGTTTTTCCTCAGCAGATTTTGACACATTTTGTTTTGTTATAAGTAGTAGCTTTTTGTACCGATCTTAGCTCCTCTCCCTTGAACAGAGTTGCCAGTTTTTGTCATTGAATCTGCTCTCATGAGGCTGATGCCCTCCAGACTGACTGTTTTCAGTGGGTAGAGGAGAGCAGCAGTATGGTCAGTCAACCAATGTGTTCACCTAAGTAACAATCACTGATCCCTGTGGTTTGTCTTAGATTTTAAATTATACCATTTTCTAAATATGCTTAGAGTTTACAAGAATGAGGTTATTACAGTTCCTGGAATGGCACAGTCCGGTCACAGCCTTAGTAAAAACCTTTAGGTTTTAGGTGTATATTGATGAGTTGATAGTGGCTACAATGATCATGGCTAATGACAACAATATTATCATATAACCAGAAAAGAATGAGAGCAATCTGGATTCATTTGCAGTACTGGGAGCATGTTGTGATCTTGCTCTGTCCAGACTTGGACTGAGTTTGCTCCAGTGGTCCCAGCTCCCCGAGCTATTAGCAGAAAATATCCAACACTTTGGCTAGTGGCTAGTCATGGATGAGGACATACAAAATCTACTTACGTAAATTCTTATTTAACATTTTCAGAACATGTGTGAAGTCTACCTTGGAATATGAGAGCAATGGATTGCTTTATTAATTCTGTGGTTTTAGTCATAGTAGAAATGGTCAATCAAAATATAATAAATTTAAAATCTGTTACATAAAGCTAACTTTCTCATCAAAAGTTTGAAGCTCACAAACAAGGAGTACCTAGCAGAACTGCAAATACAGCCTGAACTGTAAAAACTAATTGCAGTGTATTATCTGTGACCTTTGTGGATGCACTAACAAGGTATCCAAGCTGCAATGAGTTGTCAGCAAAACAGCGTTAAGGGCTAATCACCTAAAATAACCTTTCTATAGGAGAAAAACAAGAGAGGGGGGAAAAGATATCTGATCACACTGGGACTGCTGTGCTTTGGAGAGCATCTTCAAATGGATCAGTGGGGTTCAAATCTCTGTGTCAGCAGCACCTGCCCTGTTGAAGTGTCCTTGAGCAAGATATAGAGTCAAAATGTGCTCCAATGGGGCTTCACTGGCCTCTGATGTCCCCATGGTGGGAAGCATGGGAAAACAAAAATTACAAGCAGGGATATCTCCTTATACACATATAGCAACGTGTGTGACTGTAAAGTACAGATAACTTTGCAGCTAGGAACTTCACATGGAGGTGGAGAAAAAGAGCAAGTGAAACAGAGACAGAGTGGGGCATATGAACTAACCAGCCAGCATTACCTTCCCAGTGGCCAGGCAGAGCCAGTCAGGGCTAGCACAGAGACTGGTGGTGCTCTGCTAAATGCTAGCATGTCACAGCCTATCTCATCAAATCCTTAATTCAACCTTTCCTTCCCCAGTGGACTCTGGATGTAATAAGCAATATCTTTATAGTGCAAAAGGCCAACATATCAACAAGCTTGTGTGTGACAATGTGAGAGGACACAGTTTGTCTTTGTACTGTAGGTGTGTGCGTGTGCCGCTGGTGGAATTGCAATGCTCTAACAGCCAGTGAAAATATATAAAGGTGCAGTATTTGGATGAATAAGCACCTAGCTTGTCTGCAATTTAACTTCCTATAGGGCTGTTTTATTTCAGCCCCAAAGAATATAACCCTAAAGTGCAAAAAAACACCCTTCAGCTAATTTCACATGAGCCAGAAGAACACTGCCAGCTTTAGCTTATCAGCCTTTATGCTAAACTCTTCTGCAACAGCTGGGACAGAACAGAAAAAGGATTAGCCTTTTGCTCTGTATGTTATCCACTCTGCTTTAGTCCAATCTGTATTTGTGTGCATGATTTTTTCTTTTCTTTTCCTTGAACTGTTAACCGCGCACAGAGGCTCCAGTGAGTCACTGGTTAAAGCTACTCTATACACTTGAAATAACGGACTAGCTTTCCACAGTAAAGCTTGCTCATAGAGCTTTTCAGCAGTGACACTGTTTCATCATAGCATGAGAGGCACAAGTGTTATAGAGGTAATGTCAATTGATATAGATATATATATATATATATATATATATATCTATATCAATTGACATTACCTCTATATATGTGTATTAGCAAGGAGGAGGAAAGGCATAAAGCTTGCACTGTATAAATTCAGCAAGCATGTTAGCAAACTGTAGCTTATTCTGCACAATAAGGAAACTATGACATTTATTTGGAGTCGTGTTTGTCACCACATGACACACATAAGTCAAATAATCTTTTACTCTCTAATTCTTTGTTTGTTTGTTTGCTTTTTTTTTTTTTTTTTTTTTTTTTTGGGGGGGGTTCTTAACTAATCCCAGGGGATCGTCTCTGCTACCAAATGTGGTTTCTTGCTGTGAATGGGTGGTGGTGATTGTTTCTTGACAAGAGCTTCAGCTATTGTTGTATAAAGAGAGGTTATAGTGCAGCCCCTGAGCAGCTCTAATTGTTTGCAACAAACTGGAGGATACAGTGTGTTGCTATCAGAAACAGTTTGGGGCCAGGTTGTTAGCGTGCTTATATTAGCATTTCTAATCTACTTTCTAATGCTGGAGCTGCAGTTCTTGATCAGTAAAGGAAATGGAGGTACGGGAGAGCCGCCACAGTTGTAACATTTTTCACTTTTCACTCCATTACCCAGAGATCATTTACCTACATATGTAATATTTTCAGGCAAAGCACCAACACATGTCTGCTATCATGAACCACTTAAAGTTTTTCAATTGATAAAATGAGTAATAAGTAATATAACTGAAAGTGGACTCTGTCTGATGTTACAACTGAAGCGTGTTTGAGTCTTAATTGTAACAGCAGCAGTTATAATTGTAACACTGTTAAAACGTAGCGTTAAACTCATCGTTTTCAGGTCAAATCAATTATATTTCATTGAGGCAACTGTTTAATGTTTCTTTAACACAAGGATGTGATAAGAATGTATCAAAAATATTGTATATTATTAAAACATACCGGATGCACCAGTCGGAGCGTTAGTGTGATAGGAAAATGGAGTGTTTGTGCCTACAAAGTTAGCGACTTTGACTGATGGAGTTGTAAAAATGTTATACAACATTTTCCCCTTTTCCTGGTCTTTTGTTCTTCAAAACAAACAACAAAGCAAACAAAGAGCAAAATTATTTGAGCTGCACTTGCAAATGTCTGCTGTCGTCACAAATGTAAAGTGTGTTACAACTGTGCTGCTCGGTGCACTGTTCATTTGGCGTTGTTTACAGAATGTACCTAACAATCATTATGTGTTAGAATGATGCACATAGACACCCAAGCGGATTTTAGCTCTGTAATAATAAAGAAAAAATCTGTAGTCAAAAAATACCGTTGGAATGAATTTTTACTTACTTTGTGGAAAACCAACTTCTCCGTGGATATCTTCCTGCAGCATGGAGGAGAAGACTTCCCAGGCACAGCCATTATGGTACTCGTCACATGCTGACGTTATGACATCATGACCGCATTGACCAATCAAGAGAAAACATGCACGTTACAACCGTGATGCGTTACATTCAAGGCGGCTCTCCCCTAAGTAAAGTCTGATGCTGAAATCCATGCAGACTGGTACGGTAACAGCTGTTAGTGCTATAGTTAGTCAACTGGCAAGTTGATAATTGTGTCCCGTCTAGTGTCCCAGTCAGCCATATATCTGGAAGTGAGTGAGTGAGTCAGTCAGTCAGTCCTTTGTTGGAATCTACTTCTACAAATAGTTCTGAATACAATTCTCCAGTCATGCCCTCTGTTGCTCTGTTGTGCCTCTGTCGTTTAGTCTTGTATCTCAAAAACTACTCAGTGAATTCAAGGAACAGGTTTGCTCTTTGGGATAATAGTGTCTATTTGATCACCGTCACTTTATTAAAAAAAAAAAAAAAAAAATGTTCAAAAACATATATTTGTTTGAATTAATTTGAACCCAATCCATGTAGTCAGATGTGAATGGACACATTTTATGGGTCTTTCAATGACATGATTACATAATTACATAAACATCACATAAAATGATGTTCTGTTGCTGAACAGTTTGGTGTGGGTTTGTGTGTCACAAACGCACATTTAACATTGATTTATATGCATACAATGCATAACAGCATTCATTTCATCAATACATATTATGCTGGCGGGTGGCACTCTTCATAGAATTCATTCTTTTTTTTCTGCAATTGCTTTTATAATTGCATGAGGGCACCCACAATAGGCAACTGTCTGGCCACTTTGTTGTATAGTAATGAGGAGAGGGCAGTAAATGGCTATAGAAATCATAGTAGATGAGAACCTATTCAGCAGGTTATTGTATGTTTCAAAACACGTGAAACTGACATCAGATGAAATAGAGGCAGATGAAGACAATTACAAGACAGGGAAACAGAGCAGCTATTTAGTCTCAATCTCTTTCAAGTTAACATTCAAATTGGAAAGAGTTACATTTATTCCCCACATAGAGCGAGTTCTTTCAGGCTTCAAGCGTCATTCCCACCTTGGGGCACTGACGTTCAGGCATCAGGCCTCTTTTCCTCTTGTCCATTACACAGCTCTAGTCCCAGGCTCATTTCATCATGGGTAGTTTAAAAGGCTTTGAGTTCTTTGAGCATCTTTGAGCTCCTCTGTTGGTTATTGAAAGGCCTTATCTTTTTGTCTAACGGCTCCTTCTCCATGATGCAAACTTTTGTTGAGGTTGTGGCATCTTCTAGATATCTTTTAAGGTCCCTTACAGCATACTACATTCAGAGCATTCCAGGGTCTTCTAATATTTGAATAAAGGTCCTTTCAATTCTCAAGTCCTTTACTCTATTCTGCATTGCTTCTTCAGTAGGGAGAACAGAGTACATCTTTTGACATATTTAACAAATGTTGCCTCCATGACCTGTTACATACATTCATGCTTGCTTGTGCAAACAGGCCACTGAGTACCTGTTTACAAAATTCACTTTCTTGTACACTCGCATCACTCCCCCACCCCATAACATGCCCTGCTGACATGTCTACCCATCTCCCTCATTCTCTCTGTGGGCCCATTAAAATTAGCATAATACTTTTCTTAAGTATGATTAGTAGGACCCCATAGACCATCAATAAACAGCTTATCAACACAGACCCATGAATGTTACATGAACAATATTGCTTAAGCATGTAAATGAAGGCCTCTGATTTTCTCACCTTCTCTCTGTTTGGTGAATGTGTTAATGTCTGTTTATCACTGCAAGACCCTAATTACCTCTGACAGCCTGCACCTTTGGTCCTCCCCAGAAGACTATTCACCACATCCAGTGGCTGCATTTTGGTAGATTAGACTTATTCCCTTTCTCCTTCTGTTTCCTCTTTTCTTGTCTTTTATTCGCCTGTATCAGTGCATATACCTGTCTTATGCACTCTCTGTTGGTCTGTAACTATCTTCCTTTTACTCCCTGCATAGCTTTCTTTATACATTTTCACATCCTTCTCTCTCTGTAATGACTAGCTGATGATTCATATCAGTAGTTCAATGGGGCAAGGAAAGGCATACGACTACTGTCATTACATTTAAATATGGAAGGGGTGTGGGGTGTGTATGTGGGGGGATTGAAAGACAGTTAAATATTGAGATAATGAAAATTACAACAGACAGGGATATCAGAGGGGAAAGGGAGAAAAAGACAGAGGTGACTCCTCACATGATCATGTATTGAAGAGTTAGGCCGAATGTACTTGACGTACATTGTCTTTCTAGAGGAAAACTCAATTTCAATTGGGTTAAAAGATTCCTCTAAAATTCCTCTCCACTATCTATTCACATCCCTATTTGTGATTTAGCTTGTTCTTTATTGTAACACCAAAACTCATGTAGCAGCACAGTAATCATTTTGATGAAATCTAGTTTAAAATCACTGCAATGGAAGTTTGGCTACAAAGAAACCAAAGTGAGATTTTTATTTTATTTTATTTCTTTATTTTTGAATTGAAGTGACATGGATTACTAGGCCTATTTGAAGTTCAGTCATTTCATTACAATTGTCCCTGTTACAATCACCTGAATGTTAATTTGAATTCACACCGCAAGAGAGACGGATAAATCTGCATCCACACCAATATGTCATCATTTTCAGATAGTGTTTAAAAAAAACAGAAAACATTTTGATCCACCTTTGACTTTTACTGTAACTAAATGAGAAATAATCTTCACTCCTACTAACAGATGAAAAATGTATTTGAAGCCACAGATGAGGCTCTTTTAGAGTTGATCTGAAATACAATGTGAATTTCAATAAACAAAATGGTTTTCACTGGGTGGGGACTTTAAACCTGCCAAATTATTGGAAGCTCTCAGCACTGTGATTTTGGAGGTTGCACTGAAAATATCTGACTTAAAAAGATGTTGGAAAGATGTGCACATTGCATTGTGTTTGAGGAAGTGACATAGCCAGGACAACTGAAGGAGTTCAACTGGAAAAAGTCTGGTCAACAAGGTGGTGATGGACTTCTCTTATAAACCTCCTCCTTACATGAATTCCAAAGTAGACCATTAGCAGAGGATGGTTTCGATCCATCGACCTCTGGGTTATGGGCCCAGCACGCTTCCGCTGCGCCACTCTGCTGTCTATCTCACTTCACTGGAGGTGTCAATGACCTCCCCTGTGCAGCTGTTTAGTTTTAGAGATTTCACCAAATGTATCTGACTAGAAATTGGTTGGAAGATGGAAAGCTGTTCAAACTGGAGTATATTTAAGGAAGTGACCTGAACACACAGTGTGATCATTTGCTATCTGTATTAATGGTTGGCTGACTCTGTATGCACTTGAACATTATAAGCTAGAAGAGTGTGGTTTGAATCCTTCACCATGTGGATCATGGGCCCAGCAGCGTTCTACTGTGCCACTCTCAAACCTGAACGTCTGGAGGTTGCAACTACTTTGTCACTTGAAATTGGTTGGATGTTGGAGGGCTGTAGAAGTTGCAATGTTTTCAAATCAATGACATCGGTAGAACAACTGAAGTTGTTGCTACTTCAGGCAGAACGAATACAGGCAGAATTGAAATTGTTCTAATCAAAGTGAAGTCAAAGGCTGGAAGGAAAATTATGTTAAAAACAATGTGCAATTCTGTAGGAAGTACGAGGGTTCACGTGGGGAGAGCTGAGGCTATTGAAATAACAGTAGAGTCAGTACATTGAAACAACACACACAGATAATGAATGAATGCATTCATGAACTGTGACACAAATAGAATTTGCTCAGTTGTCATGGATCTCAGTGGTACTTCTTATTACTATTGTTATCACCTCTGTCGCTTCATGGAAATTACAGTTAATGTTCATTGTTCTCTGAGCGCTCTCCCTTACTTTGGATGAAAGAAGAAGTCAGTGACTAAAAGTTTTTTTTTTTTTTTGGGGGGGGGTCAAATTTTTCTTTATTTTCAGTTGTTTTTTAACAATTTGTCTGACAGTAAGTCATACACAAGTAAAGCAATATAACTGCATGTAACTAGTATCTGACAAAGGTACACACACACACACACAACCATATATATATATATATGTGTGTCTGTGTGTATATGCTATATATATGTGTGTGTATATGCTTTTCTAAAAGGTGCTGATGGGAATTCACTGTATTTTATTACGGTGTAATTTGCAATTACAACAAATTTGAGTGAATGTTCAAAAGAACAAATGCAAGCACACAGTGAAATAATAAAGCCAGAGTTCACCTCCAACTTCATTTTATGATGGCCTTGGTTCAGTTTAAGCGGTCACACATCTGCGACAAATGCTGACTGCTGCTGAAAGTCCAAAGCACAAAGACGTGGAGGGAGAAGAGTTAAATAGATCTCTATATTATTAAGGCCATAAATGACATAGCTGCCACATAGCTTACTACAGAGATGAGCCTGACATGGGAGGGTGAGGATGGTTAGAGTGAAAGAGGAGGGGAGAGGAGAGGGGAGATAAGAAGAAGTATTTACGGACCTTTTTCATTTTCCAATCATCCTTAGCAGTGGAAACTAGAACATCCATCGTCAAAACACAGTCAACAACAAAAGCGACAAAAAACATGTAATTTTAGCCTGATAAGAGCGCAATAAAATCAAATGGGCACACACCCACAATGCAGTACACCTTATTTCAATATGACGCTCATTTATTTATTCATCACAAAAAAAGTGGTGCAGTAAGAAACACACAAGCTTCAAGTCTGTAGACACACACCACTAACACATACTCTGATAAAACATTTCCAGCCATTCTCATCAGTTTTCTATGTGATCATTATATGGTGTGCTACATTACCTTACCAGCTCACAGGAACCTGTTGACGCATGGATCTCAATTAAGTGTGTTGATGAGGGGGCAATAATATGTATGTATGTATGACAATTGTGAGGATAATGATACAGGAGTAAAGGTCAATTTTCTCTGAATAGAGAAAAAAGACAACAAGGTTAAGAGAGCAAGATCAGAGTGGAATGATTCCTGTTTGGGGAACTGGGTAACTGCAACATCAGAGAGCGTGGAGGGATTAGAACAAACAAACAAAAAACAACAGCAAGCTGTTAAGGAATTTCAAACAATTGTAATTAAAATACAAAACAGAGAAATAATATTTAATTAATTAATTAAGAATTAATTATTAATAATAATTAAATAATAATTAACCATTACTTAAAAACAAGAGAAACAAAATGGCAAAGCCCATGTCCTCCACACACACACACACACACACACACACAAACACACACACACATCATACTTAGATTAATAACTGTTTACTTTATTTGAGGGAATAGAATATGGTAGTCTGGGACAATTACTATCATTGATAGCATTTCATGGCCCAGCAATCTAAAACTGAGTCTGACACATATTGTAGTGGACATAGTTGGCTCAGCATCATTCACAAACCATTAATCATATTAAGGACATACAGAGCCATGAACCTAAAGTCAACTCATTCTTACTTGTCAGAATATCAAATTGAGAGGAAAACAGAGACAAAGGGATACCTCTCTCACAACAGAGGAGCTGAAATGCTCTAGAATCATTACAGTGTTCAGTGATCCAATGTTGATGTAACCACACAAACCCATTTGGGTAACGTGATGCTGGGATTTGAACTCTCAACTCCTTAGAAACTAGAGTCTAAATCAAGTGCCTTAGACCACTTGGCCACACTACCTGCAAGAATGCTCATGTCATATAGCTCAAGGCCGCAGCTCCCACCACTGCCACTTGACGTCCCACATTTGGGTTAATGCATGTGTCAAATATGTATTTACCTACATAGCCTACTTTCTGTATAGCTTCTTGACCATTATTGCTGAAAACACAGAGAAAACACTGCAGGACTGTGTTGACCTGAGGGGTTTTAGACTTTACAGTCTAACCCACACCTCCTTAGAGACTGGAGCCAGCCATACTCCAAGTAAAAAGTTTTCCACTTTCCAAAATCAGTGCAGCATATGTTCAGTTTGAAGAACACAGTGAGAGCTTCTGCACCTCTCCTATGGGCAAACGGGTGCAACTGGCAGTGGTGGGATTCGAACCCACGCCTCCTGAGAGACTGGAGCCTTAATCCAGCGCCTTGGACCGCTCGGCCACACTACCATGTAGCTGCTTTCTCAGCTCCATCCTTAGCCCCATCCTTAGCCACCCAAGGCTAAAAGTTATATGCAAAAGAAAGCTACTGAGAAAAACAAAGGCAGCAACACCAGAACATCCATCCAGTTTTCATGGCTGCTCTGACAGGGTCCAAAACAAATGAGAATGACCAAACAGATTCTAACAGACAAGGAGAGTGACTACATGACAGAGGCAGACCAGTCATCTCTTCATCTCTGTCATTCTGCCAAATGAGGATGTCAGACTTGTAGTTTTCAGCACTTGAAGATCAGTAAGGCATACGTCAAGAAAAAGTACAAAAGAACAAGAGAAAACAGAAAGCACAGGTTGATGATGGATTTCATAGTTTTGCACTTTCCAATATCGGAGCAGGATGCAAACAGAACACTGTCTGAGCACTTGCACCTCTCCTATGGGCAAACAGTAGCAACTGGCAGTGGTGGGATTCGAACCCACGCCTCCTGAGAGACTGGAGCCTTAATCCAGCGCCTTGGACCGCTCGGCCACACTACCAGGTAAAGCCTATGTAGCATGTCCTGCATGCAACAAAAGATGCAGGAAATGCGATAAACTTGTTTGGAGTTATATGCAAAAGAAAGCTACTGAGAAAAACAATGGCAGCAACACCAGAACATCCATCCAGTTTTTAGGGCTGCTCTGACAGGGTCCAAAACAAGTGAGAATGAGCAACCTGATTCGGACAGACACAGAGAATGACTACATGACAGAGACAGACCAGTCAAGTCTGCACATCATGGAGACACATGGGAAGGTTCTCAAGACTAGCAGAGGATGGTTTCGATCCATCGACCTCTGGGTTATGGGCCCAGCACGCTTCCGCTGCGCCACTCTGCTCTCACATACACTTCTCATCACCTGACTTGTACATTCTTACCCAAAAGAAAA
Source organism: Caranx melampygus (assembly GCA_019059645.1). Taxonomy (NCBI): domain Eukaryota; kingdom Metazoa; phylum Chordata; class Actinopteri; order Carangiformes; family Carangidae; genus Caranx; species Caranx melampygus. The sequence goes on from JAFELL010002427.1 coordinate 813,652, forward strand.
TGTTGAAGTTGTCCAACTGTGTGGGTTATGGACCCAAAACACTTCATCTCGGCCATTCTGCCAAATGAGGATGTCAGACTTGTAGTTTTCAACACTTGAAGATCAGTAAGGCATACGTCAAGTAAAAGTACGAAAGAACAAGAGAAAACAGAAAGCCCAGGTTGATGATGGATTTCATAGTTTTGCACTTTCCAACATCAGAGCAGGATGCAAACAGAACACTGTCTGAGCACTTGCACCTCTCCTATGGGCAAACAGTAGCAACTGGCAGTGGTGGGATTCGAACCCACGCCTCCTGAGAGACTGGAGCCTTAATCCAGCGCCTTGGACCGCTCGGCCACACTACCAGGTAAAGCCTATGTAGCATGTCCTGCATGCAACAAAAGATGCAGGAAATGCGATAAACTTGTTTGGAGCTATATGCAAAAGGAAGCTACTGAGAAAAACAATGGCAGCAACACCAGAACATCCATCCAGTTTTCATGGCTGCTCTGACAGGGTCCAAAACAAGTGAGAATGAGCAACCAGATTCGGACAGACACAGAGAGGGACCACATGACAGAGGCAGACCAGTCAAGTCTGCACATCATGGAGACACATGGGAAGGTTCTCAGGACTAGCAGACGTGTAGTTTTCAACACTTGAAGATCAGTAAGGCATATGCTAAGTAAATGTACCAGGGAACAAGTCAAAACATAAAGCATAATTAAAACATGGATCATTTGGCACTTTCCAAAATCAGTGCAGCATAATGTCAGTCTTCAGAAGACTGCCTGAGTTATTGCATATGGGCAAACAGCAGCAAATGGCAGTGGTGGGATTTAAACCCATGCTGCCTGAGAGACTAGAGCCTTAACCCAGTGCTTTGGACCACTTGGCCACACTACCCCATCCTGCATGCTATATGATAAAATAGTTAAGAAGAAAAGAAGGCTACTGAGAGAAGTAATGGCTGTTGGACCAGTTTTCCAGCCAGTTTTTTGGGGTTATCCTAAAGAGTCAGGAAACTACTTAGAGTAACCTAGTTCTGACAAGGTTAGGAAAGTGTGACAATATGAGAGTCAAGTTTAAGCTTCCGGTTTTGATCTAGTGACCTCTGGGTTATAGGCCCAGCAAGCGTCCACTGTGCCACTCCGCTCTCATTTACCCTTGTTGGTACCAGACCAGTACATTCTTACCCAGATGAAATGTTAAAGTTTTGCAACTGTGTAAGTTATGGACCCAAAACAATTCAACTGTGCCACTCTGCCCAATGAGGATGCCAGATGTTTTATCGTGGATGTCATAGTTTTGCATTTTCCAATATTGCACCATGTCGCACCATGTTGGGTCTGGGCATCAACACCCACGGGTCAGGGTTTTAATCTTCAGGCCTGTTGAAAACTAATGTCTGTGGACAGCCCCTCCTCTCCCTGCACACTCTCAAGTTTTAAACAGAGATCCCGCTATTAGCTTAGCTTGTTTACACCAAATCATAACAATAAAAATTCTAATTTCTGAAGTTTTAACATTTTTTTTAATAAACACATTAACTTTAATTACCACACATACACACAAAAAAGTACCAAACAACAGGTACCTTTGCATATCAGTACAGGTTCCCAGGAATGGTATTGGTATTGGTTCAAATGTGAAAAGGCATGCATCCCTATATGCAAGGAAAGCTACTGAGAGAAGCAATGGCTGTTACACCAGTTTTTGTGGGTGATCTGGGAGAGTCCAAATGGGAGAAGATCTGGGAGCATGTCACAATATGCAAGTAAAGTTCAAGCTTCTGTAACAAGTCACAGAGGGGTAAGGGAAAGTTCCTTAGAACTAGTAGAGGATGGTTTCGATCCATCGACCTCTGGGTTATGGGCCCAGCACGCTTCCGCTGCACCACTCTGCTCTTGTTTAACTTTAATGTACCCAGTTTTGTGACTTTGCTGGATCCTACACAAATATTTGAACATCAAGGATATTGAAAATTTGGGTACAACAAAGAGTGTATTTTTTTCTCCTGAATTCAAAAACAGAGAAAGTAAGGAAATATATAAGAGGGTCTGATCTATTGTTTGTGTTATGTAAAACAAAGAGGTTGACCAGAAATGTATCCACTACATGAATTCCCCATAGATTACCAGTCCCATGTGAACAGGGTTTAGGACAGATCTGAAATTGGTCTCACCCTGTCCTTCTCTCTCTCTGCCTGTTGGGAGCAGAGCCTCAGCCTGTGATTGAACAAGTCCTTTTTACCACTTTCCTGAGCCTGCAGGCACCTCCACTCATGCTGCTGCTTCCTACCATGAAACTGCAAACACACTGCATCGGTAACTGACACCTCAGAGATGTGGGCAGACTGAAGAGCAGCTGGCTCCATCCTTGTTGAGATTTGAGTTTCAGAAATGCTCTGCAAGTGATGATTATATGGTTATAAAATGAACGTTTTGGTGCTGAATTATTCATCATCTCAGAAGATTTTTAATGTGTGACCTCTTAGTTGTGATTGATTGCAATCATGGCCTTGATTGATGGCACGAGTGGCAACACTGAACAGAGAGAACCCAGGAATTAGCTGCAATTTGCATAATTTTTCCTGAAATATGTTTTGTACTCTCAAAATCAGACATAATTACATTTGCAGAAGACATAAATAATGTAGCAATACAAGTTAAAATGACATTGCTTAATATTTCACTACAACTAATTCTGTCTAGACAGGACTTTAGTCACATATATGGAATTTTTGGGGCTGCCAGGCTTTTCTGAGCAGGTGAATTTGACAGATAGCTGCATTGATTTCAACACTGCAACCATGAAAAGAGGGTTTGGAGTCAGGGAGGAGAAAAAGGTAAAAAGAGAAAAAAAATGGTTTAAACTAAATGTCAGAACCCATTTCCTCATATTTGAATAGTGAGTATTTAAACTTAGCCGTGACGGTGGTATCATTTTTACACCTAAGATTCCCTCTAAAATGTACTGCAAGAGAATTGTTACAGTAATGGTATACAGCATACTGCAAACTATATGAGACTGTTATTTAACACTGATTTTCCTGTGTGGATATGACAGAAAAAAAAATGTGTCTGTATTTACAGCAACAGCCCAGAGGACCAAATTAATTTTCTCTAGTTAATTTTGGCATGTTGTGCCAGTATGTGCCAGTGATGGTAAATCCACTGTGAACTGTGGTGTCCCTCAGATATTTGGCTCCAAGCTAATTTACATAAATTTACATGTTAAATAAGTTGCCTCAAAAAACAACAACATTATGCAAATTCTCAAAAAACTAATTATTAAACTGTGTATTTTTTTGGTTTAAGTAAAGCTGAGCCTCAGTCTCCTAAGTTACTGCCATGTATTGTAGGTCACTGTAGTCACACACATTAAATGGACTCTCATTTGTTTAATGCGACTGGACACACATTGTGAATAACAGGTGGAGACATGCATTAGATGTACATGGAGTGCAGAGGAAGGATATAACAGCAGTGTTAACCTAGGTCAGCACCACAGGCCCTTAACTATACAGATGATATAGTTTCTGGTCATATATCTGCTCAACTGAGACACTAAAATTCTTTTGGCTCTTCTTCACTGCTAGACACTAACATCTGCCAGTCTGCTTGTGTATTTAACTTTTGCTAAAACATCTGCCCACTGCTGCTTGCAACAAGAGGCAACAAGTAAAACTTTGGCAAATGATTTATTAAGTTTGACAGCAGTCAGACTGAACCAGAACTGGAGGCACCATAAAACTAAAGCAATGAGCCTATATCACCATATATACTGTGGTGATAAGTGTGCTCTGGTCCCCAGTATCAGCTGCCACTTCATCCACATGTGACAAAATTGCTGTAGAGGGAGAATTCATGCAACACCATGTACAGCATGTGACTGTTTTGAATTGTGACTTATTGAGATGAGATTCTGAGATCCCCATGTCTTCTTTGTAATACAGCAGGTCTATAAGGATCAAACCTTTAGTCCACAGAGAAGTGCATGCAATTTGTCTTCAGAAATTGAGGTTTAAAATGAGCTGTCAGGATTTCTGTAACTCTGTGATGTCATAAATATGCTGTCACTGAACTTAGCCATACACCCATCATGGCACACCTGCTTCTACCATCTAGGTTGAATGCTCTATTTTTATGCAATCACTGAGAAAACAGTAAACCAATCAGGAGAAAGGACTGGCACTCCCTCTCTTCTGATTGACTAACCTACCTGTTGTTAACAGAGCTCCAGAGAGAAGGCTGAGAGAGATGTTAACCTATATTAAAATGATTTTTGACTCAAATATGTGTATGTATATGTTCTTATCGGTCAGTGCTTGAAATGAAATCTGGGACCTCTATGAGAAATAAGTGATTTTGTAACACTTCTGGGTTGGAGGACTTGTTGGTATTAACATCTCTGACAAAAAACAGTGAAGAATACGACACCTGCGACCACTATATTTCAAGCTAATCTCTCAGCCTTGTCCAGTTCTGATGAAGTATCATAAACATTGATCATACATGGATTCATAGATTTGGTATGCTAGGAAATTGCATACATAACAGCCACAGTCCTTATTGGTCACTTGAGAAATTTGTTGGCCAAAGACATGTGATACAAAATACTTTGTGGTCTTATTCTCTCATGCTCTACTTGTTGTTATGCCCTGTGTGGCACACATGAAGCTTGTGGCAGTCTGCTCCATTTTCCATGTTTTTTTAACCTTATGCATACCCCACTCTAGATAAAAGCTTTAGCGACAGCACACATGTGTTTGTAACCGTTCTCTGAAAGCCATGTTACACATGAGGGTGTTTGTCAGGGTGATCTTAGCTGTTGAGGACGAAAAACTGAGACACACAGAAAGAAATAAATCTCCCCCATCCACATAAATCCCTGCAGGCAGGCAGGCAGGCAGGCAGGCAGGCAGACAGGCCCTGCATGTGTGTGTCTGTGTGCATGTTGTCGTTGTGTGTGTGTGTGTGTGTGTGTGTGACAGCATGCTGAGCCTCACGCCACTGTTGGGCTATTCCCGGGGAGAAATGCAGCAAACACACACAGTAGGCTTGGAGGGTGACTCACTGAGATCTCCAGCAGGGATTTGGCCTGCCGTTCTGCAGAAGTTACCTCACAGCACTTTTCAGCCAAATGCACACTGGTAAGGGTCACATATTAATGCTGAAACTATTATGGCTTTCACTGACAATTTAGATAATAAATAAAGTCACTGCAGCAACAAACAGCCATTAAACAACAAGGTAACAACAGACACTTAATGAGAATTTGACTGCAAAGTAATACACCACAGGTTAGAGTTTAGTGACAATATGCTATTAACAGTTTACATCAACACATATTGGGAGGGCTACATCAAGCTGGGATTAATTTTTTCAAGGGTCTGTGGAGAAGAAACAAGAAGACGAAAAAGAGGGGAAAATAGATAAATAAATAAAAAATGAAATAAAAACCAAACTTAGCAGAAGATTTATTAAGGTCACGTGAATTGGGCCGGGCGTTTTTTCTAAAGTGCATAATGAAGGTGCCATTTACGGCCATGGTTTATTAAATGAAAGATAAAACACTTGTGGAAAGTGTTCAATATGAAAAACAACATCTGTTTGTAAAAATGTCAATTTCCATGCTACATAAAATAGAAAACCTTCGAAAATACCCACCAGCCATATGTAGCAGCAACATGTTCAAATATGTATCACATTCGCATGTCTACAGAAGGCATCGCGGTGTAGCACAAGCTAGTGCCATTAAACCTTATCAATGTACACAGCACCTGTGTAAATGAGCATTAATGTTTAATGTTTTTAAAACGTCTGCTCTAAGCCCGGGTCTGTAGATGTGACTCACTGATCAAAATTTAAAGACATATAGTTGGAAATCCAGGAAGAAAGTGTTTTTACTACTACTGGGTTTCTACCTTCTCTGCCTGGCTTTATTCCTCAAGGAGGTGCAGATGTGACGTAAATGTAAAGTCACCTCTCATCTGGTGTCGTCTCAAGAGAAATTAAGACGTTTCAGACAAGGAGGCACATTATAGTGAATGTAGACATATGTTGCAGTTTTGTGTGCACAACCTTTTTTTTTTTTTTTTTTTTAAGGTGCTATTTTGCAGCAGACATATATTAACAATTGTATAAAATATATGGTGGGTTGCACAGGTTAAAGTGATTTAGATATGTTTTTTTTTTTTTTTTTGCCTTGAGACAAACAGGAAATGCAAAGAGAGAGCAGGGGAATACACTGTAAACTGTCCAGCAAGCTGTGAGTCAAACCTGATGTAATGCAAAGTAAAATTCCAGCCATCAATCACATAACTGAGATCTCATCAACAAATTCACATGTGAGCTGGGTGATGCAAGTGACTAGATAGAAGAGCCTGACAACCTGTCATCTTTTTCTCCAACTGTGCAGACTGTGCACATTGTTAGCCATAGCTAGCATCAGACTTTTACTGCCTATGCCACTGGACACATAACAGATCAGCTGGAGGCATTTGTCATCCTCCAGAGACTGCATAGCTAGCAATCATCTCTATACTACTGCCAAGGCAATGCTAAAACATAAACATTCCGGGATCCTTTTATTTCCCCAGTGGACATAAGATAGAAACCAATAATAAATGACTGTTGACAGCATGTCAGCATTGAGGGCTTTGTTGAAAAATACGCTGTCATTAAGCGCAGTCAGTGCACAGCAACCTTGTGCAGAGGATTACTAAGTGACTGGTGACTTGATCTACAGTAGACCTAGCATACTGCTCACCCCCCACACAGGATGCTATAGAGACACCACTGTGTGGACCCACCAACCAGTCGAGCAACCGTGGAGGCCTTTGTGAGCTGAACTATCAGCACTAGTCCTCGGGACATGGAATACCATCACCCGGAGGGGCAGGAAGGTGATCCAGGAAGAGGAATGATACTTACTATATATAGTTAGGCTCACCTCACCCTAACATAAATCATCTCTGAAATTCAAACTCCTGAATGGGGGCAGGACTCCAGTTGTGCCAGGTAATAGGCACTAAGCAGGTGTGAGGATACTCATGAGACCCCAACAGAGCAATGCTTTATTGGAGTTTTATCTAGTGTACAAGTGGGTTGTCTTTGGACAACCACCTCACACCAGAGCCTTCTTGACCTTCAAGGAAAGGGCAGCACCTGGGGGACTCCAGGGGAATTTCATTGCTCAAATTGCCTATGATGGTCAAACCCAGAGCCAAGGACTGGGTGGGCTGCTATTTGCATTTTGTATTATATTATGACTATAGTGTTTTTGTCCACTGAAACATGGAATTATCAACCAAAAAGTTGTAAAGTCACTGACATTTTGAAGCATCAGTGTTGTAATACATGATCTGAGCAGTCAGGCAACAAAAAGTCACTTCCACTACTGTCTCTCATGTAGGCTACATTAGAAATCTGGTTAAGTGCAAAGTTGGCCAAGAAATTAGATTTTCCAGCAAAAGCATAGCAGTGCAAAATCATTTACTCTGGACAATTAAAGAAACCCAGCTTGTCCTTTATGTGACATTTAGGTGTCCAGGTCCTGTAGACAGCCAACAATACCCAGGTTACCTCAATGCAACTAATTACAGAGGGAGAAGCTTGTAGAGTCTACAAGCTTCAACTTATCTGTCCCAGTGTAATTAGTTGCACAATTGCAAAAATACACAAAAGTGAAATGATGGTAGAAACTTAATGAAGTCATTGATCTCACTGTTGACACTGAGCAGGGTGAGCTAGTGGCAAGGACAGTCTTTATTCAGATTCTGGTTGTGGTGCGTGAGGGTCTTCCTCCATTTTCTCTTTTCACAGGAACGTTTCTTTTGTGGCAGATGAATGTCCCCTCAAGGTGACCAAGTGGACTAGTGTAATGATAAAAGAAAAGAATTAGCTCAAATGTGCACTAATACATGACATGTTTTGGTGGGGTCTGATTTCCCTCTCTTGTACTCGAACCCCCAGTCTCCCTTGGCAATTATGTGCATGACATTGTTTTTCGCTCTCTGTTCCTGTGATTAGAAAAGATAAAGCCTAAAAAAATAACAAAAAGGTACACTATGCTAAATGAAATACCAATGTTCTGTTTTAAATAGAAATGCTTTTGCAACAATAATTTGTATGTGTCTTTGTGTGTTCAGCTCCAGCTACTGTATTATTATGTTGCAGTGAGCAGAGCGCATGATGGAGGCTGAGAGGAGAGTGAGCAATAAGTTACTTTTTTGTATTGTGAGTGTTGCAATTGTTGCTAGGTTACTGAAAAATGTAACTGATGCCGTGTTGTGACCAGCGTGGAAGTGCTGTTCACATTACCTTCTGCTGAATATCGTGTTTGTTAACCTTAAAATTCAAAACCAGAAAGCCAACTATGACTATGATTTGTGGAAGTTAAAAATACAGCTGCCCTCCTGCAGCCCTCCCCTTATGAGTTTCAGACACACATCCAACCCTGCTACGATTAGCAGATGGATAACTATAAGGGACAGTCAACTGCCACTAATGTAAGCATGCTAACATGCTCACAGTCATAGAGCTGAGCCAACATGCTTAGGTACCCTGTTAACTATGTTCATGAACTCATTTCACCGTGGTAGCAGGCTGACTATATCTATATATGGATGTGATATGATTATTATTGTTGTAAGGCCTGTTTCAGGTTAAAACACGAATTAATACAGCAAAAGACATTTAACTTTCTTTTATTGTCTAGTTTGACAGTCAGACACAACTGAAAAAGAACATATATCTTCAGTAGGAATAAATTCCTCTAAAAACTGCGGCCACATGTCTCAGCTCATACACTCACTTTGGTCTATACTCCACACCACTGAATGACTGCCTGGAAAAAGACGCGTGGTACGGCAGGTTTACATGACTCCCAACTGTAAAAATGAAACTCTGAGAAGAACGCTAATCTTTAACTGTGGAGACACGTACGCAGTACACAAGACGCAGGTTGTAGCGCTGGTCATTTTCTTTTATAAATGGGCCGCTCCAGAGTTTGACTGTAGCAGCGCTAATGGAGCTAACCGGTAAACAGATTTGTGTCATTTGTATCAGATCTGTGCCAGCATTTTTGGCAGTGTTGGAGGAATTTCCAAAACCGGTATTGTAATCGGAACAACTCTAATGCTAAAGTAAAGGGTCAAGACAGGTTCTTGTTAGTTAGTTTTACAGATATCTGGTTATAAATTATAATTATTATAAATCATTATTATGGCCTGAAGAAAGAAAGAAAGAAAGAAAAGGGCATTATTAATGTGAATCAAATTTTACTCAAATCTGCCAATTAAAAATCGAAACCTCATCAAAATCTGTACAGACATCAAATTCTGTGATTTGTCTTTGTAAAACTTCACTGGAACCAATCTAACACCTACTGAGATTTTTCACCCTCGGCCAAAGTAGAACAACTGCTTGTGCAGCTAAAAACTCAAGTTTATAACCCAAGAGGACAAATAAAAAAGAACAAATTGCTAAATTTCTAGGAACACACCAAGTAATGGATAACAGAGATGAAATATGAGGAATAGAAGTTGAAGGGATCCAGAGACAGACAAAAGAGAGGAAAGAGGTGATGCTACACTCAAATATGCTCCGACACACCCTCACCTGCTTCCACTGGACCACCCATTAACAGTAACGCAGCCATCGAAACGATTGCCTGAAATCCTGATTCTAGGAAAAGAGCTGACATAAGAGGTGAAAGGAGAAAAGGCACATAAAGCAGAACAAGCCATTAAGCTGACTGACCTTGTGTGTGAAAGAGAGGCAATGATTTCCACTAATAATGATGGTTAGTCTTGTCTCCCACTGACGGAACACGTTTCCTTACCCTGGGACCAAATGAAATCATTTGTAATACACAATAAAATGTCAAGCTGCCCATAGACCAGACAGATTGTTCTATTTCTGTGAGGAGACAAGTCAGAAAATAAACAACTTTTATTTTCTTTGATGTTGCTGATGAGAAAGAAATAAGGTTTTTTTCTGCTCTTTGTATGCTCAATTATTAAGAGGCAAACAACTCCAAATATGTTTGTGAGTATGTTCATGTGACGTCTGATGTCAAGTCCTATTAGTCTAATAAATTAGTCTTTGCCTGCTCCTTTAATAAAGTGGAACATACATTTATAATGGGAACAAATGGGCTTGTATGAAAGAGCTACCTTTTATTATTAGAACAAAAAAACAACATTGAAGTGTCAATTTGAAGTTGCTTGTTTGGATAAATTGTTTATTAGTGGACAATCAAACACAAATTAAGTTTCAAGTTGGTGCCTTTTGTAAAATGTCATGTTGAAAGAGTGAAAGAGTAAGAGATGAAAACTTTTTTTTGTGTTCAAGTATGCAAATACACGCATACCCTTATAAACATCTTATTTTTAAGTGACCCATTTCTTTCTTTCTTTCACATCCTTTCACAGGCTCTGATTAAACCAGTATTTGGATATATGTCTGTAAACTTGTGAGCTGAAATCAGTTCAGCACAGGAAACATCACTCTCCTGCTCTGACCCCTCTCTCTGTCCCTGTGCTCCTTATCCTCTTTTCTTCTTTCCTTCCCTCTGTTCTACCTGCTTTTCATTTCTTTGTCATCTCTTTGTAAACAATACAAAGTAGGCTGAAGGATTACTAGTGGGGCGTCCACTCATGAGACCTGTCTTATAAGTCATGTTACTTACTGTGTCCAGAAAAGTTTTCATGAAGCTTAGAAAATATCCTTTGTGGCACAACTTGGTTTGAAAGGAGAGTGAGGCAGGTGCCTGACTGATGCCAGACTGTATCTTAATCTCATGTGAGATTGAGTATGGGTCTGTCATGGTCTGTGTCTTTTGTTCCCTTTTGGAATTCCTGTTTTATTTTGAAGTTCAGTGTCCTGTCTTCCTGTCTGCTCCCTGCTGTGATTACCTCATGTGTCTCACCTGTGTCTGATTGCACCACCTGTGTCTTGTTTCCTTGTGTACTTAACCTCAGTGTTCTCCCATGGTGTTTGTCTGGTCGTCTGTTGTCCATGCAGAGCATGTTGACCCTTGTGTGTTTTGTTCTTGGGTTCCTCCCATGGTCTTTCTACCTGTGAGTTCTCATGTTCCCAGTCTCTTGTTTTGTACTTTGTGGTTTTTCTGTTGCACTTTGCGTGAGTCTGGGACTTCGGCCCATTGACCCTTTCTGGTTGGTACTTTCTGTCCTACTTTGCAGACCTTTTGTTTTCCTTTTTATTTACTATGTTTGTTGCCCATTACTTTGAGGTCTCTGCATTTAGGTCCAGTTTCCCATAACCCTGACAGGGTCTGGGGAAGGTGTATTCACAATAAACTTTCAACAGAGGTAGATCAAACAGTATAAAGGATGAGCCACAGTGGTGTACACAACTGGATAGACCTCAAACCAATCAGAGCAATGCTCCAGGTGACATATACAGAGTGACAGAAAATGTGTCAGTAAATGGGGCTGTTGTAGTTTTGGAGGAGTGATGGTTTCACTGGTCTTCTGTCTGACCCTCACCTATGGTCATGAGTTTTGTTTAGTGACTGACAAATTGAGACAGATGACGCAAGTGGTTGAAATGAGCCCATGAGGTAGGGTGTTGAGTGGTGACACCCTGGGAGGACTCAGCAAAGAGCTGCTGCCCCTTTAGTCCCAAACATAGAACACACTGGAGAGACGATCTATAATCTTTCGCTGCTATGGCTCAAGAGGTAGAGCGGGACGTTCACTAATCGGAGGTTGGTTTGCCCTTTGGCAAGACACTGCACACTTGCCCTCCGATGTATCATCAGATGTGTGTATGATTAGTTCCCCAAAAGCTTGCCTGTGAGCAAAGCAGCACAAATGTGTGTGTGAAAGGGTGAATGCAATGAAACAGGAGTGGTCCGAGTGACTAGAAGTCCATTAACCATTCATCTATCTCACCTGGCCTGGGACCACTCCAGGGTCCTCTAGGAAGAGATGGAAAATGACGGTGGGGAGATGAACCTCTCCTACCACTACCTTGACCTGCTGCCACCATCCCTGGATCACTGGATGGATGAATGAAATCTTATAGTAGACAAATGAACAAATTTCTTTTGAGTTCAACATGACATGACATCAATATTGATCTAACTCAATGACAACTGTCCCTCTTCTCTCTGTCCCTCTCACTTCTTATGGCTTTTATGACAAACATGCTGAAATGAAACTGTTGCCATGGATCACTAGACAAAAGTGTCCTCTGACTCTGTTCTCTCATCTACCTTTTCATCCCTTTGTCGTTCAGTCTCTTCTACTGCCTTCTCGGGCAGAGTGACACTTTCTCACAGTATCCATAGCAACTTGCTCTGATGTTCCATTTTACTAATTTAAGTGATGAAATCACTCAGAGGAACCGGTTCTCACAGTAGTGACGTTGTTGTCATCCTCAACATTATGTTCTCAGTTCTGTGGCTCGACGTTTTATAATCATTTACATATTTTGATCTGAAAGTCAGTATCCGGATAAAAAATTGCTGCAGCAGAAGGTCAGCTGTAGAGTTACATTGCTAAGAATCCTATGCATTAAAGGTCCTACATTTGAGAGAGAAAGAGATTTCACCTTGTTTTACAAAGTAGATCTAGGCTTTATATTAATACTGTGAAAGAATCAAAGTGCTCAGTTCACAGAGAAATGCACACAGCCTGTATTCAGAAACATTAGCCTGTAGCTAGCTGCTTTTTCTCAGCAGGCGCCCCTTCCTGGAGAACCCATGTCTCATTTAATACATTTCCTTTGGCAATTAGTCTAACATGATCTTGACTAACTGTTTGGGGCATTTTTTGTGAATTGAGCTGTAAACACACTCACACAGACTAACATGTTAGCTAGGAGCTGCTTTACACATGCTACAGACAGAAAGCAACATTAGAGTTCATTTGAAATGTCTGTGGAGACCTCAAATGTTTAGGTCCACTATTCATTCTGCTGAGGTCCTTACCAGCTCCTGAGGTAGATGACACTTTAGCTGGGGCTTTATCAGACGTTTTCCACTGATAACAGCTGCCTGGAAACAAGACTGATGAGCACAGTGGCACTGAACAGAAATATGCTTTATTTGTTTAAGACTCAGTACTATTTTTACCTAGGCTTCTGACACAGACATCCATCTGATCCTCTCTTCTGATTGGCTGACTGCTTTCTGATTAATCAAATAAAAATGAAGTAGATTTCAGCTAAACAGTAACAAAAGTGAGCGGGGCATTACTGACTGCTACATCACAACATTACAGAAGTCCTGACAGCTGTGTGCATTTCCCTGTGGACTGAGCACTTTGCTACTTTCACAGCATCATGGAAGAACCAAGACCTTCTTTATAATCAAATATGTAAATATCACTTTCTACAATAGAATATTTTTTATTAGATCACAAAAACTGTACTGAAGAAGGTAAGGTTAAAAGAGTTTATTTACATCCATGTGCTCACCACACAAAACAAATGAGCTTTGGACTATGAAAGAGTTACGACAACCTCATGGGTCAGTGGAGAGGGTGTGTGTCAGCAGCAATCATAGTCTGGATGTTGACTTCAGGTGTTCTGGGTTTCTGACTTTGTGAATAACTTGACATTGGCTGTAGCACATGTGTCTGGGTGGAGTATATTAGCTCATGTTTAGCTCTGTGATTTTTTCTTTTTTTGTTAATGCCACAGACTGTGTGCCCTTTGTGTGTGTTGCAGCCTTGTTATCCCTGCGCCTGGAAGACCTGTGTCTTGAAAATAGACGTACATCCTTGCACCCCCTACTCAAGTTGAAATAGCTCTGTCTCTCTACCTTATATCGCCTGGTTGTCTGTGGTGTGTTTGGGTATGTGTGTGAGATACCGTGGTGTTGGACCCAAGCTATGAAAATAGCTTTACTTAATCCCTCAGGTTTCAGTAGCTGTCGCCATACCTTATATCACCAGAGCCAGGCAGGGGGAAAAGAAGCAGGAAACAAAATAGAAGAGAGATGCAGGGGAGGCGCAGAAAAGAGAGAAAAAAGACAAAAGTAGATGGAAACAGAGATGACAGGTGAGGTGAGGGTATTAGGATATATAAAGCAAAAGAAAACATCAAATACAACTGAACGAAGAAAAAACAAAAAAAAAGGGAAGTGAGTTAAAACTCTTCCATCAAATCCCTGTTTTCCACCCATACCTCTCTTTTTCTTTTTCTCTGGAGGACAGTCAGACAGTCACTCAATCCTTCAAACAGTGAATCTTCATCAATTATTCACCCTCAGCCCTTGTACTTTCCACTACAGATTGCAGGCTTATTGCGGAGCCCTGTAATCACATCTCCCCTGAGCCAGCTCGGGCTGAAATAGTAATGGAGTATACGTAACATCTAAAGCCACGGCATGTTGGGTTGTCATCTGCATTGTTGAGCCATCAACACCCACAGGGTCACACATCACATCATGACTCACTCGAACTGGCCTTAACCTTAAAATAGCTTCAAACTAGCCTGGAGAAAAAGGCCAGTTAACAACGTCACACACAAAACAACAATATTCGGGTTTATATACAAGTGTACACAGAGGACGGGTTATATGCGATCATTTGGTTTTTTCCACAAAGGTCAGGCTGTAAAAGAAACAGGAAGAGCTACAGTGACTCAGTGTGTTTTAAACAGAAGCTTGAAAAGTTTGAACATTAATTTAAAAGAAAACTATGATTCACCCCCACCCCCCCCCCACCCCCCCACCCCCAACACACACACAAAAAGAAAGAAAGAGAAAAAAAAATATGATTCATTGGTCTCCTAAAAAAAAGAAGTTTAAAGTTTCATTAAGATAAAAACTTACGCAATGGCATGTTCTGCTTAACTCACTGTAATAAACGTGATGATTCTGCCTTTGTACGATTATTTAGCTGTGATTCTAGAGATGGCCATGAAAAGCTGGTCTGTCAGCTGGTAGGTCCACCACATTAGGCCCAAACTAAAATCCCATCAACCACAAGATGGGTTGTCTGTTGACTTTTCCTTTAGCTTTGCCTGTGGGTGGAAACTTTCAATTACCTCAATGGGTTGGCACCAAATCTTTTTTTCCGAACATTTTTAGTTCCGAGATGAAGTACCCTGATGACTTTGGCACTCTTCTGGCTGGATTTCTACCTCTTTATATCTGTGGTTTTGTGTGTAAAAACTATTGGATGGATTCACATCAATCTTTTCTTTCCTTTTTTTTCTACTACTAAGTGCTACTCAGAAAACATTAATATGCTAACATGCTAAACTTAGATGGCATGTTGAATATTGTAGCTGCATGAAGAGGAGTCAGCTGATGTGGGCGGTGCAGGGCAACAAAATGATGATAAATTACCAGGAGTGTTATCAGGTTTTGTTTCACTCCTTTTAAGCATACCTTTAAACAAGAAAAAAAGAAGAAATAGCTGAGTGTGTGTGTGTGTGTGTATGTGGGTGGTGGGTTCTTATCATTTCTGTATAGGTCCAGCAGCTGCAGAACAAATTACATGCTGAAGCTATTAAACACTCAACAGATATGTCATCAAAAATAGAGGCTCTATCTCCACTGAGTACTTGTGTTACTTTTTAAAGGAGGAGCCTCACTGCTTCCTTTGAAACTCAGCTTGCTTTATACAAAAAAGAAGGAAAGAAAAAAATGAAACAACAACGATGAGGCACTCAAAATGAATTTCAAAAGCAGAGTGAGGGAAAAATGTCAGATTAAAAAAAAAACACTGCAGCTGAGAGTAAATAGGCAGGTTCAGAGATAATTTGGTTGCAGCAATGAAAAGACAGCTCAAGTTCTAACCCTCTAAGCAGTGAGATTTATTGCGGGCATACAACAAGTTCAAACTCTTCATCGCTATTTGTGAACCTATTTTGAGTGACATGGCGCAAACCTACTTCCTGTATTTGTGTCAGCAAATGCAGTGCAACATTTTATCGTCTCTGCAAAGCAAATGACAGAGCAACACATGGGTCACATTTATTTTGGAAATGACTTCAACCCTGTGTGTCTTGTTGACAGTTGAAGCAGGAAAAACATGATGCTTCTCAACAAATGCAAGAGAGACTTAGACTCTAATTTAGTTGGCAAAAGTGTCTGACGAATCACCATAGACTCCATACAATGTTTATAATGAAGTTGCACGCTGAAATTAATCAATGATTCCTTGTTTCCCTTGATTGAAACAAGAGTTAATATTGTGTGTAATACTGGTGCAGCTCTTGGTGAGTACAGGGAAACAGTTTGATGTTGAACCCATAATGTGTCCTTGAGACTGTGAAGTAAACAGTTGATGAAGCTGGGTATACAGGTGTAGCAAAACTTACAAATAGCTGCACTATTGCTACTTCTGTGACATCTGGACCTGACAGTGCTCTTGTCATTAACATAAAAAAAAAACAAAACATTGAGTCATATGTATATATATTATAAGTCATAATGACTCTAATATACAACGATAACCTTCCAGGGTTCTCTTGACTATGGCTGACCTCATGTTTTGTTGTTATTTAGTCTCATTCAACCAAACCAGCACACAAAAAGAGGTAACAATTTACCATAACACCATGATAATAACAGATTATCAATACATCCTATATGCTAATTTGTTTACAATATGTCATTCTGACAATCAAACACCAAATTGGTGCATGAATAACCAGTGAACAGTTGTTATTGTTTACAGTGCCCTTTGTTTTAAAGTATCAGCAGCTATCTGAAAAAAAAAAAAAAAAAAAAAAGTTTACCTGTATCTGAGGATGTGAATCTTCTGTTCTTAAGGTCAGGAAATGAAGCTCTGACATGTAATGACTCAGTGACAACTAAACAATGTGAGGCGCACTGAAACAGGGGCACATCTAAGTCAGACTGAAAGAAAAGGTGGACTAGAAATACACAGAAAAACTTCTATATTGCAGTTTGAAGGTGAAAATACGTCTACATCTGCAAAATACACTTTTGCATTTTGGACAGTGTGTCCTTCAAGGCATCCATCCCCAAAATACTAATGAGGCAGAAAAAATGGCTACTGAAACAATTTAAGATAAATAAATAAAGCCAGGGATGTGGAAAGATATAAATATGACTTGTCCAGATGTGAAACATGTTGCTAACTGAAATTAATTGCCAGGCAGCTGCAGAGAGTTGAGCACAGCTACACAGTTTGTGTGTGTGTGTATATGTGTGTGTGTCCACAGTGGCTTCAGGTAACAGGGCCGTGACATTCTAGAAAGTTCAGAGGCGTCTTAATGAGATTGAGGTCTGTGCACCGGGCCAGCAAGACAGGGGAGGGAAGGAGTACACACACACACACACATATGCACACAGGGATACACACAGTGGGGAGAGGCACAGCTACAAAAGCACAAGATAAGAAAAGAAATGAATTACCTTTCGTATTGTTCAGTGTGATTTAACACCTCACACAGACACGCACACCAACATACTGTATACATGCACGTACACACATCACGTCCCAGCAGTATCACACGATACTAGAGGAAGCACAGGTGATCCGCTCAGTTCCTTTTTAGATCTGCTTCCACTTCAAAGAATAACTATCAATTAAACAGCAGCTAAACAGATCAAATGTTGCTTGTGTGTTTGTGTGTGAACCACTTCTGTGAACAAGCATGTGTGTTGCCATTTGTGCCTGAATCTGTGTGCATGTGTGCGTAGTCATGCGAGCGTGCGGTGTGGGTGTGAACATGTGGAAACAATGCTGTGCGGTTGTGGTTTTGCAAAACAACCTTATGACAATTTAATGAATTAATCAAAGCTTATGGGTTTCTTGTTGTTGGATCGTGTTCAGCTTGTAGCAGGTGATGCGGGGCCAAGAAACACTGACCTAAAAATAACAAAAGGACCTGATCCACTGGCACAGGGCAGGAGCTATCATGTTAAATGGCTCTGGATTAAATGATAGAGGTGGCAGGTGAGACCATGTGGAGAGGCTGTCACATTAAAGGAGAATACAGTAACTGGAAGCTAACTGGAAACTTCTACCTCTCAGTCTGATGAGTCATTTCAATTACTAGAGCAGCTGGTTTTAGCAGCACGGCCAAAGAAAAGTAATATAAGTCTGACCTTTCATCCATCCAAAGCTTTGTTCCAGAGCAAAACGTCTCTGCTGCTCGTGGTGAGATTGAAGCGGAACTGGCTTCTGGCAGCGTGTCTGCGTTTTGATTTGATTTTTACGTGCAGCTGGAATCAAATACAAGTTGATTATTTGACTGTAGCCTGTGGGTGACCCATGTCAAAACAAGAGTTTGTCATATTTTACTGTCGCAATGCTATCTTGACAAATACATCCCGTGAGCTTTTGAAATCACATGCAATGAAATATAATAGGGCATCAGATAGAGGGGTAAGGGGCTGATGATGAGCGGCCCTGGGGCTGTCAAGGTCAGACAGCACAGCAGCCTGTCAATAGCAGAGACCCAGAGACTCTGTCTTCTCTCCTGTGTGAACCTGTCTATAATCGGAAAATCAGGTTATATTCTTCATTCTGCATCTTCTGGAAAAAACATAAAATGAGATTAGATTAGATTCAACTTTATGGTATTTTTCAACTAATAATGGTGTCATTATTGGGCCAAGATTTATATTAGCATCAGATCTGTGTAGTAAGTAAGTAATAAAAGAGGTTGCATCTACTCTAATTAATGAATGATTTAATGCACCAACCAGTAATTATCCTGTGTGACACTCATCAAAGACACCCACCATTACTGCATGACCAAGCGCTGCATGCTGGGTCTGGGTAAATGCTGGCAGTTTGAAATAACAAAAATATAGTGTGCCTTACCTGCGTGCACTGTCTAAGTAGATCATACCTCCATGTGAGTTTGATGGACCTTTGCTTTGGCTGCTTGCATTATAAAGGCAATGCTGTAATGCAACTAATTGCAAATACTTGGTTACATCCTTAAAGGTACAGTGTTTAGGATTTTCAGGGAAAAAAAAAAAGACTTATGCTTGGAGGGCTGCCGCAGTGAGCATGAGAGTCTGGAGAGCGGGCCAAAGCTAGCAGATGTTTGATGCCTCATATTATGTGCTGGGACCCTGTTTGTACTGTTGACAAAGTAGGGTGGTGCTCTGAGCATTATCTGTGGCTATGAGTGGCTAGTGGTTAGTTCATGGCTACAAAGACAGCAGTATTTTGCTATGTGCGGGCTTTGCTGAAGTCACTACAACTAGAGTCGTCAAAATTGATCTCCCGAGGGGGTGTTGCACTCGGTCTCACAGTGTGATAGACCATGGGTTAAATTTACGCCAGAATATCCCTAGAATTTTACGTATTTATCTACTTTCCTAAATAAAATATCTTAGTTTTACTCAGGTACATTTCTCCTAAGTGTCTTTGTTACTTGCTAATATAAAATGAAGGTTTGCAAAATAATAGTTGGTGAATCAGTGCTGCTGGGTTGGAAGTAAAGGCGCAAATTTGAGGTGGTGATATAATAAATTTCCCTTTGGGGATCAATAAAGTATTTCCTATTTCCTAATATGTGTCTGTCACCAACAGCCAAGAGTCTCAACTAAAGACTAAGAAGAGGGTCTGTGTCATCACAGTAACGATGACTGATACCTTCACAGAGGCCACTGCTGCAGGTGCACACAGACCACAATAATGAACTCAGTGACATTGAACATAACATTATATGTCTTATTTGCACTTTTATTTCAATTCTTCTTTTTCACTCACTTTTACTTCCAATACTGAAATAGATTTAATGTTGAAAACCACCATTGATGGTTAAGTACAAAGAAGTACCAAAGACATTTTCTGGTAAGATACCAGTACTTTTACTTAAGTATTGCTACCATGTACTTTATACAAGACTGTATGATTGATGCCAAGAGTACAAACAAAAGAGGATCATTTTGTTTTGATAATCTTAACATCAATCAGCTTCTGTTAATATCATCTTTGATATTCTGATGATGATGGTTCTAAAATGAGAATGTCCTTTCTGACAGTGGAGCCAAAGTGAAAACCAGTTGGAAAACTAAGAGGAAAGTTGTCTGTTGCTACTTTAATCACATCTTTGTACTGTGAATGTGACCTGTGACAATAAATTTGAAAACAGAAGCACAATGTTCACATGTTCACTCATCATATTTTTTCCTTTGTCAAACTGAATATAAAATACATGCACTGTCTGTCATTACCTTGGACTTTCTTCTGGCCTAAGATTCAAAGTCTGACAAACAAGTAACATTCAGAGCTGTATTTACCTACTTGTGTCACAGCAGCTGTCAAGAAATGGCACTGTGACACACTGTTCACGTGGAAGTGAGCTTCAAACATACATTGCAATTAACTTGGGCTAAATTTGTTTTGTGCTGCAAATCAGATTTCATATGAACTATCCATATTTTCCACTGATGTTCGCATTCACCAGTGAAATGTGACTTTGACTATTAAAACCTCTACAGGAAAATGGAAGATCTACTTGACTTTGATCACGTTTTCTTCTTCAGAGTTTGTTTAATGTGATGGTGATCACATCAATAACAAGTGCAAAGTTTACCTATTCACATATTAGATCCTTGTTTAGAACATTAAAGGACACAGAAACATCATAGTCTGCTAACCAATCTAATAGCTCTATGTGCAGAGCTAGTTCTGTAATGAACTGACTCTAACAGCAGCAGACTAATTACAGTACTGGACAGGCCACCGAATCAGCAGTGAACTCTGGGTCATGTGAACAGTCAAGCATTCACTTACTGTCATACAGTGTACAGCTACATGGCTGTTTATCTTAGTCCAGCTGGCAGTTTCTACTTTAGCTTTGTCAAATCTAACCTCTTATGGCAAATACCATCCATGTGTAACAAGAGAAACCCAGAAACTGTGAACACTCTGGATCCCAAAAGCCCCCAGTGCACAGTGTATCATCAAGTTCACATAAAACTGAATCATAACTATTTGCTATAAAAGTCATTATCTCAGTGACATCTCTCACTGGCAGGATGTTCAGCAGACGTCTTATCAATAATAAATCTCAGGCATTTTCAAAGCATGGCATTGTTAACAGAGGAATCATTTCATCACATGTTCCAGTTCTTGCCAATAGAGGTTTTGTGCCAGTAATTGCCTCACATCCATGTTGGAAGTCCATTAAATGAGTGAGTACAAATGTATATTAAAACCAGGCTTGTCAAGGCAAGGTAGACTGAGATAAAACACAGTTGTGGGTCCTGAAATAGCTCATTCAAATGTTGAAAATCTTCCTTTGCAAGACATTTGCTTTGTAAGACATTTACCTTTTGGAAATACTATTGCTTTTTTTTTTTTTTTTTTTTTATCGTTGTCTCTAACTTTTTTGTGCATCTTTTTGTGTGTGTGTTGTCTAGAATGAAGTCTCGGCCACACAGCGGGAAACACAGGTCTGTTCTGCCTCTTTCTCTCTACATCTGGTTCATAATTTATTAAGAACACATTGATATGCATGACACTGCTCTGCTCCCTCTTCATTTATATTCACCACGCTGTTACAGCAAGGAGAGAGAGAGAGAGAGAGAGGACTGGAGGAAAAGAAATATGTATGTATCTATGTTTGCGCAGTGAGACCATTTTGGTGTGTGTGTGTATGTCATGTAGATGAGATATGCTGTACAGTTGATCAGATGCTGAGCTGGCACCTGAACTAACCTGCAGTTTAGAGTGAGTGGCCATCAGCTCTGTCTGTCTGTCTGTCTCCTGCTGTCTCTTGCTCATGAATAAGGTCTGAATGTAAAGTTTTTACCCTGGTTTCCCACTTAGAGACAGAGTTATGAGGGTTTAATTAGCGTTTTTTTTTTTTTTTAAACATGAGTCTATACATGAATCTGTAATTGTGCTTTGAATTCATGTAATGATTCATCGCTTTGCTAAAATATTTTCTGAAATGCTGCCTATTCATTTCTCAAGTAATCATGATGCACTCCACTTTTATTATCATATTATCACCGTCTTTAATATTAGTACGTTGAACATTTGTTTATGTTTTTTTTTTACTTTTCACTCTGATCTTATTTCCCAGCATCCTTGCACACATGCACATACAGAAGAGTTTGGAATAATATGTATCTTGTTAGATTTATGTCTTTTTCATACAGATATCCCAAATGTGTGCACCGAGTTCCCTCTGAATGCTTTGTTTTTGTGACATCGTAAATAAATAGATACACACTGCATGTTAATGTGGGTGCTGTAGTGCATGTGCATCTCTATGTTCATATCATTTCTGTGCTCTCCGTGTGCCTTAAAACACACACACACACAACGACAATTCAATAGATGATTGCGAATGTAATTTTAAGTTTAAACCACAAATCATGAGCATTCTGTTGATTTGAACAAGAGTGTCTTAACTACTTTTAATGGGACTTCTTTGGAAAGGGTCTGTTGCCATAAGTATCTGGACATCTGGACTGATGACAAGTTGTCTTTTAAAACACACACTGAAGCCTTTATTAGCATTCTTTTATAGAAACAAATCTTGCCTTCCCTATTACTGTAGGAAGCAAATAGTACAAGCTACATTTTTATCAGTCTTGGATTACGGTGATGTCGTTTATATGCATGCTTCTCCCTCTACACTGAAACCACTTGACACAATTTCATCATGTGGCAGTTAGATTTATCTCTGGTGATGGGTTCATGACCCATCACTGCCAACTGTACCAAAATGCCAGATGGACTTCAGTGACTCTGAGAAGAGAGCAACATTGTTTACTGTTCTCTATTTATAAGGTCTTCTTCACAAAGTACTGTTTATCTAACAAACTTACTTTTAAGTCATTCAATTACTCCACTCGAGCTCACAATGCCTTGGTCACAATGTTAGAACAGATATAGGAAAAATAGCCTGTGAGTGTTTTGCACCATCCGCTCTGATTGTACATGTACTTTTTGAAATTGTTGTTGCTCTTCGTAATATTGCTTTATGTTACACCTTGTATATATTGTATTGTTGATTGTTGTAATCAGGGCGCCATTGAAAAAGAGAGCTTTCTCTCAATTGGCCCTCCCTGAATAAAAAAAGGTAAATGAATGAATCAGCAGAAGGATAGGTATGTGATGTGATAGGTATGTGAAGAGCTGCATTTAAGGTTTAGAAATGTCTGGGGAAATGTAGCTTCTGTGGACACTGCAGTGTTATTTGATCACTAAAACAGCTTCACCACTGAAAAGTTATTTGATGTAGAAAACAGCGACGTTATGATGACAGTACTGAGAAATAAACTAAACTGAGAAATAAACTAGCAATGCCGCTACCGCCCAACACTGATGAACACACAACGAAAAAAAAGACTTAACTGTGTTCTGTACCACAGATGAGATGAGATGAGAACAAGCACTGATGGTAACTTCAATTGAGGAGGCAGGATCAAATGAAGGAATGTTGCACTTCTACCTGGGTCAATCCATGATTCATTTGTGCAACAAGAGGACTGTGAAACACTTTTAAATGGGCTCCTTGTGGGTCTGCACTTTGGAACTTGTCATTTAGCTCCTCTGTGAGTTCTGACCCTCAGGAAATGAGAGATACCTGTTGAAACCGTGACCACTTCCACTCTTTATAAAAGCCCACAAATCACAGCAGGGATACTGCAGCACATAGTGGTGACAGCCTCCCTCTGGGGCAGAGTGAAGGGGAAAGAGGTGTTTGCCTCAGTGCCACTGTGGGAGGGAGGCAGCTCTACCACCCGGGGGGGGGGGGGGGGGGCTGCAAATGGTTTTCCCTTTCTCAGTAGGGACAAAAGACTGGGGCATCTAGATGAGCTCCTAGCAACAGCTGACAGTAGCTCCCCAACTGTGTTTTACTGTGGTACATGGGCATTTAAGTGACTGTTACCTGACCATGGGCAGAGTGGCACAGATCTGCACAGGATACTCAAATACCTGAAAAGGAATGATCAGAATTCTTACACCAAACACTGGCAACAAAAGCATCAATGCCACTCAGAGAGATCCACCTGTGGAGCAAGCAGCTTCACTATGATTTCTGAAATCCACACCTTTGATGCACAACTCCACCATCGCAGAAGTTCTGTTCTGTGACTCTTGATTTTTAAGACAGACAGATTTTGTGAAGTGAAATGATGTGATGTTATATCTTTGGCTGATATTCAATAGGCACATTTTTAAGGTATCAAACTGGTGTTTTATTGTGGTCAATAGTCCATCAAGAAGACAGGATATAGTGCTAGTGATAGACAAGATAGTGCCAAGATAGACAACCAGCTCATCTGTGTATTGAAGCAACAACAAGCTTGACAATGTTTTTCAAGTCCAACAGTATTTTTGTGTCATTTCAGGCACCAGGTGCTCAATATGAGAACAAGCCCAAGATTTCACAGATTCTGACCTGCTGTCCAGGTCAGTGAGGTTCAGGGGGCAAACTACCTGTGACTTTAATGTGAAAATGCAGCCCATGGAGCTTTTTCAGATTGGGAAACAACATCTTGTTTTGATAAACTAGGATTCATTGCAATTTGGTTCTTTTAATCACAGCGTCTAGCAACAGACAAGATAGGCCCCAGGATAAGCTGGCACACACACATGAGGAGGAGTGAGTACAGAGGCCCAGAAGCAGAGACAGAGAAAGAGGATGAGACTGGGGCGGGTGGTAAGATAAATGGAGGGAGGAAGAATGAGAACACACACCGTGCTCTTCTTTCTTTTTGTGTGTGTTAGTGTTTTAGGCCTCTTTGCCTGTGCAAATTCTTCACATACACATTTGCACCCACCACATCCTCCTAATGTGAGCCAGTGGAAAGTACTTAACATTTACTGATGTATTAAATCACTGAGGAGTGTTTTGCTGCCAAATGACACATTGATCTGCTGTCCTTGTGTTACATACACCAGTTTGTTTTCAGTCTGAGTACCCAGCACTCATCACCATGTCACTGCGTCAGTGCTCAGGTTCTCGTTTGAATGAAGGTGTTGCCTCTTAACAGACTCCATCTTCCAAACATCCTCAATTTCCTCAGAGACGAGCAGCAGCAGCCTTATACAAAGAGTGCTTCAACAAGCCATTTGCAAGTACCAGTGTTGTTAGCTGCCTAGGTAACAACAGTGTTGGAGAGCGTCAGCATACATGACTTCCTCCGAGATAGTGGTTATCATATGATTATACGTTGTCATTACACAAAACACACCTCTATGACACAGAGGTGGGAAAACTTTATTGTTCACCTTGTAATATTGATCTTTGTGCTGGTGATGCAGCAGGTACAACATGAGCTTGTTTCTTTTATATAGTTTTGTTCTTCTCAACTGTGTTCCATCCATCACCAATAATTCAGAGAAGTTTCACTGAAATCTCATCTCTGTTTCTGCAGGAACACCCAGACCATACTCACACTTTACTGTGTACTCCATCAAAAGTGCTTGTCAGACTGGCCAGTTGTGCAGAGTTGAGGAAGGAACCTGGGTTTAATTTCTTTCTTTATCGCTCTCTATTTTTTCATTCTTGACACACTTATTTCAGTCACTCTGTCATTACATGCGAGTTAATGCTGGATGTGACTGTTGAGTAGTCATGGAGATCACCAAGAGGTCAGGTCTGCTAAATTCCTCCTACAGAAGAAGACAAGCACCCTAATCTATCCAGGCACTGACAGTACAGTGAGGAGCTCAGACTTTGAATAATGAATCCCAGAATATGATTGCTACAGCTTTAAATCCAAACAACGCATTAGTGTCAACAGTCTGAGTGAGTGTAAACATCAGCCCTCTGTGTTTTAATTCACCGCTGTCAAAAATAGCCTCACACTCAAGGCCCTTTTTTTCTTTCCTCCATCAGGATGAATCATGTAGCTGAGGGGGTAAAGTTTGACCCTCCCTGGCTGACTGTTTCGAAGCCATATCAAAGCGGCGGTGATAAAAATCAGCCTTCATTTCGAGTCTCATTTCTAAAAACAAAAAATTAATAATGGGTCATTTGCGTATATACAGTGCAGCTCAAACCATGCAAGCTGGAGAAGACAACGATCACCAGGAGTTCAGACGCCTCAGGCAGAAGCATTTATTAATGCGCACCAAGGAGAAATATATGAGCAGCCAACATGTGAATCAGAGGACTGCTCCACCAATTTTACAAAGATATCTGGTTCTACATGACGTGTACATTTACTACATTCTTACTCTTCTGTGCCCGAACCCAAATAAGGTTAACCTTAATTCACTTTTTTAAAATGTATTTTTCCAAAGTCTGTGCTATAAATGGCTGCTATTTTTTGAAGAAAGATCAGGGAAAAGGTTAAGGACATAAACATATCCGTATTCATCCATGTGAACGCACATTTAACAGAGGCTGAATCTATTTTTACCGCCTCTGTGATGCCTGACATCTGCAGGGCAACACCACAAACACTCATGAGGTAAGGACACTGTCTCCAGTTATATTTTCACCCTTACCCTCGCCATGAGCCACTACATGTGCATGTCGCTATAGGGCAAGACTACTGAAAATATCCTTTTCCATACAATCATAAGCAGTGTATCAGCTCAGTGGAAATATGCTTCATATGTCATTATTATTTCTCTTCAGGATTGACTTTAGTGTTTTGGATCAAAACATCTTAAATAACATTGCTTTTAACATGTGCCTACACACATGGCTTTCATATATGGGAGGGTGTATCAGTGGATTTCAGAGGATAAAGCCAACTGATTTAAGTGGTTTTCTTTTCTGTTTTCAGTGATTTTCTCAACATGTTAACACATTTTAGACTAGAAAATACTTAATGGGTTGCTATTGCTACATATAATAAATGTCCCTGCAGGGTTAATACAACTGACTTTTTTATTGACATATTTTGATAATTACAGAGATGAGTCATGTGACAAAGTGGGTGAGAACATTTGTCCCTTTGTATTATTTCATTCAGGTCAACAAGCTTGTTTAGTATTTGTTTTTAGCCAGTAGTCCATCTTTGTTCTGTAATATGCAGACACATCCTATCCCAGGTTTGTTTGAGTTTTCATTATACATTTCAGTACAGATCATAGACATCAACATTTCTGGATAAAATCATACACAGACAAGTATTGCTAAAGGTAAATACATTTATTGTTTCAATTAAGTTTATTAATCAGTTATGTATTGTTTCAGTTAAATTGCTTTAGGTTTAAAGTTGTATTTTCATAGTCACCATGCAGTCCAGAGGCAAAAGGAGGAAGGACACCTTACTTCCTGCTTTTATAACACCTCATCAGTGATGTCATCAGGTGATTCCATCTATGGGGGGTATTGATAATGTGGAATGTGAAATGTTTAAGCGTTGTTGATATTGTGTGATGTATTGTGTTAAACAGATGTGTGTAAGAAGGGTAAGTGAATGGCTTAATGTGTGATAAAGTGAACATTACTAATGTAAATACTTACCTTTTTCCCAGAGGAAAGGGAGATCTTCCCTGCTGCTTGGTTGATTCTAGGTGGACTCCTGTCTTCTGCTCACAGTTGGCAGGGGAAAGCAGTTGGGTGTGGGCTGTCTGACAGAGAAGAGGATACCATGTTGTAGCAGAGTGCACATTGTGTTATTTTATTTTCATGTGGAGTTTAATTTTGTCAGTTAAGCTGTTAGTTAGCTGTTGTTTACCTTTGATACTTTTTGTAAATACTTTTTTCTTTTCTTTTTTTGGATGAATGCACATTCTGGTGTCATTCTTCTGTTAAAATATTTTTTTTCTTTTTTTTTCTTTTTTTGATACTGGGACCTTGCATTCTGAGTCTGCCTCCTAAAAACCCTTCACTCTGGCCAGGCTTCCCACAAGTCGTCACATGATGTGACGCTGACATACATTCATAGTCGCTGGAGGATGAATTGTAATATTGATCTTACATCTGTTTACATCAGATCTCAATATGTAACATAGTCAGACAGAGCTTGTGGAGTTTTCATTGAGGGGACTGCATTTCAATACTGTGACAACAATGTGAGAATTGCCTCTACAGAAATCCCTAACCCTCCCCCTGCCTTTCACCTCATCTGGTAGTATACTCCCCCTCCTCTCTTTGCACAGTCCCTCCCAAGGTTATGTAGCGTCTGAGTATCACAAACACCCTATTTTGTAATGATCATTTCAGACAGGAACTGGAGGACTTGTCAACAAACACAGTGCATCCCAGGTCAGAGGAAGCAATGGAGGATAGTCTCGAGGGACTGCTGTGACCTGTGAATGAGGGGTCATGTAACAGATGGAGGCAGCTGCAGGCGTCCAATGGCTACCTTTCAGTAGCCTTGTTACTCTACCATCCCTATGCTAAAAGAAGGTCAACACAGCCAATGATGTGAAGTTTGCCAGCACAGCAACCACTGTCCGTGAATTCGTCAGTTTAATTCTCAGGTGTGTCTGTGAAATGTTTGGGACAACTTTGTCTCTGCTGACATTGAGATACAAGGTGACAGCTGTCTCATCAGTGGGTCCAGCACAGGTCCAGTTTGCATAGAGTGGACCTCCATCATATGCAGGACTGCTGTCTGAAAATGGTATTATTTTACTGTGTTTCTATTTGCACCTGCATTAACATAGGATTTAGCTTGTCTGGACAGGATTTCCAAAATCCAGACTGTATGTTTATACCAGGTTTAAATGAGGACATAGATAACTCACACTTTTCCCCCACCCCAAGTGAACACAATGATAAATCAGCAATGACTTCAAAAGGTATAGTGAGGACATGTTCTATCATTTCCTTTCATTTGACCACAGCCTTATGTCGGTGTTACACCAAACATCTTATCAAGCAATGGCACTGTCACAGAAAGACAAGAAAAAAAGAAACAAAAGTTTTACTGGAGTTCCAGCAGGCCCCTGTTTTCTCCATTCTTTGGTGGAAGGACTTTTATTCCATCTTGATGTTCATATATAACATATTATGAACATATTCAGCCAAGGACCTTACTCACACATCTCAAACTTCACCTTGACTTCTGCACCCAGTACCATCTCTACATAACTGTCACTAAGCAACTGTTAAGTCTTAAATTTGCAGAGTAAGCATTTATCTCAGCTCACGTCTCACTTGTTCCAGTGTCACAGGTCCTGGTTAATGTCTCATGCGTTGCTGTCTCAGCTGTTCCAGCATCAGGTTTTCTGTCAACATTACACAAGTCTGGCCACCTCCAGCTTCTGGTTTCCACTTGGCAGTCTGTCAGTTTGTGTGTTTTACCCTGATGGAGTTCTTTGATATTTTGTTACTTTTTGCTGTTTTTTGTTCTTCAACATGCTGTTACACTTCTATGTGCTGCACTGCTTGTCATTAAATTTGGTCGTCCATTTATACTGAGTACTGATACACAGCTGGTAGTGTATGTATGTAATGACGATAGGTCAGGTTGAACCAAAACAGCAGTTTTGAAAACTGAAAACCACAAAGGACTCATTGATCCATTGTTAAAAAACAAATAAGTGACTATATTTTAACATGAAGGAATAATTGTGATAGGCAGTGGTGGACGGCTCTCTCTTCACTCCAGGACAGAGAGATAGAGAAGATCCTTTGTTCCTACAGTCATCAAGCTTTTTTAATTCTTCTGCAACTGGTAGATGTGCTGCCAGACAAATGAGTTTCTCTATAGGGGTTAATAAAATTATGCGTATTGTATTGTATTGTACCATGAATAGTAAAATTTGTCCTGTTTCATCTTTGGCATTTTACCTTAAAAAGCAGTAGAATCATGATTCGGAGTGTAGGAGCAGAGGCTGCCTTGTTTCCTGCAATTACACAAATGTTTTACAATTAATACAGAAATTAATTATTAATATTCAGAGCTTTTCTACAAAAAAAAAAAAACAAGCACCATCTCTATTTCAAAGTCAGCATTTTCAGTTTACTATCAAAATGCTCTGAAAGTGCAGTGAACCAAGTGAAACACTGTTTTCATTTGACATATACTTTTGAAATAAATGGAAGTGAACTGACACCATAGACTTTGTTACAAACCTGGAAGACAGAGAACCACCAAGATCTTTCACAGCTTTTATGGATGTTGAATATTTGATGTTAGTTGGGGCAGTAGGCCCAACTTGGGGGAGAGGGCAGAGCCAACAAGAATAAAAACTACACCATTCCAAAGCTTGGAATATATGTTTGTGTGTGTCTGCATGTGTGTGTGTGATAGACATCTTTCCCTGATCTGACCCATATACTGTATGAGCACACACTAATGCTTTCCCATGCAAATACACACACACACACACACACACACTCACTGCGACCTTTGTAGATTGATGCCAGTGACTAGAAAAGCTCCAATACTTATTCATTGAAATGTCAAGAGCAGGAAAATATATGGTGGTCCTGACACATCCCACCAGATGTAGTAGCTACTTAAACCTGGCGGTCAACCTCAAATGTGTGTCTGGATGTGTGAGTTTGCACTCCTGCATATTTGTGTCTTTTCTTTCATCTGCTGTTTGTGTATTACGTACAGTATGCCTTGCGAGTATGTGTGTGTGTGTGTTTGTAACCCTTTGTCTGTCAGTAACTGTGGTAATATGAAGTGGCAGAAAGCTAAGAGGTTTCCTACACTCTGCTGCTGACCATATGTCACTGCATACACTGATAGAGACAGAGAGACACAGCGGAGATGGAGAGAGAGGCTGAGGGAGCAAGAAAAATAAGAAAGACAGAAAGAAGAAAAAACATCAGGAGGTTACTGCACTCACGTGTCAAGATGCCAACAGAGGCAAGAAAAAAGGAAGAAACTTAAAAAAAAAAAAAAAAAAAAAAAAAAAAACCTTAGAGGAAACTATGGACTTACAAGCCTTTCATGAACTTCTTTACACACTAGGGATGGGTGGATTGCAGCCATATCCGTGGGCGAAGCAGTCAATCTACAGACCACACATAGGTGGGTGACATAAAAAAATAAAATAAAATGATGATGTTCTCTAACCTGAGAACTGTCTTTGAACTTTTTTGTCAGGCATGAATAAGTCACTATGCTCAGACAGCTACACTCATTCTGATTCATTATTTATTTTAGGCAACAGCCAAACATCGTGAACTTTTAAACTGTTTCTTAACATGAATTAGTCGTGACATTTAGAATTTCAGTCATAATCACATCAGACCTTGTTTAGGACAGTGTGATTGGATGCAGGACTCACATGCGATGGATTATTTACATATACATTCAGATTGTGATTCAGAGCCAATCAGTAAAGGTAGTATTCATTATAGTTTTTTTTTTCCTTTGAAGTGAAGTAAGAGAGTGAAGTAGTTTTTGTTTTTTTTTTTATGACATGATCACACATAATATAGACTGAGGCTGAAACAGAAAGCTTATTTACATCTGCCTGTATTCTTTGAACAAAATGAAAATTGCCACAATGTTATGGCTACAGACAGCTCGTAACTCAACTCTTTTGGATCAAAAAGCACATTATACATTATTTTAGTTTACATTTAGTTGTAGTTTATATTTTTAGTTTATATTGGCATTATTCCATAGTTCAACATAGTTCGACATGGAGGCATCTTTAGGTCCCACACCAGAAGCTTTATCGCTTCACACATGATAATTGTGAAAATGTTGCATCATGACATGTGGCGGGACATTTTTACATCTCATGTTGTTTTGTCTGTGTATGAGGTCAGCCAATTATTGTGTTTGGATTAGATCAGTGATTAGATTAGTGAGGCGAGGCTTCCTGGTGTGCATGCAAATGGCGCTAAGCAGGTAGAACAAACAAAAACAGTTTTGTTTCAATTATTTTAATTGGTGTTGTCTGTTTCTGTCCTCTGCTCTCAGTGTTTGACGGTAAATGATTACCAACGTGCACTGCTGGTCACTGTCAATGGAAATAACAGGTAATCTGGCAGGAATTCAGCACCATAATGCACGGAATGATTGTGATAAAGAGGGGGAGTTAAAAAAAAGAGGATTGGTGGAGAGAAAGAGCAGCAAGACAGTCAGTGGAAAAAATAAAGAAGGCAGCGATGGAAGCTGTCTAAAAAATGGACATGACATGCCAAACAAAAATAAATGAGGTCCAGATTAGGGGCCATCATCTCCAAAATACGCCCCATCTTCTGTTTGGTGTTATCACAATCACATTTATTCTCCTGTGCTTGCTGTCTGTCATCCGTTTTTCAGTCCTGTTGCTTTTCTTCCTCTCTATGAGCCCCACACACAGTCAGACAGTCAGCCCTGTTATAAATCCAGCC
The DNA here is from genome assembly GCA_019059645.1 of Caranx melampygus. NCBI lineage: Eukaryota > Metazoa > Chordata > Actinopteri > Carangiformes > Carangidae > Caranx > Caranx melampygus. The sequence goes on from JAFELL010002427.1 coordinate 845,799, forward strand.
TGGATGACTGAATGCACTTTTTTTTTCTTTTTTTCTTTCTTGTCTGAGACTTCGGGCAAAGGAGCCTTTGCTTTCATATCTATGTTGATGAACCTCACAAAATGAATTCCTGACTGTATCAAATGTTGAAGGCCATAGAAGATTTGTTCTCATATTCACACAAACACACAAAAACAGCTCCATAAGACGTCCTAGTTTTAAATCTGAAACTCAAAAACTTGCATCACCATCAGCTGATCCATACTGATACAATCACATCTGGCACTTCAGAACAAGGCATTTCATTCATGTTTCAGCACCCCTGATGTTCCTGCTGTGCTGACTTGCTGCTCTGTTCTACAGAAATCAACATTTGTTCAAACGTGTCATGCAAACAGTCGACGGCGGTGCCTTCAGCTCACTCTTGTTCTCAGGACATCTCGCTATGAGCTTGTTGTAGACTGTTCCAAGGCGCGTGACATTATTTTGGGTACCTTGGTAAATGTAAATAAGCCTGCTGCCACAGCTCTCGTCTGGCAAGTGGCAGGTTCCTTATAGCTGAGGAAGGATCTGTCAAAGCAGAGGACTGTGGTCCTGTTGAAGCTGCTGCTGATACTGCCACTGTTGCTGCCACTGTATAAAAGTTTTAAAATACAAATTTCTAAAGTTCAACCCTGATGGCTGCCGCAACATCCAGGTACGTATACACATGAGTATACATCAATTTTCATTTCCAAACTTCCTCCATCTGCATTTCCATCGTCTTTTATAACCATCAGTTAGATATAGCCCTTATCCATGTATGGTCACAGGTGGGATACACCCTGGACAGGTCTATCACTGGGCTGACATATAGAGACAAACAACCACACTAGCGTAATGTGCATGTCTTTCAAAAGTGGAAGGAAGCTGGAGAACCTAGAGGAATATCCACACAGACTCCAAACTCCAGGCCCAGGAATCAAACCCACAACCCTCTTGTCATCACCAATTCAATGCAAATGAAGTTAAGCCATTATTAGTGCTGAAATCTGCAGTCCTAGCAACTCAAGTCCAATTCCCCTACCTACACTCAGCATTAACATAGTTGTGCTATTGTTGCCATGATGTAGGTTTATCTATTTTTAGCTAGCACACTTTTGACTAAATCTAAATGATTAATAAGATGTCAGCCCTATTTTCAATTCAAGTTATTTCTCTAAACATGTATTGGATATACTGACATGCGACTTGTCACCTCAGCGAAAAGCATGTCCATTAAGCATCCTGAGACGTCCTGTTTAAGGTGCACAGTATGTGACTGTGCAGGCTTTTGGCCCAAATCTGGCCAGTGACCTTTATGACATGCGGTTCCCTCTCCAGGCTTAATTCCAAGAAAAAAACATTAAATAAGCCATTTGTGCATATTCTCGGCCCCCAAAGATCTTAATCAGTTGGTTGGGCACTCAGTGTGTCACTTTGGTCCAAATTTAAATATCTTGACATATATGGATAGACAGATGTAAATAAAATGCTACACTTGGGGTCAGTGGAGGATGAATGTTAATGACTTTATTGATCCTGACTTTTGTTCCAGCGTCATTGTTGCTGTCACAGTTTGCATTTCATCATTATTGATAGGTCTTACATAATGTGACCCAGACGGCAGCCAGACACCCGAGTGCCAAGAGACAGAGAGAGAGAGAGAGAGAGAGAGAGAGAGAGTGGTGTGTGGAAAGTCCAATTCTTTTTGTTTTGACCATGACTGACAATGAATTATGACTTGAATCCCTCAAGTATTTTGATTCAGTTTCTATATCAGCATCTCTTTGTTTGTCATGGCATGAAAAGAGGAGTGGCGGGCTAGCTCTCAACCACACAATCAAGTGGATAACGATGAGGGAGCAAGTGGAGTGATGGAGGAAAGTTCAGTTCCCTGACAGAGCTATTAGCCAGTAGCCTACTCCATGTGCCATGACACCAACTGCAAGTCAAGTAGTTTTTTTAATTATCTATAAAAAATCCCAATATCTAATTAGGTGCAGACACTCATGGTTCCCAAATGATGCATCATAGTGTCTTTGATCCCTCGACATTTCCTCCAGCATCATTAGTTTGAAACTCAACAGTTGGATGGATCTAGATCAAACATTCAACAAATGGGACAAAACCCTTGAAACAAGTTCAATAACATCTGGGACCATCAGTACCTGATACATAGGATTTAGAGTAAATTTTAGGGCTGTTAAATGATTCATTTCTTAAATCACGATTAATTGTGTTTTTTCTATACTTAACTCGCGATTAGTCGCTATAGTAACAATATAAAGCAATTCTTATCAAAGTATCTTGATTTGGAATCAAATAAACACATAGAAAAAATGTCTCTATGATCTTTTATCTTTTACTTCTTTCAAATAAAAAAGTGCAATGTAGACCCTGTTCTGCTGTGCATGAAACGAGCAGGAGAAATAAATATAGAGAGAAAGCTGAAGAAATCCAATATCAATTTAAATATGTCCTTAACGTGGAATATTTTCAGCACATTATTATCCAGTCAAAACAGCACTTTACTTTGACACTGTAGTTTTCTCAACTGCACCACCACTACAGTTGGACATGAGCTAAAATCAACTTTGCTTTGATGGGAAGACAAATAATATATTTAAATGGATATTCTATATATGCAATTTTTGACAATGCTTTGTCGAGCATCTTAAAAGTGCCATATTTCTGCATTCTTTATACACAGCAGCACAGCACTATGCCTCTGTGCCGGTGCTCCTGGCCCCCTCTCATAAGTGGTGCATGCTGATCTGAATCCACTGCAGGTAACTCACTACGCATGACTTCCTCATACAACCCCATGTCAAATAACCAAAACTATCCTTTTAACATTGTGATTGTTAACTTAGCATTTGGCTTGAAGCGCTACTGTGCCTAAGTGCTCCACACGATCCTTGGCTTTTAAGTTGAGGACACAAATATCCTCACTAATGTTTATCTTTTAACTGGGCTAGCTTTTGTGACTTTTATGCCATTGTCAGGTGATTCTGCTCCACCAGTCCTCAGAACTCAAGTCACTTAGCTCCACCCAAACCCTGCTGCTGTGTGCTGTTACCACTGTGGTATGGATGTGATTGTGTTTTCCTCATTGTGTACCCAAAACTAACGTGAAATGATGATTCACTGAAACTGAAACATAGTGGTTGATTTAAACTGTGCCTGCTGCACTACTGCTTGCTGTTTGCTCCCCCCTCTTCTCCCATTTCCTTCCTTATCAGTCAATATCTTTATGTTTGTGCAGACCTGTCTCTCTTGAAATGCTGTATTTTTCATATCTCAGTGATTAATGTCTGCGGTTCCTCTTTGGTATATCCCTGGGGGTCCATGCTGTCCCTGCTGATTCTTTAGCTTTCTGCTTAAGCACTGAGTATACCAAAACCATGCAATCACAATCACTGTATAACTTCATGTTTCTGTTGAAGCACTGTATGTATAGGTATGGTAAAACACAAACATGTGGAATAGGAGGATAGTTAGTAATATGTATCAACTGTTTCTTGAGGTTGATGATCTGACAGAGAAAAACAAGACAGGGACACATCTTGGCAGTATTTCCTTTTTTAATTTCTATTCTCCAGGAAATCTGTAGAATTAAAATATTGTGTCACAACTTGCTGGTGTTTAACATGAGCAAATATCAGACATTATGTCTGGTTAATCTGGAAATACTGATTCTTTTGTTACATAGCTGGTACAGGGCTGTATTTATTCTTATGAGGACATCACTAAGGCTTCACAGTGCTGTAGGAGACCTTGGTATAAGTATTAGGTACTGTTTCTTTTCACTAGGTTCAATGAAATCATTAAAAGTGGTGATTAGACATGTTAATGCCCTTTCACACTGGAGACGTATTTTTTGTGTGACAAATTTGCGCTTCGATAACTTTTGTCAATCTCTGGTTTTCATCACGGGTCCTTCCACACCGGCTGTGAATGTTAGGTGGCGAAAATGCGACATGATTTTTTTTTCGGAGCAAGGTCGATTTTTCTGAGCTTTTGCCCAGCGAATAAACGCATCAACCAATCATGCTGCATGGAAAGAAGGTATGTCACAACCATACATGACACAATGACATCAATGGTGGACCTACTGATAACCTGTGTCTCTCATCACCCTGTGTTATTTGACAAAGGTCACAAAAATTACAAGGATAAAAAAGTGAAGGACAATGTGTGGCAAAGTATTGCCGAACATCTTGGCTATCAAGACAGTGAGTTGGTGTTTTAGATTTAGCAGGGCTGGTAACAGGACAGGAGTGACACAGCAGGTTTAGCTAACCTAATGTCTGGAACCGGCCACGGTAGAGTTTCAGCTCCTGACCAAGGCATCTCTTTCCCTGGATTGTAGGAGCGGATGGACCCAGAATCTCCTCTGCTTTTTTTCCAGGTGAGGAGGCAGAGGACAAGCTCATCGTCGCTGGGGGATGGTGAATCCATCATTTTATGAATGAACTGAAACTTTAGTTTATAATTGTTGCATCTGTTGCATATTCACATCGCCGCCGGTGTGAATGGTTTTGATGCAAAATATTGACCACCGAATATTTCACAATTGCGTGTCGTTTATTCATCACAACCCCGGTGTGAAAGGGCCTTTAGGGTGAGTCATCAAGTGATTCTTGAAGATAAAACGGAACACTGCTGCTCTGTTGATGGCTTGTTCCACCATCAGGTAACCACAGAACAATCTGAACTGTGAGTACCTTCTGTGCAGGGATGACAATGCTACACAATGCTGCTTAAAAGTAGCCAAGAAGAAACAAAAATCTTTAAGAGTGAGTTTAAGTAGAATAAGCACAACAAGGAGTTACTCCAAAGGCACTCTTGCGCGTTTTTAGGTTGATCAAAGTTCACTCTTTACGGGTTTCACTGTGTTTCAGTGGAAGCCCACCAAAAAGCCATTGCAGTAATCTAGGTGAGAGATAACCATGACCTGGTCCAAGAGTTCAGTGGAAAATCTGAGTCAGGTAAGGTCTGTGATTTTCTCAAACAATAAAGAACACGATACTCCAGTGGCGACTGAGTTCAGAAAATTGGAGCTTTGACAATGTTGTGAAGTTTTTACTCAGGTGATAAAGTCACCAAGTCGTTGGGGGGTTTGGAAGAGATTAGGAAGAGTTTTTAGAGCTGTACAAAAGTACTATTTGCTGATTGTAGCAAGTACTGCAGCCACAGCCATCCACCTTATATGGAAAAGAAGTGTTAGGCTAACTCGGCTGTTTTCATGATCAGCACAAAATGTGATTGAGGCAACTGTTTCTTGCCCTGTCTTTTGGCAAAAAAAGGAGAATGTTGTGGACATGGCCTGAGAGAGCTAACTCCAACATATCTAAAATAAGATCTTTCAAATTCGAGACTCCAGATCAAGGCTGGATTCGACCACTGTTGCCTCACCTCTTCTGGACGTTGTCCCATCACGGGAAAGCTTTCCAGCCCTATAGCCGCTCTATCTCCCCTGTGACAGCAGCAGGAGTGGCTGCAGTAATCCAGTTAGAGGAAACTCACTCTCTCTAAATACCAGCCACAGAGATTATTCCTCTGGGTAAAATGGCACTGTGCACATTTTTGTGTGTGTGTATTGCAGCATGCGTGTGTAGGTCCTGAGGGAGCACACAATGTAATCACAGGAGGCGATTACTTGGTAGCAGTCAGGTGTGTGTGTGTGTGTGTGTGTGTGTGTGTGTGTGTGTGTGTGCGTGCACATGCACAAGTCCTAAGAGAGCAACACAATGTAATCACAGGAGACCGTTACTCTGTGTTTGTAAGGTGTGTGCATATTTGTGTGTGTGTTATGTGGTTGTAGTGATAAGAATGTATGCACAAAGATAAAATGACTGTTCTACAGATAGGTCAGAGGGGCTACAACACTAAACGGAAACACAGGCATATACACTCTTACACACACACACACACACACACACTACATTTATCTGCATCAGCACTTTGTCTCTAAAGTACACCTCAGTTTGCAGTTCGGACTGAAACTTTCTCTTTGAACATCAACACAATTTCCAGTGAAATGACTCTGAATGAGTTTGTCGGGATAAAATGTGTGTGTGTAGATCAGAAGTGACACGGCTCTTTTTGTTTGTCACAGAAAAAGCTTTTGTGGGATTATTGTGGGAGTCCACAACATTTTCATATAGATGGAGTTTGGATAAGACAGTAGGGTTCAAACTAGTTACAAATGATCATTCATCAAAACCCCTCATTAACAGTGACTGCCAAATCATAGCTCACCAAATGATGTACAATGAAGAGTTATAGAACCTACAATCATAATGACGTGACATCAATTTATTTCTTTTTTTCTCCCATTATAATAAAATGGTATTGGGACCAGCCTCATTATCCCACATACATTGACTATGTCACTCATGTCAGATAGACTGACCTTGGATCTACTGAGAAAGGGACCACATGGCATCTCTGCTGAGGTGTGTAGGCAGAGTCACTGCTGCCACTCACTGCAACTTCATTTTTCATCAAGTCTGGTTTGCTGAAAAATAATGCACTACTATAACTTATCATGAACTTTTTCATTATGTTGAAATGTGTCTGTAGAACCAGACCTTTTAATTTCTTCAATGATCCTATGTGGTTTGCCCCTAGTTCCAGTTTTATTTTGAAATTACTGTCTTCTGTGTCTTCTGTCCTCTGTGCTCACCTTCATGTGATTACCTAATGTTTCTCACCTGTGTTGATTTTGCCACCTGTGCCTTGTTTCCTGCATGTCAGGCGACTGCTCGAAGACTGCGGGGGAAGCTCTGCTTCCCTAAAGCAGGGGTGGGGAACCATGTGCCATGGAGAGCCATGTGTGTGCAGGTTTTCCTTCCAACCAAAGACTTCAACAGGTGATTCCACTGATTAACACACCTCTGTGGCTGAAGGTGTGTTAATTAGTGAAATCACCTGTTGAAGTCTTTGGTTGGAAGGAAAACCTGCACACACATGGTTCTCCATGGCACATGGTTCCCCACCCCTGCCCTAAAGTGTTGAAAAATTAATGGTCAAATATTTACTGTTGTGTTCACAGGTAGACTGGCGTAATTTCATACGTTCAGTGGGCAGGCCAGGACGCTGGCTTTCTGCATGATGATTGGAGGATCTGTCTAAAGGCTGAATCCCTTTTTGATTGACAGCGATTTGAAACATACACCAGAGGATTTTTGAGTACAGTCCCACTGCGGATATTGCAAGTGAAGTTTTTGCAAGAAATTTCTATTGGGGGGGGGGTGAGCCTCCCATCTTTGAAAGACCAGCAGTCGTCATTGCTGTATGCCCTGTGTTCATGCTGTGTTCCTGCTTGGTGCTCCTCCATTTTTGATCACCAGTGAGTCTTCATGTTTCTTGGGCTCTTGTACTTCTGTACTTTGTGTTCCTCCTTGTGATTAGGCATGTTGACCCTTTTTGTTATTTCTCCTGGCTATATTGTGATTGACAGAGTGCTCCTTCCAAAACTATTTTTTTTTTTTTTTTTTTTTTTTTTTTTTTATCAAGGGGCTTCCACCCTGTTACACTTTGAAGACCCCTTTTTGTTCACCTTTTCAATAAATATCTTTTGTTACCCACAATACCTGTCCTTATCTGCATTTGGGTCCAGATTAATAAGCTGACACCTATTTAGACTTTTCATTTCATGGTTTATGGTTTCAAGATTTGTAGTTGTAAAAATAATCATCGTGGAGTAGCCTCCAACTACCATTTTAGGCTACACAATGTAATGTAATTTCAAATGGCTTTACTTTGCTAATAATCATTTGATTTCATCTCATGAATGTCTGTAGCCCCGGGGCCTACCGTAATGCTCAGGTGCTGCTGTATCTGACAACTAGAATGAAAGGAGGAACAGTTCAGTTAGCCTACAGGCTAACCTGATACCAACAGTAATATTGAGTCAATATTCATCCCTTCATCCCATAGACTTATGGCTACACAACTTGTAACAAGAAGAACTTCTTTCCTGTCCTTACATATTTGCACATGGTTATGTAATATCCCGTAGTGGCTTTTACATATAGAGGAAGCAGTCAGCTGGTAGAATGTCCTCTAAACAGGGCGAAGCTGCTTTTAGCAACAGTGTTGATGTTGAACACAGAACCAACTTTTCTGATGTCGTTAAATGCAGCCCAACTCTGGCCACTCTCAAATCTAAATCTGCTGTGTCTTTGATTGATTGGCCTCTCTCCACTATTATTTCCTTTGGTGCATCTGAGGCAACTTAAAACTCATTACTGCACTGTACCTGTGTTTCTGATCTACTGCGATCCTTCTTAATTTCTTAATTTTCATTTTAAGTATTTATAGTCTATTAGTTTATCTTCCATTGGTGTTATTCTGGTGTGTATTGCTTACTGCTTATAATTCCTTATTTGCCTTTGCACAACATTTTCAATGTGATAGATACTGTAAATAAAGCTACTGAGTTGTATTATAGTCCCACAATGCCCACTCTATCTATCTATCTGTTAGGGGTGTGCAAAGTATCCAGTTTGTATTTGTATTTGTATTAAAATAAGTATTCTTTAAGTAGCCATTATAATAACTATGGATGTATATGCAGTATTGGTTGATGTTTTTCATGAATTCAGCAATAAACATGTAACGAGGAACATCATTGAAAAGAAAATAACATACTAACAGCCATTACCTCATCCACGCTTAAACTAACAACTAATAATTACCATTGTGAACAATGTGAACATTATGAACCCCACCACCACCCGTCCTTGTTGGAGGATGCTAAACAGACAGAATATAAACAAATGATTACCGAGCTAACAGATGAATGCTAACATGAGAGAACCCGACTGCAGACATCTCATTCCGTTACGTTACATTGGTAAATCATTCCGGCAACGAAATGAGGCGCTTGCAGTCGGTTCATTCTGTCAACTTAATAACTTAACGTAACGGAGTAATCTCCTGGTCAAACTCCGCTTCCCAAAAGTTATAAACTGCCTCCACAACCCAGTTAAGGTACAGAAAAATCAAGTATCCGGCCAGGCACACAAATATCACACTGTGGTCACAAGGAAATGCAGCTTTATTTATATATATGGTATATTTTGGGGGCCTTTTCGCCTTTAATGGAAAGCATAGTGGAGAAAGACAGGAAATGGGGAGGCAGAGAAGGACGGAATGACATATGCAGGAAAGGGCCACTCGATGCAGGATTCAAACCAGGGCCGCCTGCAGTGAGGACTGTAGCCTATTCTCTATCTATCCATCCATCTATCTATCTGCTTTACACATTTAAGATCAGTTCTTTTCTTCCCCTGTCATGATAGAGATGCGTTTACATGCATAAAGTCATAAAACATCAAAGATCAAGTAAACCCATAAATCATAGTTATTTTTCATAGTTATTTTCAGTTATGGTAGTGCATGAAAAAGTTAACAGAAGACATCCACCACCCACTTTGCATGTAACCTCCTTAGAAGTGTTATTAGTTAACTTTTCTGTGTGTGTTGGCAATGCCCACCCTTTCCATCTTGAGAGCTAGAGCTACCTCACACCACCTGAACTTCTTCTTTCCCTTTGAATGAGCACACAAATGATGGTTATTTTCAGTACAAATCAAAGTCATGAAACGTGACTCAATAAAATGTGCTCTTCAGCTGCCTTGTCTCCTGTGTAATACTGTACAACGGGGTCCTTTCTCTGAGCGATTGTGAGCGCTATTCTATTCAAAATCAAATTACATAAATGCTTCAAGGCTGTGGTAGTGATAGACATGTAAAAACTTTTCTGAAGCGTTTTTTCCCCTGACTTCCAGCATTTGATTTTCATCTTTACAAATATCTGACCTTCTTCTTTTGTTCTTTTTTTCATTTCATTCTTTTCTGCCTTGTATGATCTTTCTTTCTTTCTTTCTTTAAGTGTTATTCTTCATCAATCAGGCAGATTTAACAAGCATAGTCAACACAGCCATACCTTCATTGTAAAAGCTTAGTACTTATTTTCTCCTTTTTTTTTTTATAAAAACAGACAGGGAGCAGATTTCCTCCCCCTCAGATGCACTGACTGAGGACTGAGCTCAAAACTGAGGTCAATCATTGACTTGGTTGTACCACAAAAAGTAATAAAAGTCACAAATAAACAAAGAGCGTCAGTGGAAAAAATAAGGAGATTGCACAACTTAAAAGATCAGCTGCGGGGCAAAGACACAAGACACAAGTGGAGGAAAACAAAGCAGCTGCTGCATTATGACATTTTAGGGGACAGCCTTGCAAATTTCTGAATTAGAGTACTACAGCTTCCAGGCAAACGCACTTCACCTCAGCAGGGTGGCTTGGCCTATAAAAGTGTGTGAATGCTCACATTTCACATACAACAAAAGTCTTGTTTTTAATGAATATTATTTTCCATATTTTACACAGTGTGACATATCCCAGGTGACATGTACACATAATTGTAGATTCCCACTTCTGTCAAACGTGGTTTGTTAAATTATAAGTGTTAATTTTCAACGACTTTTAATCACACACAGTTAGGTGTTTTTATGTTGGGAAGATTCCTTTTCTTTTGACTAAGTACGCCACAATACACTTACAAGGAACTCTCACACCCTAAGCAAGAATCAACAACCCATTACTTCAGCAAACCTTTCCGACTGTTTCATTCATACAACTATGGGAGGCCTTAAAAAGCTTCTCTGTGAAACCTCAACATCTGTCAGTGAAACTCTTCTGAGGTGCTTTTATGTTAGGATGGTTTTTTAACTTTCTGATTAGTCACCCCACAAGATACTTAGAATTTTCACCAGACGGACATGATGTCATTGTCAATGACCATCTGTAAATCTTACCTATCAAAGGGCATACCCCTAGACCAACAAGCCTTGAGCAATGACATTTTAACCCCAAAATTATCAAATTCTGTCTCTTAGAGTAAAACCATCTTTCAAATGCGTATCAGTCATTCACGCTTTGATTCATACAATTATGGGAGGCCCTAAAAGATTATGAGAGAGATCTCAGTTAATGGCTAGTAGATACCCAACATGCTTCATTCTTGTCGGCTGTCTTCACACAACAGGCCTTGATGCCCAATTCCGATTTGTTGACTATATTTTTTTGTCCGTCTGTTTACATGTTCTATTGAAGTGACCCATACTTGATATCTGCATTTACACCTGCTTTACTTGTGCGAAATGACCCACATTCATCAAAATACTTTGATTTTTCACCAGAGGGATGTGAGGGCATTGTCAATAACTATCTTTTGATCTTACCTATCAAAGGGCTTGTCCAGGATTTAACTGCACCTTTAGTTACGATCCATTAATACGTTGAAGGTTTCCCACTGTCTCATTCATACAATTATGGGAGGCCCTAAAGGTTTCTCAGTGAGATCTCAGTCAAGGGATAGTAGATACCCAACATGCTTCAATCTGTCAGTGAAACACAGTGAGATGCTTTTCAGTTGGAAAGATTCATCAGCTTTTTGAATAATCACAAGATCTTAGCTCTTAAAGGGCTCGTCCGGGATTTGAACCCGGGACCTCTCACACCCAAAGCGAGAATCATACCCCTAGACCAACGAGCCTCCTATGGACGATGTTTATTCCCCAAAATTTGGAATATCGGTCTCTGAAACATAAAATTTTCACATTGACACTGAGGTGGAAGTGAGGGCTTTTTCAGTGAACATTTTTGGATCATGCCTAACCAGGCATTCAGGATTTGAACCGGAGACTTCTCGCACCCGAAGTGAGAATCAAATATGTATTGGTCAATAGCACTTTTGCATCAGTCATGAGCACCTTTGGTTACGATCCATTAATTTGGTTAACGTTTCTGACTGTTTCAGTAACACAATTATGGAAGGCCTCGGGACCCCTCGCACCCTAAGCAAGAATCATATCCCTAAACCAACAAGCCTCAGATGACCACATATTTCCCCAAGAATGTTCAAATTCTGTCTCTTGGCATAAAGTCATTTTTCAAATGTGTATCGGTTGTTCACACTTTGCATTAGTCGTTAGCACCTTTAGTTACGATGCATTAATGCGTTACAAGTTTCCGACTGTTTCATTCATACAGTTTCGGGAAGCCCTAAAAGTTTCTCAGTGAGATTTCAGTCAAGGGATAGTAGATACCCAACATGCTTTAATCTGTCAGTGAAACACAGTGAGATGCTTTTAAGTTGGGAAGATCATGAGCTTTTTGAATAATCACAAGAACTTAGCTACTTAAAGGGCTCGTCCGGGATTTGAACCCGGGACCTCTCACACCCAAAGCGAGAATCATACCCCTAGACCAACGAGCCTCCTACAGACCAACTTTATTCGCCAAAATTTGGAATATCGGTCTCTGAAACATGAAGTTTTCACATTGACACTGAGTTGGAAGTCAGGGCTTTTTCAGTGAACATTTTTGGATCATGCCTAACCAGGCATTCAGGATTTGAATCTGGGACCTCTCACGCCCAAGTGAGAATCAAATATGTATTGGTCATTAGCACTTTTGCAACAGTCATGAGCACCTTTGGTTACAATCCATTAATTTGGTTAATGTTTCTGACTGTTTCAGTGATACAATTATGGGAGGCCTCGGGACCCCTCGCACCCTAAGCGAGAATCATACCCCTAGACCAACGAGCCTCAGGCGACCACATATTGTCCCCAAAAATGTTCAAATTCTGTCTCTTGGCATAAAGTCATTTTTCAAATGTGTATCAGTTGTTCACACTTTGCATTAGTCGTTAGCACCTTTACTTGCGATGCGTTCATGTGTTACAAGTTTCCGACTGTTTCATTCATACAATTATGGGAGGCCCTAAAAGTTTCTCGGTGAGACCACAGTCAAGGGATAGTAGATACCCAACATGCTTCAATCTGTCAGTGAAACACAGTGAGATGCTTTTCAGTTGCAAAGATCATGAGCTTTGTGAATAATCACAACATCTTAGCTACTAATGGGCTCGTCCGGGATTTGAACCCGGGACCTCTCACACCCAAAGCGAGAATCATACCCCTAGACCAACGAGCCTCCCATGAACCAACTTTTTTCCCCAAAATTTGGAATATCAGTCTCTGAAACACAAAGTTTTCACATTGACACTGAGTTGGAAGTCAGGGCTTTTTCAGTGAACATTTTTGGATCATGCCTAACCAGGCATTCGGGATTTGAATCTGGGACTTCTCGCACCCAAGTGAGAATCAAATATGTATTGGTCATTAGCACTTTTGCATCAGTCATGAGCACCTTTGGTTACGATCCATTAATTTGGTTAACGTTTCTGACTGTTTCAGTAACACAATTATGGGAGGCCTCGGGACCCCTTGCACCCTAAGCGAGAATCATACCCCTAGACCAAACAGCCTCAGATGACCACATATTGTTCCCAAAAATGTTCAAATTCTGTCTCTTGGCATAAAGTCATTTTTCAAATGTGTATCGGTTGTTCACACTTTGCATTAGTCATTAGCACCTTTACTTACGATGCGTTCATGTGTTAAAAGTTTCTGACTGTTTCATTCATACAATTATGGGAGGCCCTAAAAGTTTCTCAGTGAGACCTCAGTCAAGGGATAGTAGATACTCAACATGCTTCAATCTGTCAGTGAAACACAGTGAGATGCTTTTAAGTTGCAAAGAACATGAGCTTTGTGAATAATCACAACATCTTAGCTACTAATGGGCTCGTCCGGGATTTGAACCCGGGACCTCTCGCACCCAAAGCGAGAATCATACCCCTAGACCAACGAGCCTCCCATGAACCAACTTTATTCCCCAAAATTTGGAATATCAGTCTCTGAACAACAAAGTTTTCACATTGACACTGAGTTGGAAGTCAGGGCTTTTTCAGTGAACATTTTTGGATCATGCCTAACCAGGCATTCGGGATTTGAATCTGGGACTTCTCACACCCAAGTGAGAATCAAATATGTATTGGTCATTAGCACTTTTGCAACAGTCATGAGCACCTTTGGTTACAATCCATTAATTTGGTTAACGTTTCTGACTGTTTCAATGATACAATTATGGGAGGCCCTAAATGTTTCTCAGTGAGATCTCAGTCAATGTTTAGTAGAGACCGATGATTCAATCTGTCAGTGAAACACAGTGAGATGATTTTATGTTTAATCAAAATTCTAAGAATCTCGACATAAAAGGAACGTCTCACTTTGGGAATTAGTTCTCCAAAAATGTCTGCCTATTCCAATTTTGTTTCACCTTTGCTTTTCTACCTATGACAAATTGTACAGTTAAGTAAAAATGGTGAAATTACAATAATTTATTATTTTCCAGGGTTTTAGAGAGTAAAACCTAATTGTTACACCAAGCTAACAATCTTGCAGTGCATTGGTATGTTTTCAGTCATACCTCCACTACCACTTTGCCACAATAAATAGCTGCTCACATCTACGCACAACAGTTGTTATTGTATATGTTTACACCAAGAGGGAACCTCCTAGGCTGAAAAATAAACTGCACATCAATGTGAGTCTGGCTCCAAATGTCCGTACAGACCCTCATTTTAAAATACCCAACTTCACAGGAAAAATATACATGTTTATAGCCCAGTGCAAAAATAGTTTTGGTCTCTATGGCTAACTTCCTGCATAATGGAGGATGAGCCTCCCCCCTCTTACGGTTTTGGCAGAGGTTTGGTGGTTTCAGGTTGTAGCAAGATGTCAGTGGTAGAACTTTGATCTTCAAAACCTCTCCTCAAAAAGAAATGGCTGATATCACAGAAGCTATGTCCAGTCAAAGGTGCAAATGATCACCCAAGCTGGAGTGTGCTAAAGTTAGAAAAGAAGAAGAATATTGCAGAAGAGTAAGAGTTGTCTTTGCCTGTGTTAAATCATACTGTAATCAAAGTAATCAAGAGCTTTTCAAAACCAATCAGCACAACTCAGAGGCAGACCCATGGAAAGCTCACAATAGCACAAATTACATCACTGGCACAGTTGTTTGTGTTATGTGAGCTACGACTAATTATGAGTAGCATCTGGAATTAACTCTCTAACGAGATAAAGGCAACTTCAGAGCATCCTCGACAATTAGAGAAGTCTTTCTCTGAAGTTCAGTGTTGCATAACATGAAATAATTGTGTCACTTTTATAATAACAATGACATTGTGCATTAGGTTATGAATGTTTATGGAGTGTGTGTGTGATATATTAGAAGTCTTACAGTACAGTTCCATAAAACTTTTACAAGAAATAACTTGAATGCATCAAATGAAACAAATTCATCAGGGAATTACTTTTTTGTAATGGATCATAATAATCAAACATCATCATTATCAGAGATTATTTACTGTAAACTCATTGCTTAATCTAAAATTCTGTCCACCAACGAGTTTTTTAAAAGATAAACCTCACACACTCAAGCACCAGCAGGAAAGAGTTGAACCACCTGTGGTTTCTAAAAGAGATTTTTTTGAGAATTTCAGCAAAGGGTTGGCCTTGTCCTCAACTTTTTGAGACAAATAGCATAATACAGTTTTCTCTGTGGGGCTTTGAGAATCGTATCTTGCATTTCTGTGTCAATCTCTATTCAGCCTATTGACAGCGGGGGACCATATGTCCTCCTTTTTGATAACTTTAGGTGTTAATTGATTTAAATTACTTGTTGTTTCCATGGATATCTGTTCACCAGTCTGAGAAAACTCTTATGTGAAAGAAAAGACAAAAACTACAGTTTACAAAAACAACTTCATGTGCCTTCAGTGTATTTTGCTACAACCCTCCAGTCTCCATATCCATAGAGAACTCACCAGAGTCCACTATTCATTACCTCCAGGGGCTCTAATTTCGTAGACCTGGAGGAGGCGAAGCACAGTGCGGCTCCGCCACGCCCAACAGGGTGTGTTTAGGCACACAATTTCCGGTGCAAGTACTTCTCTTTCCTAGCTCCATCCCGCCTACCAGTGCAAGTGGGAAAGAGGGAGGGGAGAAGGCATGAGTGGGTTTAACACAGCTGATCCAGATCATCACCAATCAAATGAGCTCCTCTCCTCTCCTTTATCTGCTGTTGGCGGGGCACACTGCAATTTCATCATTTTGTATTTCGACATGGGCGAAAGAGACAGTGACGCCAGATGGCCAGATTTCTCCCAGGAGGAGACTGATGTTTGGTCCGGGAGGTCCAAGCTCACAGTGGCTAAATACACAGACCGCAACAGACTGATGAAGCAAAAGTAGTCTGGAGGAGGTTACTGATGTTGTTAATCAGGTTTGTCCTGATACATGGAGAACTACTGTCCAGTGTAAAAAACACACAAGAAACACCCTTTTCCACGAAGACACTCAGTAACCTATATTTAAATCTGCGTAACAAAGATGAGTAGTGTTCACAGATCACTACAAATACCTTGCGTAATGGGGATGAAATCTTAAGCACCTGTACATAGAGAAGGCATCACCAAGCTCCGTGACCTGGTCCTTGTCGGCAAGCATCTCTCTCTTTCTCTTTTCTTTTGAATTCTCTGAGATGAGAGATGCTTAATATTTACTCACTATCTGATGCCGAGGCTGTTTGTGGCTGAGAGAGATGTGAACTCATTAGTTTGCATCACAGTTTCAGTTGTTAATTCAGTCAGGTTGACTTTCCATTATGCCTGGCAGTCATCAGATGTGACGGGACAATCAATATAGATAAAAATGTATGTGCTGATTCAGATAGTTACATTGAATAGTGGCTCTTGTGATTATTCATTGCATTGAAATGTTCCTGACATTCTGGAAACCTGCCGGTGAGGTTTTGTCGACATGCGCACTGTGTGCGCAGTGGTAATTCAACCAAATTACCACTTGACCAGTCGCATTCCACCCTGTGCCAAGAGTAGACCAGGTTGGAGTTAGTGAGCTTTCAGCGTACTTTCAGCAAAGCCTTTTGGCATGAAATTGTCACTGTGCCAAGCTGAATCTGTCGACACCTCCCCCTACTGCGCCACCACACCCGTCTCAGCGCACCTCGGCCTACCAAATTACCAAACTGACTGCATGCCGTGTTGCGCCAGATGAAATGGCCACAGCACGGGGTTCGCCACTGTCCGCCTTGCCTGCGCCTGGTATGAAATTAGTGCCCCGGGTCTTCAGTGTTCTCCTCTTCCTATTACCTTAACCAGTTTCTAGGACCTGGAGAGCTTTCCTTTACTTAACACAACTTCTCCTCCCTTCTGCAAATTTGTCATCACTTGTATTCATTGCAAAAGAATAGCCTCTCCTGTTTGAAAATACTTTATTGAGATAGTGTCATAACTGTCATGGTTTGTGTTTCACATCTCCTGTTTAGTTCCTGTTTTAGTTTGAAGTTTAGAGTCCTGTCTTCATCCTGGAATTTCCTCATTTGTCTCACCTGTGTCTGATTGAACCGCCTGTGTCTCATTTCTCCCATGTGTACTTTACGTCAGTGTTTTCCCATTGTCTTTGTTGGTTTGGTCCTGTTGTCCATGCCCTGCCTTGTGTGTCTTTTGATCCAGTGTTTTCCCTGCATGTTCCTGAGTTTATTCAGAAAGTTTAGTAAATCCCTTTTGATTCACCACCTGTTTTTAAGAAGTCTGCATTTTTTGGGTCCAGCCATCTGTTTAACATGACAATAATAACAGTTTGAATGGATAAAATGAATGCCAATGAAAACCCAAGTTGCAATAAATCCTTTAATATGGGGACACACAGATTCATGCACACACATTTCTGCTATACTTTTTTTGTGCGAGTGTTGTTCAACATTTACAAGGCATTCTAAATGCATCATCTGACACACAGAGGTCTGAAGGACAAAATGCAGGTTCTTCAAAAGTAAAGGTTTCCACTTGACCTGTCTTCTCTGGCCCACATGGCAATAAAAGCCTCCAAGCTCCAACAAACCAGCGTAGCATGGAAGATGGATTGGTGTGGAGAGATATTTGGTTTATTTCAAAGCAATTCGCTGCCAATTCACAGGTATCCAGAGAAAGGGAGGGAGAGAGCCGTGCTGGCCATCAGATGGCAAGCTGAGAAATTCCCATTGGAGCACGAAAATCACACTCCCACATTTACTCTTGATTGCCCTTACTCATCCCTTGCGAGAGCAAAGGTACACTACACAAACTACACACACATACACGTTGCTCTTGTTCATCTTGGTGCATCACAGCCCCTGAAGGTATTCATGAAACACACATACACACTCTCCCCACCTACGCTATTTCCAGTGGCTCCAGACTGTGGGGGAGACTGTCTGACAAGGTGCCAAGTGGAGTTCACTTGTCTCACATCTAACCGAGTTTTGGAGGTGGAAAGGGCACCACAGTGATTGGTCAGTTGGCTCAAGAGGCGCACATGACTGTGAAACAACATGAGTAGAAAAGATTTGGTCCAATGTCACACCTGTAATTGCATCTCTATGTATTGGAGCCATTTATTTATTTTATTAAGATGAAATATTATTGAATGATTTGAATAATGAATTTGTTTTTAAGCACAATAAATACTGAATAAATTGATGGATATATTGTATGTTAGTGACAAGGTCTCCTCATTAAATATTTATGCCCAGAATTGATGCCATAAAAGCAGAGCAAATAAATATTTCTATTGGGCTTCTACATTTAACTGTTCCACATTTTCTGTTTTTTATTTGAAGTATTGACCCATAAAAACTTAGATTTGTGGTTGTATGAACCAAAAAGAAACACCTGGATGTACTTTTACATCGCCTCCTCTTTTGGGCTTCTCTCTGGAGCTCTAGCAACAACAGGCCAGTGAGCCAATCAGAAGACAGACTCTACTGGATTTGTGAATATGGAAACTCTGGGGAAAAAATAGTCAACCTGAAGAGAAACAATAAAGTTGGAAACTAGAGCTGTCTTAGCTATTGCATGGCACTAAAACTCAAATAGCATACTAAGGATCATAAATGTATGTCGTGTCTCTTAATCCATTAGACAGCATTAGCATGCAGATTTTGTCAACATGTCTCATAGATTTATTTATGTTTGCCACCACTGTTACATTAAGTAGACTCATAATATTGTAAATGATAAACAGTCACACAGATTACAATTAACTACAAATGGCTAAACATAAACATAAACATATATGGCAACACCTTGTAAAGTAATATATTCCTGAAACAGCTGTACATGACCAAGAGGGAAGATATGGCCTGAAACTAAATATTGAAAATGGGAAGTGCTTTTCCTTTTAAATTTAAACGTACAAAAATTAATATTCTTTCAACCTCATGTTTCTGAGGGTAAGTGTTGCAACTTAAAGTGTCCCTGTGTAGATGTATTTCATAACACAAATGATAAATATAACCTGCCGGTGATATCATTAAGAAATTTTAGTAGATTTTGCCTCTACTTAATGAACATGATCTCATTATAGTTGGTTCTGTGAAATCTTTGTGAAATCTCACAGCTAATAATAGAGTCTAAATTTAAATAGTTGTGCTGTTGTGTTGTTCCAGTTTATTTCAAAGCACTGTGTCATGTAAGAAATGATCAGTCATTGTCTGCAGTCATTTTAACAGTCAGTGAGAACAGTTACAGAGGCACAGTTGTTTCATATCTATTGTTACACAGCCATGTGTACTGACCTTGTGTCCACATGGCCAAATGATGACTATTATCACGCTCACTGTTGGAGACTTGGATATGACACTCTACTGTGTGACAATCTGATTGTCCACTAGATCACTCAGTTGCCACCTCCTGGAGATAGTTAGAAAGATGAGCCACAGGCTTAATTGAAGTGGCTCCATTTACAGTCAATTACATCTTTTTTTCCCTTTCTTTTCCATTTTTGCCCCAGAAATTACGATGGGACTCCACTCTGTGTGAAGTTATCTCCAATATTATCTCCAGTCGTATGATACCAGAAACCACTGCCATTTTGTTCAGTGGGGTGTCCCGCAATTGATTTTGATGGACCAGGATGCCAGGAAGCTTTGAGTACAATAAGTAAAAATTTCCATTTGACTGGAACAAACTCCAATTCAAAAGTCCCTGAGAGTCCCTGGGAATACAGGGCAGGGTGTTTCATGTCAGCAGGTTACATTCTCTTCTGCTCCTTTCATCCCAAACGTATTAATCGCCACTTGTCTTGGTATTGTGTTGTTATTAGAGGAATATAAAATCAAATGAATACATAAACACCATCCATCTGATTGAAGCTCAGATATTTCATTCTGGAACAACGTTGTGGAGGATTTGGCCAACAGATCCATCTCACAACAATCCTGGCAGGGCTTAGTGTGACAACAGGTGAGAAACTATTCACTCATATGTGGGGAGCCAATCATTTAACTACAGAACAAAAAGTTTTAATTTGTCCACATGATAAAACATGCAGTGTGTGAAGTGTGAAGTTCAACACTTTCTCCTGTCTGGTATTCAGTCTTACTTGGGTGCTGCACATGTGCAGCTTGTACCTGACTTTCCTGTTATATTATTTACTCTCACTGAGTAGAACACAGCAGTCTGTGATTTATTACGAAAAACCCAGAGGTACTAAACCCTCTTCCACAGAGATATGACTTGTGACGGATTCGACAAATCTGCATTATGACACAGACGATATTATCCTCAGTGTTAGTTCATTCTGTAATCCTTTTCCTTGCCTATCATCTCCCTCCCTGCTGGATCTGTTTGAATTTTCCTCCCACTGTTCACTTTGACTCTGCGGTTTACTCTAAAACTCACTGCCAATTATCAGAGATACCGTCAGAAAATAACATGAAGGTATTTGCTTTGCAGAAAATGAGCAGTGAGAATTCTCAGTGATATGTGATGGATTGGGACTGATGAGGATAACAATCAGTGACGGGAAGGGCAATCACAGCAGGGCAGGCACTTGTAATAGCATTAGTCAGGTTTTAAGTACAGTAAATATTATGGCTGACATATAATTACTATGAACAAGACATAGGGATGGTTGATGGAAGGGCTTGAGTTATTGATGAGCGATGGGTCAAAGCCTGGAGGGGGAGGAATAAAGACAGAATAGGTAAAGAATAGCAATGAGAGAGGTAGATTGATGAAACAAGGGGAGGAATAGGAAAAGAGAAGATTAGGCTGAGAGAGAGGGGAAGGATGACAGTGGTAAACGTCAAAGAAGAGAACAGAGGGCCAGGAGCACTGAGTGTCACGACCAGGCAAGGACTCAGGACACAGATGCAGGGTTCAGGTGCAACAGTAAAAGTCTTTATTGTCAGTTGCATAGGGTGTAAGGACCCCAAGACAGAGTAAAAAAAACAGGCTATGAACTTATCTCTAATACTCCTACTCCTCTTCCATATGGGAAGAAGCGTAGCTATGAAACTTACCAAATAAAGTTGTGCCTTTCAGAAGAAAACACAAAACATCAAGGCTATGTAAAGTTCAGAAAACAGAAAATCAACTCCAAACTGGAGGACAATACTAATGCTATGAAAAATATTAAAATGATAATCACTCCACTAAAAGGAGGAAATCACAAAAGACTATAAAACATTTGCAGTGACTGAAAATCACTCCAGCTACAGAGGAAAACAAGAACTAGGACTATAAGGCAGAAACAATGGAAAACGCTCCGAAAACCGGAGGCACTACTCTATTAAAGGTAAGCAAACAAAGGATCACTCCACATGGAGGAAACAAAAGGCTATGGAAACATTAACTATGCTTTCACAACTCAAACTCAACTCAAAATTCTCACTTGGAGGAAGAAGAACATAAAAATCCAGACAAAAACTGAGATAAAGGCTGTGGCAAGGGCTGTGGAAAGGCTGGGGTGTACTCTCTCAGAGGTATCACACTGGTTCAAGACAAAGGGAGACAGACTATTTTACACAGGGTAATGGGGAACAGGTGGAAACAACTTGACCTCACTGTGGTGTGACACTGAGACTAAATGCAGATGCATGGCAGGTGAAAGCAATCATTTGGTTGAGTTTTGATTTGTTGATATTTTATACCAGAGTCTTAACCTTTAGCTGTTGTTCACATAGAATGACCTTGATTAGTTCAAAAAGTCAGACATTGCTCTCTAACACAAAGTAACACAATGTAACAAATTGTGGAAACAGCTATAAATGGGTTGTGTTATTTTAATTAGTCCTTAGTCTGTTTAGACTTAACCTGGTAAAACATGACAGCAGGGAGAAGTGAAAATTGAATAAATAGTGTTCATTTGTTTCTGTGGATTTTTACACATATTTCCTTAGTGTCAGAGAAGCTCATACATAGCCGTGATTAATATGTTTTTACCATTTCAGAATCAGATAAAAGGTTGAAGTGGTATGATGTGGAGGGTTTCAGGTTTGTGCAGATAATTTCCTGTTGGTAGCTTGCAACAAGTCAAATGAACAGCCACAGACCCTGTCAACTCGTATCCTGTCCTGTGGAGCTAACCAAAGAAAGGTGCAGTGTTGCAATTACAAAAAAATAAAAAAAATAAAAAACTCACCAGCTCATCTGCAACATTCTATTCCCCACATATCCCTGATTTCCCATCCACATCAGTATAAGGGTAATTACTGAACTGATTATGTCTCAATCATTTTTGGTCCTGGCCTTGTTCATTTGCTCACAACCATTGTTCTCTAGTGAATTTTCCTGATGATGCTGACTGTGGTTGCTAGGACACTGTGATACAACTGCATAGCCTCTATAGTGGTCCTGTCAATAAATAACTTGGTGCAGTGAGTGTCTACAGCCAGCTGTCCACTGTAATGTGTCATGTCCTGGCTGTGGCTGGATGGAGGGAAGCTTGAACTGTCACATCCACACACTGCCCACTCATCCAGAGAGCTGTCATGTCCTTTCAAATGGTGGAGAGGGACATAGACATTTTATGTAGGTTTGTGTGTGTGTGTGTGTCCACTAGTGAATGAATGGGACTGAGACACTCTGGTGTCAGAGCTGCAGGATTGTATTATTATACCCTCAATCTGCTGCCCTGCTGCATTCTGGAGGTGCTGCTATGGTCACTGTGTGTGAGTTGAGCTTTATCTTTGTTTCATCTGTCCTTCAGTTTGAAGAATCACATTCTACATCTCTTTCTTGTTTTTCAGTCTCAGTCTTTCATATTTCTCATCTTCTGCTCTTAGCGTAGTTTCTTTGACAAAAATACAAATCTTTTTTTTTTTTTGACAGTCCTTATTTCATGAGAGAAAATCATGATCATGGTTTATTAGAAGAACAAGGTGAAACATGTTACAATTTTCAACTTTTGCTACAGTTAGCTTCACTGGGACTGGAAGAAAAAGCTAATGTTGTTTAACAGGAAAAAATGTTCACTAACTGGGTTTTTGAAGAAAAGAAAAGTTTGTTGCTTTTCTGCGGATTGGAAATAAAACGTTACTGTTGCAGCATTATTGGCTTAAATAAATCATTTTATGAAGACAGAATGTTAGCTGATGTTAGCTAATGACGCTGCTCGTTGAAAGAAAGAATAGTCACAGCTCATGAAAAAAGTAATAATGACTAATCTAAAATTTGGCAGAATTCCAAGAAACTACAACAACACAGCTGTGATGAATGTGATATGCCAGCACACTGCCGCTCACCTAACATTGAGCTAACATTAACATGGCCTTCCAGAGGGCTGCGGATGGGACGTTAGCATAGCTTTCACTTGGTTCTCTTTCATGTTTGTAGGATTAAAGCAGGCTGTCAACTGTCTATCATAAAAAAACTCATCCCCTTGATATTTACTAAGTGAATAATAATAATACATTAATGGTACTGGTGTATTTTGGCTGCTTGCCTCCAATGAGAGTCGCTGAGCTTCAACATCAGAAGAGGCCCGTTTCACAGCAGACATTTTGACATGTCTGGGAAAAGCACAGATGTAAATATTAAAATTAATGAGGGCTGGAATCAAGCTATGCTGGCTCGCTGTCACTCTGTCATGACTTGCTGGGACACCTGAGCAGAAGAGACTCATCATTATTTTATTACCAACACCTGTGCTGTGACAAGTCAGAATGTCCACTGTGGAAAGGGCCTCAGATCACACTGCACATGTACAGTATATACACACAGATGGTGTGATGCAAACTGTCTTCAATGGCATGTACTCAGTGGTTTGTTAGTGACAGCACTGTGTGATCATTTTTAAAATGAAAAATACATACATATGAAACTAAATCAACTTTGCTTTCTTTCAACTTTCCTATTTGTAACAACTATGATTTAATCTTGTCATCTAAATGTAGGCTAAAAGTACATCTGCTAGGTGCCAAGGTTTACACGGGTGGAATTGCCCATCTTTTCTATTCAACCATTTCATACATCTCATGTTCTCCAATTAAAAAGAGCTGAAAGCTGTTGAAAGTTAAACCTAGCTCCTAATTTCATTCACCTCTGTTGGCTTCTCATTTCCTCCATGCTCATTAGAGGAAGCACAGTAACTTTGAATCAACAGGGCGTTTATCCTGCATCACCTTTAGAGTCATAGCAACGCTCACAGTAGGAGAGCACAGCTCTAATTAACTAGTAAATTCATCAATTACAAGATACACT
Source organism: Caranx melampygus (assembly GCA_019059645.1). Classification (NCBI taxonomy): domain Eukaryota; kingdom Metazoa; phylum Chordata; class Actinopteri; order Carangiformes; family Carangidae; genus Caranx; species Caranx melampygus. The sequence goes on from JAFELL010002427.1 coordinate 870,274, forward strand.
CTCAATTGGTTTTTGAGCTTTACTGCTTCCTTTGTTGCTTGGTCTTTTAATGTGACATGCTTGTTTGTCGTGGTGGGAGTTGATAGGGCTTGTATTGCAGCATGGACTAAAAGTAATAATATGGAAATAAATACATTCAACAGAAATGAAATGCAGCTTCATTTTAAAACTCAGTTGCGCTCCAGAGTCTTTCAGCTTTGCAGTTTTGGCCCCAGGGCATTGCATGCTCTCCATAAAAAATAACCTCAGAAGAGAACTTGTGGCATCATATCAGCTATTCAGACACAACATTGTGTCCAGATGTAGTTGCATGACTGTCACCTGTAGAAGCATGAATATTCAAAGAAGCATAAATATTCAGTTAAGGCATAAAAAAGACTCAGTTTTCCCTCTTTGTCTAAAATCAACCACACCAAAAATAATGGTTGCATTTTCATCACCTATATCCTTGTACACTTTTAAAATGTCTCTAAACCCTGTAGCTTCCTCTGCTCAGACAGACCAACCATGTGTCACATATAAAAAAGAACAGTTCATTGTTATGCAAAACCTTATACTATGATGAACTTATGTCTGTGCATGAAGTTTGGAGCTGGAAATAAAAGACAATTAGCTTAGCCTGGCATAAAGACTGGGCATAGCAATCCTGCTCAAACCTTTCATGAATTCATTCCACAACATAGGGCTTGCAGCAAAGTGTAGCACATAGCTATTCATGACATTCAAGAGCTGAGAGGTGTTCAGGTGGCACTTATTTCAAGCTGTTGCTAACGTTTCACTAACAACAATATTTTGTACTAACATTAGCTTCTCTTCCTGGAAGATTGTCACCAGTCTGCCTCAATGATGTGCACTCATCATCGCTAAACTGCAGCTGCAGGAATCAAGATTGACTGTGAGGTTTAAAGCAGCTCATTCAGTCAACCTGAGAGCCTCCAGTTAGACATGGGACTCAACAGTGACAGTGCAGAGGAGTTGGGCAAAAGACCAATAACAGGTCTTCATTATTTTTCTGGGGAACCCTGCCTTTGTTAGAAATGAATTGACTGTTAAATGACTACTGTGCTTTATTTTTCACATTTGATTTAAAAGAGTCCTTAACAAGCTATTGGGCCAGGTTTATGGTGATGAAAAAATCTGATGCATTTACATTCCAACATTCCAGTACACTGTAAAAGTGTAATTACATTGTTTGGCGTTCAAAGCAGTTCCTCAAGTGGACGTGAAAAAAAAAAAAGGAGACTGGAAACTTTTGCATGTTCTCACTGACTTTGGGTACTATTTCTGAAAGTTTCTGAGAAATACATGAATAAAATAGTTTCCACTGAAAGAAAATTATGAAATCATTTGTTGTTTGAACACCTGAGTGTGAGCCTGCAGTATGAGATTAAATTATACAGAGCTCTGGCTTCTGGATGTGATGCAGTGAAGCACAGAGCCTGAGGAGAGAGAGGGGAAGGAAATCATGTCCCATTTTCCAAAAAGTACTCAGTAACACTTGCTGGCTAACAGTTAAATGATCCTTGTCATGTTGGTCTAGATTTGATGGATTTACTGAAACTTTGAGTTTTGATTATAAAACAAGTCTTGGCTCTGTAATAATACTGTGAAAGTACCAAAGCTCCAGTCCACAGTGAAATGCACTGTCTGTATTCAGACACAAAGCGTTGCAACGGGCCCTCGGGACTTCTATGACTTTGTTATGAACAAAGTTGAACAGCTATATTGTACCTGTATATTGCTTATATGCATATTGTAATGTATTAGCATAGTGGTTTTACATACAACACTACACCACAGTTTTTTCATCCTGGAGTAGCTGCTCTGTGACGTCAACCTTTAGGAGCACTCCATATCCCTCTCCCTTTGATAAGAGACAATCATAATCAGTGTCTTTCAATCTTTTCAAAGGTTCTGTTTACTGCTTAACAAATCATGAAATGTTGATGGCATGATGCATAAATAATGAGGTTTGATGTAGATTCAGATCAGCTCTTTTATTTGAAGGGTGTTGATTCAATGATTCATGGATGGTGAATCTCTGTGATGATTACTGATGTGAGGACAATATGAATTTCCTTGGATGGACTATGAACTTTGATGATTCTGTCTGAGCAGCAGGGCAGACTATCATGTTTCTGCTCCTCTGTATGTTATGAGGATAACAGACTTTTAGGCTGAAAACCAGCCTCTCAGTGCTGTGAGTGTGTGTGCGAACAGAGTCAAATCCCTGGGGTGTGTTTTGTTTCTTGTTTTCTCCACTTTGGGTCCATTTTCCAGGGCTGTTATCCTTTTTTATTTAATTGTGTGTGTTGAGTGTTCGTTAGCCAGTTTAGCGCTGACAGAATGTGATATTTCAATATCTCTATCCAAATGAACATACTGTGTTTGTCTCAGTAATCATCCAACCTGCTGCAGCCGTCAACCCTGATGATCCAACCACATATCACAGCCGTTACTTTGCACTTGAATCAGTTGCTACAATATATTTTGGAACATTATAGAAAATGGTGGTTTTCTTCCTCCTGGGTAATGGATATGTGAAAACAAATGAAATGAGACTTGTTTTAACTTGCAACAGACACTGTTGCATCATTGGAACATGTCTACCTTCTTCCCTCTCTCCTCTCTCCCTTTGGAGTCCATATTTAGTTGTTTATACTGGGCTGTCTGGCACTTCAGTGCCAATGACTGAAATAATGTTGGTTGATAATTTCTAGGAATGGAGTCATTATATAATGTTATTATTGTCTGCCATCCTGTGCCAGTAACTGCAGTAAGGAGATGATGATGCCAGTGCAATGATGAGATAAGAGCATAGGAACAGTGGTGATATTTGAGGGTACAGCTGAATGTAATTTTAGTTGGATGATAAATCACGAGGGAGACTGTTTGTACCAGACACATTTTCAGACATTTTGCCTGTGTTACATAGTATACTTCTTTTCCTTTTTAAGGACATGGGTGCTGTAGGTACTGTGTGTGTGTAGGTGTGTGTGTGTGTGTGTAGTCATCAAGTGGTTATAGGTTGTTATGGGTTGTAAGATCTCCTTCTTATGTCTGTGAGTGTGAAGGTGCCATATGTAAAACTACATGCTCCAGATTGTCAGTGAAAAGTTTGTGGATGAGCTGAGAATAGCAGCATAAAGGTGATGGAGGGCTGGCAACTGTGTCGGCTGACAGTAAAGGAATAAAAATATTCTGAGTGCTACTTCAACAAATTCCCCAACAGAGCGGATCATACTGAACGTTAGCTCCCAGGTATGTTACGAGCCAGGTTAAAGGATCTCCAGCATTCCTTGCTCCAGTGCAGAGCCAAATGATGGAGCTAACAAGGACAAGGGAAGCTACAGCAACATGCAAACATCTGAAGCTGCTTCTACTTTATTTATCAGGGGTTAATATTCATTATAATTTTTCAGAGTTACACAGGACTGGGACAAGGTCGAGTGTGATAACTCCAGGGAGACTGCAGATGATCCTGTTTTATTCTGTTAGACCAGTGACTTTCATTCACTGTCATCACTGGTCACTGATTTAATGGACTGCTTCATCCATAAAATCATTTTCCTTCTGTTTTACTGGTCAGTGAAGGGAACTTTGTAGCATCAAAGACTGTATTCAGACCAGCCCCATGAAAATCAATCTCAAGTGATTAACACTAATTTCAGAATTTATGGAAATTCTAGTGAAATTATTAGTGTTTAAATGTATTTATAATTATATAATTATATAGCCAGATTTATAACAGAGATGAAATAACAATGCAAGTGGTTGGAGGGCTTGATAAATTAAACACTGAGAGCTACAACCATCCAGTCAACGCTGTGCATAACATAAACAAGCACAAATGGTGAATCTTTATGAGATTGGTGAGACCATACGCAGATGTGTGTGTGTGTGTGTGCGTGCGTGCATGCATGTGAGAGAGACAGAGAGAGAGAGAGGGAGAGGCAGTGGGAGTACCAGCAGGAGGGAGCAAGAGCCTGAGCAATACAAAACAATATGAAGTGGGAGGTTTAAGTTTCCAGCTTGGACTCACAGCAGACCTTTTTATATGTACTCACTACAAACCCAACGAGCACAATAAAATGTAGGTGTGTGCATTATAGAGGAAAGAGAGTGAGAACGAGACAGTAAACAACATCTTTACAACGAGCAACGAATATACCCTGTTCAATTCATACAAAAAATTGATTTTAAAAATGTTAGAATTCAAACATGTTCAAAGACAGGATTAAAACAACAAAATCAACTAATAAATAAGAGTCACTGAAATATATATATATATATATATATATATAATGAGTACAACATGACTGAAAAGAAGAAGGCTGGATTAGAATATTTACATCTTTATGTACTTTGCTGAATCAATAGACTTGCTGTTTATAAGATGACCTTTTGATCTTGCATCACGCATTCCCAGTACAAACACACACATACACACATATGTTTATATATAAACTGATTTTATTTCCGGGTTTTCCTGTTTTATTACACTCCACATAGATTGGTATGATCAAAACATTTCTTTCAAATCAAATATTCCTTAGCATCCAGTATTAATATGCAAATTATTTACCATTGAGTAATCTGTCCTTTCCAGTCAATAGCACTGGGCAGATCCAACGATTGGGGAATGCAAGGGGATAATAAAAGGGAATCGATTACCTTTTATCTCTTTTGAAATGACTGTGGTGATAGTTAACCAGTTGTAATAGCTACATAGAACCTGAACAAAGCCAAGTTTAACCATAGCCAGTGGCAAATCAAGAGCCTGTGGTCCTTTGTTCTTTGTCCTTTGTTCTGTGCGGTGAGAAATCTCTTTCAAAGCAGACAGGTCACATCAGAGGGACACAAAATGTGGAATGACACTAACTGAGATTTACTGATAAAATGACATCACATGTGTCACTGCCCAGTGGTGTATAGAGTTCAATTCCTGCATGTCCATGCAGGACTGTTAACCAAACGACTTCTTTGGGTGTTTAGGACGGACGCCTTGTTGGCATGTGGAGGCATGCAGAGCGGACATATCACAGTCTGCCTTGTACCCTAAGAATTAAAAAATAATTTTCAGTAAGTAGTGGGAGCTATATGCTAGAGTGTGGAGGTCAGGGCAGAAGACTGGCATGAAACATTTCTGACTTTCATGCAGGGAGGGTGAGTTCTTGGTTCCCTAACCTCAACCACACATCAACAAACAAAATGCTTCAGTTTCAGCCATATTTTCATACCGATAGTCAGAAGGAGAACATTTTCAAAAACATTGGCGCTGAACCCTAGAAAACCTTGTCACTAGATGTAATTAGGTCTTTGCAGGATGCTGTGACATCAGCAGACATTTCACTGCTCTGTAAATGTATGGCTTGACCCCTGTATTAGACATTTGGTTTAATCACATTAACCTCATGACTTGAGATTTGTTGTTTCGAATTTAACTCGAAATGCTTTTGTTTACCAGAGCTTTAGTAATATAACCTTGTCCAAAGTGTTACCTCAGATGTGTTTGGCTCAGGAGGCCCACAGTGACACAGCAACACCCGAGCACAGCCAAGAAAAGTTCAGCCCAGTACTTTAAAGTATCATCTTCTTCATCCCTCTGGAGTTCACAGAAAAGTTTGCCATCAGATGAAAAATCATTCCAAATGTGGGTGTTTGGACTTTTTATGTACATTCACCACATCACTTTAAGGCAGCATGTCACACAACAACAAGAAGCTTGCTAGCTCACTGTTCTGAGTGTGTTCTCCACGGCAGAAAGAAGATGCTGTCGGAGGAAGTAAGGAAGAGAGGGAAGCTGAGCAAGGGACCAGACAGGGGTAAATCTTGGACTGGCTTTTACTTATTGGCAAGAGCTCAGAGAAAAGACAGGAAGCAAGAGGTGGAGGAGCTAATGTCTTTGCTGAATACATGGACTTGAGCTTGTCAACAACTGCACATGTTCCACCAGGGCTCTAAATGAATGTTTTTTAATCACCAAATGTGGCTGGTAAGTTTCTAAAGTTATCATGTGTTATCATTATGTCCACTAGCCTTTTTATTTATTTTTTTTTTTCATTAAAAATAAGACAGATCATGAGTGTCAGAATGCATGTCATCATTTTATTCAAATAGGATAGTTGCAATGTCAGATATTGCCCTCCATCTCTATTAAAGACAATAGGAGGCTCCCACATGCTTGGTATTGTCTCCCTCTATTAAATATGAAAGGAGGCTAAAAATCACAGGACATGTCTATTCTGATGATACAAGTCAGCAGTTTTGTGTTTCTCTTCTATAATACACATTCTACATCTTCAAGACGACGTCTTTCCACATGTGGGCTTCCCTTGCCTTTCAAACAGGACAGTAGGAGAGACACAGCCTGAGGGGGAACTGGGATCTGACACAACACTGGCAGGAGAGGCAGGTCCATGGAGCTGTGCACTTAACCAAGGTGGTGGCCATAATCACCCAGGCAGCCCACCTTGGCCTTAGATAGGCAGAGAACACCCTGGCAGTGTACACGGAGACTGCCCAGGAACAGAGCTACAGGAAGAACAGCTCTGAGCACCTCATTCATCACTGGTCAAACTGAAAGGTAAGTTTTCATTGATACCCACTAAAGTGAATTTTAACCTGCATTTGACAGGTTGGCGGGTGTTAATTTAGAGCCCTGTGTACCACTGTCCATGAGTGGGGTTCGATTCAACAATGCTGTGAAAGGGGTTACATTCTACAACAACAAGGGGAACTTGAGGAATAAATAATTAAATCCTCTGTCTGCAGTAAGACTTTCAGTGGTGAGAGTTGTGGACAGTTGAATTTTGCTTTGTATATTTAATACAATTAGTAGACGAACTGATGAATAAGCCAAGATGAATCATCCATAAATTACATTAGGCTATTAAGAATAGCTAACCTACTATTCATTTGTATGCTTAGATATTCCATGATTTATTTGATTATAAAGAAAAGAGATGTGGTGATAAATGAATATAAAACTGAGACAATAATAAGTACTGTAGAATAAATCTAATGAATCTGATTTTTTTTTTTTTTTTTTTTTTTTTTTTTTTCACTTTTTTAACTATTATTTGAAACTCTTGCCTATTTAATGGCACAGTGTCTAGTCTTCTTTCTATTCCCTGTTTCTCTGACTATACATTGGCGAGTGGTGAGGGGTTGCCCATTCATGCAACACCATGTAATGTTAATATGTGGTGAACTTGGATAAAGAGACATAGCTTGAGTGTTTTAGTTTTGCAGCCTTACATGTTTTAATGATTGTTGATTTCAGCAAAACACTCAAAAATGTCTTAAAGCATGTGGGGCACATTGGTGGTCTATGAAATCAAACTGAATCGTTAGAAATCAGTTATTTTTATGACTAAAGTGAACCGTGGACAAACATGTCATGGTTGGTCTCATGACCTGTTTCATACTGAAGGTCCATGACTTGTCTTCCTGTGCTCTCCCTGCTGTGATGAGCTCATGTGTCTCACCTGTGTTTAATTGCCCCACCTGTGTTTCCCTTCCTTATCTATTTAACCTCTGTGTTTTATACTTGCCCTCTGTTGGATCGTCTGTGTTTGCCCATTGTGCTTGTGCTCTGTGTTCCACTTGATTTTGCCTGCAAGTTCTTTTTTTCCCTATGGGTTTAATGAATCATTTTTTGTTTGACCATATTGGTTTCTGTGTTGGAGCCTGCATTTCAGTCCAGTTCCCTTGAAAACCCTGACAAAACACTGTATTGACAGCAGTCTACTAAACAGTGCAGGGCAGATATATGTGGCTCTCAACTGACCAATAGTGTGCACCATGTGCAACAATAAACCTGCTCACACACATGATGCGTCTCTCCCTGTCTCCTGGTTCCCGTCTAATGAAACATATCATTAGGTTGTTTAATAGCACACTGGCATAATCAGTGTAATCAGTGTTATGAGCCTGTTCGGTAAAGACTCCATCTCAAACACCCACACTCTCACTAGCACTGAAGAGTGCTTTCTGGTCTGTGGTCTGTAGTCCTGGCCCTTGTGCAGTGCTGCATGATAGATCCCTTCTACAACCTCAAGATATGAAATTCACAAGAAATACAAACACAAATCAATTATACGTTAGCTCATGCATGATTGTAGGCACACAGAGCCATGAGAGCACGTAAATGTTGCATGAGCATCAGTGTCTTATGTTAAATATGTCATGTGAAGGTTAATATTTGAGTGCATTTGAAATGAAATGATAAATAATTATTACCATAAAGCGATGTGGGAGTGGCTTTGATTTAAAATAAATGGTCAAATATTGATAAGGGTAAATCATACAGTCTTCAGCAGATTAGTTTCTATTATTTAGCAGAAATATAGTGAACATACTCATAGTACTGTTCTTTCACTTGTAAAGTATGGGCATGTCCTTACTTATTTAAAGCAATCCTTACATGCAGTCCTGTGGACACAGTTTGTATGTATTATATATATATATATATATTAGTGGTGGGCCGTCATCGGCGTTAACGTGCTGCGTTAACGTCAGACTCTTATCGGGCGATAAAAAAAATATTGCCATTAATTGATTCTCTAAGTTGTGTTGGGAGTGGGTCTATAATACACAAACTATGATGACTTTCACCTTGATATTTTAGCGCGGATGTATACCTAGCCGAATTGCACTGTAGGGGGCGAGAACAAGTCTTCGAACCTGTATGCCTACTGTGAATTACCACATCAAACGCGACGTGCAAACATGGGTGTAGCTACGAAGCCGCCAGGTTTGCTTCAGGGAAAATTCATTTTCTGGTGGAGGAAGGAGAAATAGAGCTTGGACTGATTGACACAAAGCTACTGACTGTAAACAGTTCATCACGACCTCTTATGTAGGCTTACAGTTCAAAATTCATGTTTAACTGAATAAACAGTTTGCAAACACAAGTACATCTTATTTAACATGATTTATTTTCATCACCAAGTATCAAAGTAGAACAGCTTTCTCAAGCAGTCAGTGATGCATTTTGGAACCAGGAGATGAGCCCCTGGTCTAATGCGCCACCTGGCTTAAGAAACCCATTTTCAAAGACTTACTTTTAGTCATTACTTAGGTAGCACACATATTCTGAATGAGCCATTTTAATCTAGATTAATCTAGATTAATTCCATGGTTACAGCGAGATTAATCTAGATTAAAAAAATATATATACACACACACACACACACACACACACACACACTGGAGGCCTTATATGAAGGGTAACATACTGAGAAGATGTAAATCCTACTTTATTTACAGGTGCTCTGACTAGATATCTGATTCTGATCACACTGGTTGAATACTAAAAGCAGAGGCCAAAGCTGCACTACACAGTTTCACATTCACTTATGGTGCTAAATTATGTAAAATATGCATTATCTCAAGGCACTTTACAGTACATGGTCAACAGTTCATATTTCTTCAGGTTCTAGTATGACAATGATATCAATGATATCACGGTCCAATAAATACAGGAAATACAAATAAATACAATACATCCATTAGTCTGGAGACATGTCAGTTGTCAAAACACTACACGAGATTACAAGTTGTAGATCGATTCCTCTGCAACATTCATATCATCTGCTCTCTTGATGAGTGTGAGGACTTGGATGTGCCCCTTTCATGATGAGTTTATGGATATTTGTTTAAGTGTCATGCCAGATGATGATGCCTTGTGGTCTTTGGAGAAAAAGTGCAGAAAGGTTCAACAATTTTGACCCATTTTGAGGCCATACTTTCCTTTGGCAGAACATAGAATGGAAATAAGTTCAGGAATACATTAGCATGTTAACTTGATAGTATAGCTTGCTCAGCGGCGATACCATGCAAACACAGCAAAGGTTGAGCCAGTTTTGTTACTAAAGGAAACTCTTATTTTTGTATTATTTTCACTCTGTCCTTTGACCAGTCTGACATTCAGCAAGTCTAACCAGTGTAGGAAGAAAAATGAATCTTTACAACATCAACAAAACAAAAATTCATAAAATGTAAAAATGCACAGTAAATGACAAAGTTTGATAACCGGGGCAGTGTGAAACTGAACCATAGACTGTATGTCTGTCCATGAAGGTCATATCTCTATAACTGTTATTAGTCATATTTTCAATTGCTTATTAAAACACCTTAGTGGAAACACCTGATCACAAATTTGACATGTCGAATTTGATATAATTTCGGGGTGCCGCGTGGCGCAGTGGGTTAAGCGGGCGCCCCATATGCAGAGGCTGTAGTCCTCCCTGCAGTCAGCCCTGGTTCGAATCTCACATCAGGTCATGCTGCATGTCATTCTGCCTCTCTCTGCCTCCCCATTTCCTGTCACTCTACACTGTGCTATCCAGTAAAAGCAAAAATGCCCAGAAAATATACTTAAAAAAACAAAAAACAAAACATTAGTCCAGTGTTTATCAGTTTACAGCTGAACCCACAGAAATGACTCAGTGAGGTTTGTATAATTCCATTATGCACAACAAAGCAAACTAAACATAGTAATGGCTTGCATCAGCACAGGTTACTTTCTAATGTTTTTGGAATGTATTATAACCATCAAGGTGAATCATTTAGCTTTCACATTATCAGAATGGACTGCAACACAAAATTATGGATGTGCATTAGCGTTTCCTAAAAGACCAGCTGATTATCATAAAGACTGCAAATGGGTAATAATGATATCTATATTGTGTGTGTGTGTGTGTGTGTGTGTGTGTGTAAATCAGCTTTCTATATTTATGGTTAGAATACAGAGGACAACATTAAATTAACAAATGTTAGTTTTAAAATCAATTCACAACAACAAGAACACAGCTTGCGGCTCATAGTTCCAGTGAAAGTTCTGTGAGGTTAAATAATGACCACTGATACAAAATGTCTGTACAACTTATAGACTGTTAGCAGACCACTTCCTGCTGGGAAATGGACTTAATTGGCTCTTATCTCATACCAGGCGCAAGCAAGGGGCATGGTTGTGCAGGGTGGGGGACCCTGCGTAGTGCTTAATTCATCCAGCACAACACCGCGCACAGTCAATTTGGCAATTTGATAGACCGAGGTGCACCGAGATGGGTGTGGCAGTGCAGTAGAGGGAGGTGTCGACAGATTCAGCGTGGCGCAGTGACAGTTTCATGCTAGAAGCCTGTCACGTAAGTGCACCGAAAGCTCACCAACTCCAACCTGGTCTACTTTAAGTGCAGCCAGAGCGCAAGTGGTCGAGTGGGAAGTTGGCTGACCGGCACAGTGCACACACATCACCAAAACCTCACAGGCAGGTTTCCAGAATGTCAGACACATTTCAATGCAATGGATATTCACAACAACCACTATTCAATGCAACTATCTGAATCAGCACATACATTTATATCTATATTGACTGTCCCGTCACATCTGATGTCAGACCTGACTGAATTAACACAGCTGAAGCTAATGAGTTCACATCTCTTTCAGCCACAAACAGCCTCGGCATCAGATAGTGAGTACACAGTCAAGACCTCTCATCTCAGAAAATTCAAAAGAAAAGAGAAAAAGATTGCCACTCAGTGACAAAGACCAGGCCACTGAGCTTGGTGCTGTGTCCTTTACACACAGGTGCTTCAGATTTCATCCCCATTACGCATGGTGTTTATTTATGTTGTGGTCTGTGAACACTACTCATCTTTGTTACATGGGTTTTAAATACAGGTTACTAAATGTGAGTGTCTTTATTCATGGAAAAAGGTTGTTTTTGCAACGGTGGTGATCAGGACAAAGCTGATTAACGAGGAACCACCTCCCAGGCTACATTTTCTTCTGAAAGAAGATTGGCCATCTGGCATCACTGTCTCCTTCATCCAAGTCGAAATATAAAATGACAAAATCGCAGTGCACCTCGCCCACAGCGGATTTAAAGGTGAGGAGAGGAGATCATTTGATTGGTGAAGATCTGAATCGGCTGTGTTAAACCCACTCAGGCCTTCTCTCCTCCCTCTTTCCCACTTGCGCCAGTAAGAGGGAAGGAGGTGGGAAAGAGGAGGACCTGCACCTGCTCGGCGCATGAAACTTGTAAACATCTCAGAGTCTCCTTGACTTTTCCTCTCTCTTTTCATTCCACTGTACTTGGTTATGGTAAGTACCAAACTCTGTCTCTAACACATCAATAAGCTGTTGACGTTCACTGGTTTTGGCTTCATATCAGGTATATCAAGTCTTTAATAATAGATGTGTCAAGTCCTTGGAGTGAGACTTCAGAGTCATACTGTTCTGCTGAGCAGCTTTTAAATCCAGTGAATTTAATTTGAAATGGACAGGTTTGAATTCTTGGTTCATCATTGAACAGGTTATTAAAATGAATTTCCACTATGGTGTGCAGGCTCACTTTGAAGTCATCATCCCCCTGTTTAGCATGTATTCTTACATTATTTTTGGCTTGATAACATTTGACAATGGTGGCAATTTTGACAGCCTCCCAGATCTCAGTCATACAGACAATGGCCAAAGTTTCAGAGTTTCCTTCAATGAAGTTGTTGTTAGATCTTCTTGGTAACCAGGGGGAAAGCAGAGGCAATAACATGAACACTCAATAATCAAGGAGACAGAAAATAAGTGAAATTCAAAGCCATTTGTTTACAAAGAAAAAAAAAGAAAAGAAATCACCCAGACCAACATAGAGGCGACACCAACCGATGAGCCCGCTCTCTCAGAAAAAAGAGGTAACTGTGTGTGAAATGTAAAGGATGCCCTGGCTTACCTGTGTTGTTTGTCCTACCTCCAGCCTCATATCACGTCTATTATTCCGAACAGGTTTTCTCTAAAAGTGCTGCAACAGCTCAGGCAAGCTGACAGCCGAGTGAAATTAGAGTGAGTTCTTCAGGCGTGCTCCTTTTATTGAGGGCCCCTGATAAGCCACCTCGGAGTCAGAGGAAACCAATGAGCGGGGATGACAGGGATGCACAGGTGGAAACCAATCAGGTTGGTAGCACCAAGAGAGAAACCATGGGGAGGAGAGTGAGTGCAAAAGTGATAGAATAAACACAGCTAATAAACACCTATATAGCCTCTTCCTAGCACACAACACAAGTCTCTCAACATCACCTAACCCAATATGTTAAGCTGTGTTTCCACAAGAGCCCTTACGGCTTAATGGAATTTCAAGGAGAGGTATAGATAGGTATAAACCTTTTGCCCAACTGATATTGATACATCCTCTCCACCAATGAGAAGGTAATATGCCATCTACTGATCTCCTCCCTTTTCATCAAACAGCAGTGTTTACCAAAAGAACCAATGAGAAGCTGCCACATCATAGATGGTAAAGAGACATACAAATAGATTTTTTCTTCATCTATGCCCTTGAGGAAAATGTCCAGCTGCTCAATAGAACTATTATTAATAACATTAATTATTAATCAATATACATCAATAATAGTATTTATAGTAAGTATATATATACACCAAATGGTAATAATTCAGTTAGGGCAGTTGTACACTCAATGGCTGTGGAGACAGCCCCTCCTGAACTTCTCAGTCCTGCAGCACAGTGAGATGAGATGTTGCTGGGTGCTGTAGCTGCTTTTCTGACAATGTTGTGAAGAGGGTGGTTGTGGTGTGGCCTGTAAAAGGTAAATAGTATGTAAGTATGAATCCTCTCTGAGAAGTGCCTACCAATAGCACACACCTCCATTCCATCAGCCTCTCTCTCACATACAGGGTGTGAGTTGTCACAAGGGGTATCCAAAGTGAGGTCATTGAGGTCAGACTTTCCCAACATGAGAAGTATCGACTCTCATTCCAGCTTTTGCAGATATTGTCACAACAGGTGTTTTACGGCCAGCTTTCCCCCATGGGAAAAGCAAAGACTCTATGTTGGACTATTTTTTTCCCCAAACACAATGATCATCATCAATATCTAAAATCATTAACCTCGCCCAGCGCCTGCAAGACCAGCATTAATTACTGTAGAAGCAACACAACCAACAGGCCAGTGGGTGTTAAGGGGTAAAGGAAAATAATACACTTCAAAATTAGACATATAACACAGGCTTTCATGTGCTAGTAGAATCATCCTTTTTTTTTTTTTGAGAATATAATAAAGAATCTTTCATTTGCTTTTGTTCATCTTTTACTGAGATAAGTCATTTCATGTTGTCACCCCTGGACCATACCATTGTAAGAACCATGACAAACACTGGGGTATTGAGATGGACAGCTGGTTAGCAACAAGTGAATAATTTATTTTTTAATTACTATCATTAACATATAAAAGTGCACTGAATTTTTTCCATTATTTGGCCCCCATATTGTTTGAAAAGTTTGAAAACACTGCACATGGTGGAGTACAGCCAGTCTTCACAGGATGTTAAAACTACCCCCTTGGACTAGCTCAGACTCCAACATGGCCACGAACATTGAGAAATGTCAATGTAAAAAAAAAAAAAAAAATCAATTACAAGTTTCATAACTATTTGGAGAAGAGCTGCCAACGAACATGGAGCAGCTGTCTTTATGTGACACCATGTAAAAAGCCCTCATTTGAATAACAAGACTGTACACTCTGTCCTTCTCTCTGTTGTGCGAGGCAGTCGAGGCGGGTTTGTAATGTCAGTATCACCAGAGGAATACCTTGAATCAGTATTAGACATGGCAACGCATTAGTATGGAAATGAAAGACCTACGAAAGAGGTGTGAATTCTATTAGTGTCACAGTCAGGATCAGGGGGCTATAGCATGCCCATCAGTGAGAAATCATGGTGCCTACATATTACTTTGAGATTTGCATAGAGAAGTTTGGGGAAAAAACTAAAAAAAAAAAATTCAGTATATATGTACATCCAAAGGGCTTTGAAGTTGATCTGTTACCTGTATTCCCAAGTTAAGTTTGGTTGTTTCAATTGGCAGATTGTAAATGAACTGTAACTGAGCATCTATAATAAAACAATTAGTCCACTTGTCATAATGCATTTAGCACATTTTCTTCCTTTATTATGTAAACATATAACAGGCGTCCATGCTTTCTGCCTCACCACACAAAAGGTCCACCAGTTATAGAAACATGGGTCGAGTGGTTTAACAGAGACACTGATTTGTTAATCATTTCTGGCAACAAAGGCACATCTGTCATTTTGTTCCCCGCACTTTCTCTCATTAAGTAAAGTACACCTGAGGATGCCATGAAGATTTTGCAGTTAAGTCCCTGTTGACGAGGAGTCACAGTAGCTCCTGTCTCTGAATTAATGGCTTTTCACACACAACACAGGGACGGATGTGTTGCACCTTCCAGATTATGCGCCCACAAAGCGCTCATAGCAAGTTTTTATATCCATGTGTGAATAATGCCCCCAGGAGCCGTGGGACACACAAACTTACACTAATGAACAAGTCATAGCTGTCATAAATTGAAATAAATGACTTCCTGTTGTTGTGCATCAGCAATATGTCCCCAAAATCAAAGAAACAACAAACAAACAAGTGACTCAATACCGTACATGATGACAATATGAGGCCAGGAACTGTCACATGGTATCCTCAAAATGCTCAAAGCAGCCTGATCAATCTGTATGAATGGGTAATGTAAGAAAAATAGAACTGCTACTTTATCTCACCTTTCTCAGCAGTTACACACCGGGCTAAAGGAAGCAGTGGTCCTGGAGAAAACTTTCGACGCAGCACATATGCTTTGGTAATTGTTGTATATGAGCTATGTAATGATAAAACACCCAGGAGGGTAGTCTGCGATGCAATTACAGTGGCTTCAAAACACACTTGCTGATGGTAATGTATGAGGCCATACGGTTGTAAATCACCACAACACAGGGGCGGAAATTCTATAAGATAATAAAGGAAATTCCATTATGCATCAACAAGACAGCAACATATGGCACAGCTCCATAACACCATTCACATAATTCATTTATCCCATAAGAGCCAAATGGTAATTATTGGAAGGCTGTGCAGTTATAGGGTTCAGTATACACAGCTGCAGTCACATGTATTGTTTTGTGTGTGGCGCAAAGGACAAGAGATAATCAGGCTTAGGAGATGAAGGACAGCCGATCATGTTTCCAGCATCAAAGTACAGACATAACATAACCAGAATTCACTGTGTAGCCATTTGTCACCACAGGGATTCCCCACTGTACACCTGTGCCAGCAGCAGTGCAGTGTAAAAGCTGTCCATCTGAAGTCACTAAGTCCCACACATGGCTACAGTTTTAATGATGAATCTTTTGATGCAATCTGTTTAGTTTGCACCAAGTTGATGGAGGAACAACATTACTGAATTTAAACATGATGGTACGTATAAAAAAAAAAAAAAAAAGTATATCTCTTACATTTTAGAATGAAGTTACTTTTTTAACTTTAATGAAGATAAATTCAACGTATTTTCAAGGTCAATCTCAGAATGTAAACAAAGTGTCACAGTCTTGATACAAAGGAGAGTAACTCAGAACAAGAAGAGGAGACATATCTTGGAACAAAAGCTTCTCCATCAGTAACAAGTGAAGACGTCTAACTACAGCAGATGTTTTCTGTCTGATGAAGATTATTCAACCGAGTTTTCCCGCATCAAAGTGAGTGACAGCGTAGCACACAGACACGCATTGCCTTAATCTTATTACAGCTGTAACACTGATCAAGAGTGGAGTGAAGAATGTGATCAGCAGTGTCAGAAGGCAACCTCTTGAAAAGAAAAGCTCTATCAGGGTTACATTTACATGTTAGCAAATCAGATTTCTTCCATGTCTGCGTACGACCCATGATTTAAGATGTACCGCCGCCTTTTCATCACTTTTTAATTGTCGTTTATACGCTGGGGATTTCCATGTTCACATAAAGTGCCAAACACTTGATGGGCTGACTTGTCTCTGTGTCACATGGGTGAAATAAACTTAATTTAAGTTGGCAATGCAAATGTAGCGTGTCACATGAGAGACTGAGAGAGATGAAGAGAGGGAGATAGATTATTTGAGCTGACAGGCTTTCATGTCATATACTTTTTTCATCAAGTGAACGATCGTCTTCTCTCAAACACCCCCACTCTCTCTCACACACACACACACACACACACACACATACCGTCAACTGCCTGATTGCCTAAGTCCCTGTGGTTAAAGGCCCCAGCCAACGTCGATATCCATGTAAATCTGCATAAGCCCACGGTAATGAAAGAACAACATGGATATGGCACAACTCTCAAGAGCCTTGTGATATGATGTCTCACACACACACACACACACACACACACACACACAGAGAGAACAGACAGAGAAATAAATAGACAGTGCTTATTTGAAAGTTAATGACTATATTAATGTGTGTGTGTGTGTGTGTGTGTGTGTGGACATGTGTGGTGTGTGAGCATACAAATTGAAAGCCAGCTCCCTTTACTTAAGGTCCCATAGCCTTGGTATTAACTAGCACCAGATTGGTAAAGTGTATTGAATGACCGGCATGATTAGCAGGGATCGATCTATTCTGTTCTTCTTGTTGAATGATTTGTATTAACATCAACATGTAAGAGTGTGGTACTTATTAGTGGTACTAGTATGTCCCTCTGCCTACATTCATTTACTTTTCAATAATTAGCATCCAGGATCTCCTGGAGAAGAGGCAGCTGCAATGTAAATGCTGCAATGGCTAAAGGTTTTGGTGAGATGCTGCACATCATTGGTCCTTAAACTGCAGCCACACAGCTTGTTACTGTTTGTTACAGATCCGTGTCTACATCTGATGTCCTCGTGAAATGTACTTCGGGCTTTGTTCTACTGCATTACCAAAGATGTGGTGTTGAAATAAAATTGAAAAATGGAGATAATGAATTAATAGGTGCATGTTCTTTGATGAAAATCAGTTTAACCTTGTAAACATGTCCATGTGATCTTTTTTTATACAATACCACACATATTTTGAGAGTTAATCAGTCAACATCATAAGTAGGTTTTGCCTCCTTGAACTGCAGTGAACCATTGACTGAATGTATAAATGCTTAAAACTTTTCTAAATATCACTGCAGTTTACACAAAGATGTCTCAGCTGACCAATCAGATCAAACTGAGAGGCGTGATGACTTCAGAGAGGTGTGTACTGTGTTTTCATAGCTGTCACAGCATGGGGTGTCTGCAGCCTGAGCTGTATCAAACAGGCAGCCATTAGCTCTACTTTAAATAGTTCCAAAAGGTTTCTTAGGCATAAATGATTAATGCTCATGTGTTTTCTGTTATTTCATTTCAAAGAGTTGAAGCACATCTCTCCCAGCTTTCTTTATGAAAGAAAATGAACAATAAAGTTCTATTAAACTAAACTGTAAGGCCTTGAGGCTTTGAAGCATAACTTTTGAGTACATCTATAAGAGCTTTTCATTGATTTTGTACAAAATATAGCCTACTGGTGGTTGTCAAATATGACTGTTTTTACAGGCAAGGAACATAACAAATACAGGGGAAAAAAGGAGTAAGATGTAGCTTAAGTTGTTTAAATAACATTCAAAACAAGTAAACTAGAGACTAGAACATGTTATCTTTTAAATGGTGTCTCACACATGTATTTTGGTCATACAGTCCTTTCTGTTATAAGCATATTACATTAATATATGCAAATGTATGGAAATTGGGTCTAAAACGTTGGCTGCTCTAATACCTTAGTGTTCTGACTTGCACTTCCTGTTATGGCAATGATCCTGTCCCACACCACAGATCAGGTCACATCCAATTAAGCTACTGTAAGTGACCTGTCCACATCAGCTCATGATATTATTTATATGTTCACACAAGTAACATTTACATTTTACTGTGCATGTTTCACCTACTTATACATTAGTGATAACACTCGTAATCTGATTCAATATACAGTCTGTCCGGTGGAGGACCAGTTAAAAACACATCTGATCCAATATTTGTCTTGTGTTCATTTGAGACTGAAATTTAAAAATAGAGGCTCCAACAAGTTCCATATCAGAGGATCTCAAACATGAGTCACCCCAGGAAAGACATGCCAGACACCAGTGTTTTGAAAGCTGTCATAAAGTGGCCATAGGTTGAATAACCCTGTATCAGTCAGTGATGGAGTGACACAGCTGACATTTATTTATATGAAAATGTCAGGGGTTATTAACTCAGGTTTCAGCCATGATTATGATTCTGAATAACACCCTGCACAAACCCATTTCAATCAACAAACTTTGCAGCGTGCATGCATATATGAAATGAGGGCATCTCGCTGAGTCACTGAATGTTCGAGTGGAAATCATTCATTTGGTGAGTTAATGAGTCCTTGAGATCTCCGTTAGTCAGTATTTATGTTGTGATTTTACAGCTTTTGACTCCCATCAGCCTGTGTCTGTGTACTACCTCTGCTGTCAACTCCAATAGATTGACCTGATTATGTGGCACTTACCCGCTGATTAGGTCTATTTCAGGTCTACACAACACACATCGCTGTCGTGCTTTATCTGAGAAAATATCATAGTGGACAGTTTGTCTGGAAACATCATCATCATCATCACTATCACCATCATCATCATCATCAATCCTTACACCAGGCAGTCAGATAAAATCTCATGTCTTGCGTTGACAAAGGATTTGTAATAGTATAGAACTTGTGTTTCTGTATAAGATAAGGACAAGGAGAGCAGGTATATGTTTGAGTGGCATCTGACAATATTCTGGAGTCATGGTTGACGACGTTTGTCAACACCATACTTATATGGCAAATCACTTAAATGACCAACATCTTCAAAATATGTATTTTCAGATTTTTGTCTTGATAACAAAATTTGACAATAGTTTGAAATCTGCCTTGGCAGCTGCTGTTACCATGGTGACTCGCCTAGTCCATTTGTGAAAACACACACCAGGTCTCCCCTTTAGCCAAACTCCATTAGGTAGGGTATGGTTCTTAATGTCAGAGGTTGTGAGTTCAAACCTTAGCTAATGTAAAGTGGACGTTGTATTGCTGATGTTGTTGTTCTTGATGTTCCAACCACTGCTGTGAAGCAGCTTTAATTATTATTAGTAGTAGTAGTATTTTTGCTTTTCTTCTTTACATCACACCACAGTAAACATCTGTTTTCACACATTTTTGAACATTTTACTATATTAAGTATATTAATTAAGGAAGACTGTCAGTGGAATAATTACACTATCTGAGAAATCAGCTTTCCTGACAATAAATAAATCTGTCTGTATCCGGAGGTGTGGGTTTCTGTGTCTTTCTGTGTGTATGCGCATGTTATCTCTGTGAATTTCATTACACTGATAAAAATGTGTGTGTGTTCGGTATTAGGTTTTCATCTGTGTTGACAACATCATAAAATGTCCTTCACTTCAGGAGGACATTATAATGTGTGTGTGTGTGTACTATTATTCAAATCATACGCATGTGTGTTTTGCTGCAGTTATTTCAGTGTGTCATGTAAAGCAATTTTTCAGGACCCAGAGGGAACAGCCTGGTTGAGCAGATGTGCAGGAGACACCACCATTTCCATAATTACCAACAAAAATATCCCCTGCAAAAATCTATTCACCCCTCCAACAAATGCACAAACACAATATTTCACCCTGGTTACAATGCAGTGTCCCACTCTAGCACCAGACCGTTGTGCAAATCAATTCCACATCCTGCAGCATCAGTCTTTAAAGTGATCATCTATAGAATCTTCATAGGAAACTTTCTTTATCGCTAAGACATTTATTAAGTCCATAGACACCGACCTTACTTACAAGACCTTACTTGACACTGTCTGTTTATCATATTACAGTATGTAAGAGTGATGTTGCCATGCATGTCACACACACACACACACACACAATTTTTTTTTATCTATTTGAAAAGGAAAGCTCGTGAGCTCCTCACCTCAGGTAAATCAGAAGAGATACCTCCTGAAGTAAAAAGCAATTATCTGAAACCACATGAACTTAATAAAAAAGTGACGAGGGCTGCCACACACCCGGTGGCTCCATACCTACCTGTGTGGCTCACTGCCTGTTTCTACACTATAGTGAGGTGGATTTTGAATGATGTAACACAATGATGCTCACAATCCAAGAACTACATAAAATTGTTGAAGAGATCTATAAACCAATGGTAATAAAGGCTAATATGCTGCTTGTTTGGCTCTGTGCTCAATCTTTTCTGAGCTGATTTTGTCTTTTATATATATATATAATTATATGTTATGAAAAAGTGTGATCTGACAATACTGTCACAAACAAGCTTGAGGCAGAAATATATCAGCACAACAATCATGTACAAAATTGTATAATGCATAAACATTTTGTTGTATGTATTGCAGCTATATATGTATTCAGTCATCACACAGAATACAGTTAATATAAACAGAACTAAACATTTAATAATTTACACATCTCATGTTAACATGAATAATAATAAAAAAAACAACTGTAGACAGTAATTAGGTGTGAGCACTGACAGGAAAGGCAGAAGCAAATGCTCATATATGCCTGTGCATAATTAAGTTCAAACAACCTGCAGAATATTACCTCCACCATCACCTCCATTTTAGTGATGTATATATAGTTTTTCCTTATACAATAACTAACTATTCAGCCATGAACTATGACCACTGCTCCAATAGCGGGGTGGAAAGCCAGACCATCAGCTCAAACAGGTTAGATGTGCTGCGCTAGGCCCTCAGGATGTCCTGATCTGGGTCCTGCCAGTACAAAAGTCTGTTCCTATGTATTTGCTTATTGTGTTTGATGTTATTCTTTTAATCATATTCTCCTGTGTCAGGAGGCTTTGACATGAACCAAAGAGACACCCCAGTTCCTGTTGTAGCTTGACATCAGCAGTTAAGTGAAAATCATCTGAAGGAGCTCTCTGAAGAAGTTACTGAATGCAACATGAGGACTCTGTTGTGCTAGACCAGTGGTTTTCAAAGTGGGGGCCGGGGCCCCCTGGGGGGCCGCCATGTGGGTGCTAAGGGGTCCTCAGCAAATTGGAGGTAAGATGAGAATAAATGCAAATCACAAAATAAAGTCGAATTATTATATTTTGAACATTATTATAAAATAAAATTTATAACAATATAAGATTTCAAAATCTTATTTGCCATGTTCATCTTTCTAAATGCCTAGCAGTCAAAATATCATTCATGACGTGATGAACTGTTAGTGTTAACCTGGTGAGTTGCTCTTGACATCAAAAACTTGGTGGGAGTCCAGAGGCAGAGGCAAATGATTTTCGGGGTGCCCTGGCATGGAAAAGTTTGGGAACCCCTGGTCTAGATCACAGCTGAATTTCTCAGAGTTCTGTGTGTATGTCACTGTTACGTCACCCTTTAGGAGGAGTAACATGGCAGTGAATGAAGATGGAATCACCAGAGTGACCAAAAATAAACAGGAAAGAGGTGTGTCTGGGAAGCGGGGGGGGGGTCATGTGAAGGAAGGCTGTGGGGGTTGTGTACACAGGTGGCACCACCCCATAAACCTTTCATTATGTCCATAACATAACAAAACTACGTGTGAAAAGTATAGGGCACCTCAGCTACCCCCCCGCCACCACCACCACCACCACCATCCTCCCAACATTAAGTAGTGTGCAAACAGAGACCATGCAGGCCGACAGACAGAGCTTGAGAAAAGCGGATGAACAATGAACCAAAGCAGGGAGACAGAGATCCCGCCCTGCCAAGGCAGGCTTCTTGAAGGTGGCTCTGATTCCTGATTGGAAGGGCATTGGTGAGGTCGGAACCAGGCAGGTGGCCACAGGCAGACTCGCTGCCACCTAGACACGGGGAGAGAGGAGAGAGAGAGAGACACACACACATACAGACAAGGCGGACCCCATCCCTCCTGACAGGAGGAGTGGAACGTAACAGTCACTGTAATCTCAGGATGAGGATAAAGAAGTAGCTGATCTGAAAAGTCTGCTTTGTTTCCTCTACTTACTTCCCTTTCGTGCTCCTCTGTTCACACCCTTTTTTTTTTCATCAGTGAGAAAACTAGGGTAATCCGCTGAGTACTTTGGGGTTGCTAATTCACAGTGCTATCCCACATAATGAGCATTCAGAATGAAAATTAGGTAAATGAAGCAAGGAACCCAAAAATCTTCCCCTGGAACCTTCTGTCCTGCTTTTTCCAGCACTCCATCTTTCTCCTGTCTCTCCCTCTTTCTTTTGTTTTAGAGAAAACTAGGCTAATCTCCCGACTCTGTGGACTGAGGCAGTTGGCCACCAGCCCCAATTTTCATCAGGGGACACTGTCACACACTCTGTGTTTGTTCATGTAATTTTAGTTGCTGCTGTGCTGACTAGACATATACATTTGTCTGCCTCTTTAACGGTTCTCATAGGCACCCAGTCACTTGGGCGTTGGCTGTTTAATTCCTAATCAAACATTAAACATTGAAAGAAAAACACAACAAATATCGAATAAAAGAAATGTAATTCTTATTATTGAACTAGACTAAGATATATCATTATTATTATTATTATTTAAAAAATAATAATAAAATCGAGTTAAACTCTATTGAACCAATACATTATCAGTCAGTGAGGCGCCTTAAGAGTCTCTCTGCCGTGTCTTCAAGGATAAGTCAACCCCACAAAATGTTGAAGAAACTATTAGTTATTAAAAGCTACTGTAAAATAGTTTTAAAAGCTACAGGTCTTCTACATGTTGAGGAGTGAGTGCCTTGCTCAAAGGCTCGGTGCCTTTGAGCAAGGCACTTTAAAGA
The DNA here is from genome assembly GCA_019059645.1 of Caranx melampygus. Lineage (NCBI taxonomy): Eukaryota > Metazoa > Chordata > Actinopteri > Carangiformes > Carangidae > Caranx > Caranx melampygus. Next base: position 893,950 of record JAFELL010002427.1, read on the forward strand.
AGACAACAACATCGATTGTTTTCTCCTATAAGACCTAAATTCTGTTCAGCTTGGGGTGTGTGACTTCATGATTAGTTGTAATTTTTGAGCTTACTAAGTGGTTAGAAAGTCCAGTTATCATCATTATTGCATTAATTAGTGAAAAGGAGTCAATGTTTCTTATGTAAAATCCATTTTTGAATGTTACACCCTATACCTCCAGTTCCTCAGAAAGTTTGGCTGTCTACTCAGGACCTCCATTTTTGGCTGACATCAAAATAACAATCCTGTGGCGATCCAGCTGTGCCCCATCCACCATCTATGTCTAAGCCCACTGCTTACCAGATTGTTTTTGTTATACCTGATGTAACACATCACTTTCCTGCATTTTTCTGTAAAGTGATGATACTTGTTCAAACTTTGATACTTTTACAAACTTGTCAAAAGAGGTGAAGCCAAAAGAAGGAAGTGAACTAGTCGGATACCAAATACTCAATCTTTAGAATGGATTTGAAAGTGGAGAAACTATTAGTTTACCAGACACAGGGCTTTGCTCTGTCAGTCCACTACAGTCTACTTGTCAGTTTGCCTTAACTTTCTTTAGCTAAATTTGGTGTAGTGTGGCAGCTCGCCAGTGTATTTTGACAACCAGCTTTTCTTTTTTTTTCTTTTTTTAATTTTCTTTTTTTAATGTTGCAATATGATAGGGGCAAAAAAAAAAGAAAAAGAAAAAAATGGTGTACCATTAAACTTCCATTAAATGTAGAGTCTCAAATAGCAGCATGTCTCTTACAATCACAAGGGAAATGTCATGCTTTGGCAGCTAAAGCAAATGTTTGAGCTCCAAAGAACACAGCGAATCAAATATTATTTTATCTGCTTGTCATACATTCACCATATGAGACAGCCAGCTGTCTGATGAAATAAATACCCATTTTTGTGAAGCTTTGGATGACCTTCATTGTCAAAAGAAATAAGAGCTTGGCCAATTAATTGAAGTTATATGGTGTGTTATATGGGCTGTAATAGAGATGAGCTTTTGGATCTTGGCATAAATCAGAGAGGAAAAGGCCACTATGAACACTTTGAGCTTAATTTCACATTGTGTGTGTTGTCATACCACCGTACGCTGTTCATTATTCAGGCCAATTCCTTGAAGGATTTGATTTTTCTGAAGCATTTAAAATCACATCAGCTGTCAGATGCATAATTTGCTTTCTCACAAATCCCTCAGAGAAACTCACACATCTCGGCGTTTCACCGGAGCTCTGCCACACTCAGCCTTCTGTTTGAAGCGGCTCCTACATGACGGATGACTGGGATCAGCGGCAGTTTGACAGCGAAGCATCAGAGAATAAGCAGGTGGAGGTGCAGTGGCAGGCAAGTGTATATATTGATTCTCTGTTTTCATCTTCCAGGAAACACTTTGGAGGAATATTTTGGCTATTTTTATGTGGCCCTGACCAAAATCCTTTAAAAAGTGCTCAACTTTCACTGTCGTCACACAAACAACATGCTGGCTCTTATGTATTTAATTTGTATTAGGCATGCATACTGTGTACAACAGACTGGCATCACAGGAATGTGTGTTAAAACAAAAGTTACAAATGTAACTTTGGTTCTATGAATGACCGCCAGTGGCAGAGCTCTGTGGGTCATTCGGGATTCATAGAAGCGTAGTTACATTTGTTCGCTTGTAACCATGGGTAGTTGCCACTTTAACCAATGGGTACAAGCTTCAATTCCACTCCCTCCCACTGAAGTATGAGCAGCCCACTGTTAGCTGTGTCATGTGTCATTAGCCCATGAGCAGCCCACTGTTGGAGCTGCTAAAGCGAAACCAGCCGACCAGCCCCAAGGCCTCAGTGAATGTCCCTCTGGCCCCTAGGAGCCCTAGAGGGGGAATGGACAGGTTCTGGAGCTTGAGATTGTCTGGAGGACAGGTGGGCAGAGTCCCAAAAGTCCAGGGCTGGTCTCTATGCGGGACACTGGACATCATTACGGCCAGTGGAGTGGGTGAGGGAGGCAGCGAAGGGACCCCTAGGCCCCCCTGGACCAAATATCTCCCCCGGTTCCACCGAAAGGCTGCGAAGAATTCTCCTAGCTCCCTCCATCAAGCTTGACTGTGACAGCCAAATCTGGTGACGAGCATGTACCAGGATGGATATCATTCATCCGATTTCTCTGGACATAAGGCTGAGTGCCTTCAATTATGCATCACAAAAGGTGATGGAATCAGTATTCACATTGTCCTCCTGCTGTGAAGCTGAGAGGGCCAACATGAGATGTGACAGGGAGTTGCTTATGCGACGAGCATGTGCTCTGGCATCATAAGCCTTTGTGAGAAGGTCGTCTGTAATGCAATGCTGGGGTTGAGGGCACCTAGCATCCCTTTGCACCTAGCTTTGCAGAGCTTCATCCAGGGACACAATGAGCGAAGTGATGGTAGGCTCAACGGCTGGCATGCAAACCAGGCTGACTCTTGCTGCATTGTGCATGGCTGCCAGGGTCCGCCCATCTGCAGAGAGATGGGAGCAGGCCTTAGTGCCCCTCCAACAGGCCTGTAACTCCGGCAGGTAGTCTTCCGAGTGGGGAATAGCATGATAGTGGGGGTCAGCCTGCACCTGAAGAAGGCGCTTGCAGGAGCTGCTTCCACCTGCTGTGGTACGTTCATGTGCAGCCACCCTAGGGCCATGCGCATGATAGCACGCATGGAGCTGTCCTCCATCTCGGCCACTGAACTCCGCAGGGATGAAATGAACAACTGAAAAAAGTGACTGAATGTTTTTTGTTTGTTTGTTTTTTGAGTGTGTGTGTGTGTGTGTGTGTGTATGTCAGTATGTCAGTGTGTTGACCCTTGCTTCCAGCAGAACTACCTGCTTAGTTTCTTCTGTGTGTGCGTCTGGAGCTGGGTGTGGTCACCTGGTTCAACTCCCATGCCACCAGCTGCATCTCATCAACTTCTCAGCTCCTCAACCAGCTCCCAACCACTGACACAGGTCAGTGTGTACCACCATGTGGTTAACTATTCCCTTCTCCATTCTCACTGTCTGTGTCTCTCTTCTCTAGATCATCACTTCCCCTTGTGTTACAAGCTCTGTCCAGGATCATTGCTCCACCCTGTTCAGCCACTTACACCATTTCCCAGTCTGCTACAGTCAGTAACCTGTTCCGCTCCACCTGCCACACTATCTGTGTTCTGCATCATTGAGTCCTAAAATGAGTTACTGTGTGCAGTAAGTGATGGTGATTGGTTCAGCTCCCCCCAAAATAGATAAATTAATGAATAAATAGCTAAATTAATTAATTAATGCAAATCCAGTAACAGAAATAATGTGTTTTGTTGAGCATCAACATTACAGCATGTTCACAGAGTGGAGACAAGTGAAGGACATTAAGCAGTGTTCATATCTTTAATTGTTTGAAAAAAGAAGCTAGAAAAAAAAAAAAAAAAAAGACACCCCTCCCCCAACACCCCACTCCCTAAGACAAAGTGTAGTTTTGTCCTGTATATGGTTGCAAAACTGTATCCAAGCAAGGAAAAAAAAAAAGTTGTATAGTAAGGAACCAAGGAGACTATTTTTCTCCTTTTGGCTCCTCTGCAAATGCAGTGACACTTTCCATATTGCTGATGGGACTTTTCAATCAAGAAGACGTGCTTTGTTGCTTTATGCCAAGTCTCAGTGTTATGAAATTGCCTCTCGTGGTTATGGGTTTAAATTTCCTTTTACAATTTAGCACTTCTATTAAAACGCTTGTGTTCTGAGCAAAGGCATATAATAAATGCATTAGCTCTGTGAACTTTTATACATTTATAAAAAGCATTTTCAGAAAATGGGAATGGGACACATTGAGCTGAAACAAGGGGAACAAGGAAGGGTTTCCATCAGTGCCTCTTGTGCTGGCTGCACACTGAAATAAGTCTGTCAAATCCTCTGCAAAGCAAGGTTCAGTATGGGGACAGTGTGTGTGTGTGTGTGTGGCGGGGGTGGGGGGGCTGGGGCTGATGGTGGTGCCACTGGTTTACAATGTTCTGACCTGTGATTAAATACTGACGGTGTGGTCTTTTGCTTCACACCGATGATTTAAAATTTAATTTATCAGTCTCCGTCGAAAGCAGAATGAGTTAAGCTCACTACCCTAATACTTTTGATTGTATTTACCATTAACAAACATATTGGTTTCCCTGAGCCATAGAAGAAGACATATGCTTCTGTCAGCTGATGACATAGGCTCATTATTAAATGCCTATGGATTTATGGTCAGTTTATGACCAAGTCAATATGGCTGTAAAGGAGCTGGAAGCAACGCTCTCACTGGGCTGAATCACTGACTGTGTTGGATGTTATCCTGCTGTTCCAGAATTTATTTGGCAATAAAATCATGTAAGTACACTATATATCTGCACTGGCACGGGAAAATGCAAAATAAGCTCCTTTTGCAGTTGTCAAAACCCACATGACAGAAGTAAGATTTTATCTGAGAGTTTGCACAACCGGAAAAACAAACTACCATTTTTATATAAAACCAGCAAGTCATTTTTTTGTGTGTCAAGAAGCAACATTTGCCTGCATGGCAGCACAACTCCTGTATGTGAGCTACACCTTGAAACTGCAGTGCTGTCTCGATTTGCTTTCACACCTCTACTTTCAATCAGTTTTTAATAAGACACTGAAAAAATGTATGAAGTATAGAAAACAGAAATATCACATACATATTCTAATGCCTTTTCATAAAGGCAGACATCTCTATCTCCATCTCCATCACCCACTCTCTTTCCTTGTTTTGCCGCGTATCTCTCCTCCTCCTGAATCTGGGCTCTGATGTGGTTGTTTAATTTTCATCTGTGTCAGTGGAGAGCAAACAGACGGTCAAGTGGAATCTCCATGCAAATGTTAACGGCCTGTGCTGGCATAATCTCACAAAGTAAATAAAAATATATAGGGGGATCTCATTTTAAACATACAGTTCAATGCTTTGCACACACACACAGCAAATTTCAAGCAGCACAGACTAAAATAAAGGAGCAAAAGGATATGAAACAAACATGACATGAAATGGAAGTTACTGTGAACAGAGGAAAGAGACTTTGGCACTGACCCCAGCAGGAAGTTGATCACAATGGGGAACCGTCCATGGGAGTCAGGTGCTTCCAATTAAAGGGAACTTTCCCCAGGGGCCAACACACCGGTGGTGTGGATGAGAACAGGAGCTGGAGGGTAGGGTTGTCTTCTGATCTGATAATTTGATTGGAGAAGTTCAGGCGTCCACAGTAGAGATAGTAAAGAGTTGGAGGTGGGTCAGAGTGCTGACAGCTGGATAACAGCAGAACGAGGTCAAAGAGTGACTGACTAAACATGCTGAGTTGTGATTGGATGGAGACAAAAATGAGTGGGTGGAGGTTAGACACATTGGATCAGTGGAATTAGCTATTATTAACAAGTTAGCTTGCTTGTTTATTCACTCAAGTGAAACTATCTAGCTGTCATCATGTTGGATGACCATTGTTTAACATGGCACATACACAAAAAATGTCTGTGGATTGAACTCCAAACACTTCACTGGAAAAATTCACCAATGATTTTATTTCATCCATAAGGCAATTTGTGTGTGATTTTAGAAACCAAAAACCATCTCAGTGTAGTTTTACATCACTCTCAGGCTTTTCTCTGAAACTCTAGTGACACCAGGTCAGTGAGCCAATCAGAAGAGAAGAGCCACTCTGAGACAGGAGAGGATAGAAGCCTTTGATGGTTGCACAGCAGATAGAACCTAAACCTGCTTTATAATCAGAAGACGGGAAAAAGTACTGGGCCTTTTATTGTGATAGTCTTCATGTTTTTATGCTAAAACAAGCTTATTAAAACATCTTGTTGAGCATAGGCTAATGCTTTGCTTTATACCAAAAATGAACCACACCAAAGTTGAAATGGACCATGGCAGACACATTTGATTGATATGCACCAGACTTTATATCAGACTAAACAAGTTTTGTGTTGTTGTCACAACTTAAAGAATGTGACCTTGTTCCACACATAAAACCTCATTTGCCATGTCTGAAAATCTAATATGTGGGGATTTCCTAATCTCTACTTGTATCAGATATGACACAGAAACCTTGAGAAGCTACATTTAGCAGCAGCAGCAGCAAAAAAAAAAAAAAAATGTCGTGGTGGATTATTCCAAAAGCTGCAACGTTTCAGTTCAGCTGGCTCTGGTTTGGCTTTTGTAATATTAAAAGATGAAGTCCATAGACATCCACAGAGGCAAGTCTTACCTTGAAACCCACTGAAAAGACCTGACATGCTCTTCATTTTCCAATCAGCAGTGATGTCTGGCTACATTTTAATGCTGGCAAAAACATGACTATCAGTGTAGCCACACTAGTATGGATCTGCTCCAGGCTTTCATCTGGGGCGCTTAAGCAATTTACATGGTGGACTAGTAAGTAACACTTTAAAAGCATCAGACAGGGAAAATAATGGAAAATGCAAATCAAGAGTGGATCATTCTGACTATAGAAAGTGCACATAGACACATCTAAGTATAGTCATTAGAATGATACATTAATGGGAATCCTACATGTAGAGGGAATCATTTACACAGTGGGCTAGATTATGGCATAGAACAGCATGCTGCTCTACTGCTCCACTCTGTATATTCAGTGCTGCAAACAACCACTTTTTGCAAATGGGACAGAATAAATGTGGACACCAGCAAAGACACCAGCAGAGATACGAGTGCATAAAGCTTTCATTAAAAAGTACAGAGTCATTGCAGCAGTGCTCAGAGAATAAAGTATTGTTCTAAGATCCAATGCTATGTTTTGAATGTCAAACACTCCCCCCCTGTAAGTATGGAGCCTTGGAAATAGCAAAAGGTAGTAAAATGTTTTAAGACTCGCTGCCTCTCTGTAGCTGCTCCCCTTTTATAAAGCTGCATCATATACTGCATACTGCTAAAGCGTCACTGTGTAAACTTCCAGTGGTATCTTTAAGCATTTTATCCACAAGACAATGTTAACAAAATTACAATACTCACAAAAAGTTAGGGATGTTGGACTTTTGGATGAACTTTCAGAATGCACCTAAAATGTACTATAACCTTTACAGTTACATTTGAATGCACATGTCCAACTGTTCAGTGTTTCAGTACTTATAACATACAGTAACATGCTGTTCTCTAACAAGGTGGTTAACCTCAAAGTGAGATCCATGTGCCTGAGTCTACCAGTAAGTTCTGGTTCAGTGAAAGTTTGTATTGAAACAGTCCTCGTCATCATGCTGTTCATATTCTGACAGCATGAGTTTATGAGATGTCAGATTTCAGGATGCAAGGAAGACCATGCAGGACCCAAGCCTATGGGGGCCCATGGCCCCAAGAAATTGCCCACAAGAGTACTAGATCTCATTACCATTGAGCCACCTTGCAGTTTCAACAGTTTCAGAATATGAATGATTTGAATGAATGATTTTTGCTCTTTGTAGGAAATGATGAGAACCTACCTTAATCACCAATCTACTTCCAGACTGCAGTAACTTTCAGTCCTCACAATTGTCTCATATGATTCACATCACTTGACTCACTAACCGTCATTGACAACCATAACCACACTCTGCTGGGGTTCACTGGTATCTTCATGTGGAGACTCACTGAAGTGCGACTGGTGATAATTGACGTGGTGCACTGAAGGGTGTTTGTCACTAATTGATATCTTAGTATGGAGTCACTCGTGTGTATTCTAGTGGGTGTGTGTAAATGCATGTGCTTAACCCTGTGTCTGTGTGTGTGGCTGTTGGAATGTGTGTCATATATTAATTGATGACTTGCTATGGGAATTCTAAGAAGGCTTAAGTGCCGCAGTAACACCCAAAGGGGGATTAATGAGATTGGTGGTGACAATGTACAGTACACACAAATGCAAACACACACACACACACACACACACACACACACACTATTTTCTCTTTTGTTTGTTAAATAATATTAACAGAGTGTGACTTTGAATATAGTGATGCATTATGATGAGGAAAAAAACAAAACAAAACAAAACAAAACAAAAAAAAACATCCACAGGCTATTCAATTTTTGGAGTAGTAACTAAATACTTCCATCATTAACTTTGTGGTGATCCTCCAGGAATCCAGATACATAATAATTTCCCTAGATGTTACGCTGACATTTCCAAACTGCCTGTCAAGTAATCTGCTTTTCATGCTCACGCTCACCAGTGTGGAATAATCAAAGCATATTAATAATAAGATAATAGCCATGTTAATTAAGAAACTCATCAATCACAGCATGACTCTTCTAATCCAAGGTGTGCTAACATATTCTGGTCATTCCGCAAGAACCTTCCATAATCATTGATGGTTACTTAGATGGTTATTTAGTTAAAAATGCAATAATACAATTTGAGGGCCTCAGTTCACCTCAATTTGTTTTCCATTTCTGCTGAAAAGAAAACATTGTTCCAAAAATACACAAAATGTTTACTGTCAAAATATGAACCAATTACCTTTCCTTTCTAATTCCACCAAAGGTGAAACAACTTCATTTTAAAATAATGAATGGGATTTACCCATCCTATGACCTCTTACTTCTGAGGTTTAACTTAGTTAAAAGTCAAATAGTACTTTCTACAACTCAGACAATACCATACCACATATTTGTTTTTCTCTTATAGACTGACTTTGACCTTTTGGGACACTTGTCAGTGCAGGGTGACTCTGACAATAATTAAGAGATTCCATCTCTAATACATTTTAGGAAGCCTCTGAAATGGGAACACATGGTTATATGTATATATATATAAAATATACAAATATACACATTCCCAAAATGCAGCCCTCTTTTTTTTAGGGAACAAAGGATCTGTCATGTTTTTGTTTTGTACCCAACCAACCCCAAAAAAGATGGACACAGACAGTGAACTAGGCTACTTTTCTTTAGAATCAAAGTATTAAGTTTTCCTTCAGTGTTGGAATGAATAGAAATGTTGAAGTTTCTTCAAAGGTTCTGAAGCCAGGAAGACAGCCACATAGCACTGGTACTTATTTGAGAAAAAAAAGAGAAAGGAAGAAAGAAAGAAAGAAAAAAAGAAGCTGAGCTGAGACATAAACCTCCACACTTTTACTTACTTAAAAAAGAGTAGTTTTTTCATGTTTTATAGTATGTCTGAATTCCCAAGGTCCAAAATTATATATTGTATGTTCAAGTGAAACTCATCCATGAAGCACCCATCTTCAAGGATACCCCTTTTAATATCTTCATACCCATCTTATCTCATCATTACTTGTTGATGACTTGTTGCTGTGACCCAGTGTCAAACTGTGATTGTAGTGTACACAGGTAAAACAAACAACAACATCAACAAAAAACTAAACTAATCCATGTTTATCCAGTACACTGTGGTATTTAATCATTTCAATAATGGAATTTGTGCACAGCCAGATGAAATACACTGACATCATTCAAGTACCAGAACATAAAAGCATTACATACACACACATAGCCTGAGTGTTTCTTGGAACAGTGAGACAGCGGAAATGATGTTCCTCGAAACTGCCAGTTAATCTGCAAACAGTCTGGCAACTCAGCTGCAGGAGCAACACAGGGGGAATATCAGCCCATCATTCTATTGTTCATTTCCTGTGAGTAACACCTGCATGATAAAATGCCCCCTTTGCCCTCACAATAAAAGGTGTGACATGCCCCCTGCAGTTGTGATCACTAATGGTAGTCAGGCACCGTCAATCTGGTTTCTACTTATGACTAAGCGTGTGTGTGAGTGCGTGTCACTGACTCCACAAATAGCCCCCGTAGTATTGATTATTTTACTCGTCAATTACGTAGTTGTCTTTGTTTTGCTGTGTGTGTTTGTCTCACAGTTTAATGGATGGTGTGTGTGTGGCATATGTTACACAGCAGAGAAGCAAATAAGGGCTCAAATACAACACTTCAAAATCCCTTTGACAATTGTCTCCTACCAACGCTGCCATATGGATCTACAGCCCTGAAGGCTTGTGCCATCTTGGTGTGTGTGAGTCTGTGTGTGTTTTGCATTATGCTGTTTTCACATGATGTGTGTATGTGAGTCTCCCCTTTCTGGAAGGTAAACTGCATGAATGTCAGTTTTTACACTTGGCAAAGCAAGGGTCAATGTATGTATGCACACACACACACACACACAGCTTGAAGATATCTGTATCCAAATGCTCCTTGACATGACCTTATTATCATGCTGGGTGATAGTCATCTTCACCAGCAGCTAAACATCTGCTAGACCTGATGGTAAGAGCTAAACACACACACACACACAGAGAGAGAGAAAGGGAACAACTCTCTTGCATGACAAACACTGTGGAATTGTTTCCCTGGTGTGATAATTTAAACAAGAAGACATGTTACAGAAGCTCATAGCGTGACGCAGCCCAACAGGAGGTTGGTGGATGGTTGGATAAAACAACCCACATTCCTCCAGACACCTAGTCATACTTGCTGCCTTCAGACAAAGAGCCATATGTAACCATTTTATTTTGTCTGAGCTTGTGTCAAAACCATCATTCACAGACTTGACTGCCATTCACGGTTTGCAGTGTTGGGGAAGCCACACATAGAATAGCTTTGCAAGATACCAGTAACTTAACATTGGAGGAAGTGGAGATATAACACCAGTGCACCATGGAGAAATATTGTTCAGGCAACTAAAGCAAGAGAGGATTGACATGCTGTAAAGACTGTCTCTGTCAGGAGTCGAACCGGTGATCACCACTTCATACTATGCCAACGAGGGATATGCTCTAACCACAAGCACCCCAACTATTCATGTTATTTGTCATTGATACTGTCACACAGCTGGAAAATGGATCTGGATGTTGTGACATGATTTCAGTACCACACTGTAGATAGTAAATGGGGAAAGAGGACACCGCATCAATCAAACCAGTGAGCTGCAACTTGAGTTGTCCTTTGTTCTGTTGCTCAGTGCTTCATAGAAATAACCATGAGAATAGAGCTTGTGAAATCTTTGTACCAGTGACTGACTGTTTTATATGCTGGTGTTAACATAGACTTCTCTAGCCAACTAAAGAGGTAGCTAGACAAAATCAGTGTAATGTGACAGACATATACTTAGAGATGTGAGACAAGGAAAAGTTTTGACAACTCATGTAAAGGTAAGAGTTAAACTTTATTGGAATTTGTGCAATCTTTTTTTTTCTTTGTCTAATAATATAAGTATCACTACATATGAAGGTGGGTGGTAAAAGATTATGTTGCACATGTTGAGCAGCAACACATAAAGCAGCCTCTGTGTGTGTGTGTGTAGTGTGTGTGTGTGTATGTACATTTCTTCCTCTCTTGTTGCACAGTTGATTAATTATTATTAATGCAGTGGTATTTATTCTTTAGCCTTGCAGACAGTGAATCCAATCAGTGCATATACATGTTATAATTAGATCATTAGTGGCGAGCCATATTTCTACTGTAACAAGCCACACAGTGGTCGTATGGTAACAGCAGCTAGGTCCATTAGCTGGTAAATGGACCTTTGAGTATTTTTTTTTGTACTCAGGCCTCTCTTTACAATAAAATTTAAGTATGAAGTGGGAATGCCCATTTAAAAATCGCCTAAAATACAATCATACAGCCATTTCAGTAGATGCAAACTCAAATTGTTCAAGAATTGTAGTCACTTCAGTGTAATCTATTACTTAACATGGTTGCTTTCCAGACTTATTCACTAAATAACCGGAGGCACAACATCTGTTTACTTATTTATTATGTTTTGTTTCCCTTTCTTCCACCTTAGACAGGTAAATGAAATTTGTTCTAACAGTGTTTCCTGTTACTTCATGCTGACTACACCTATAGGGTAAAGAGATTAGCGACATTTCTATGGAGAAATAGATCAATAGCAACAATTGACTTGCCACAAGGAGCAGAGTATTTCTGTGATACTGCCTTGTGTCTTTTTGCCTGCTCTTGTTTTCTCTTTTAATCTTTTCTTCTCTGCATCACAATCACCCCCCACTCTTAGATTAAGGGTGAATGCCAGTGAACAAAGGAAAATCACAGACACATCTAACATGACAAACAAACCCTGTAAAGTCGCCTTGTTGAACTTGGATCATCACTTTAATGAAGTAGGAGTGGGTTAGTCTCTCCATTCATAACATTTTTTTTACAGTATTCTTAATTCCCCCCCCCCCCATAGTGACTTTTTTTTTGTATTGAAGAAAATAGCAACTAAAATCTCATATCTGGTTCATGTTATCAAAGCTTACCAAAATTTGGTACACCCATGTCCTTCTCATGACATTTATTTCATCTTTATTTATTTATTTCATTCAGCATTAAATGCTAACATGCTACTGTAATGGTTTGATGTTTTTTTTCACTTAAGCAACAGAACAATTTATATTGTACACACTTTTATTTTGAAGGATATGAGTTAGCACTTCACCATCACATCTTAAGTCTTTGCAAAAACTGATACTGCATGCAACATGTATGTTCATAAAAAACTTTGAACATAATAATAATTTTCCTAAAAAAATGAATGACTGAGGGTTATCACAAGTGGCACAGCAGTTTTATTTTCCTATTTTCTTTACTGAGACTATTATAAATGTAACCTCCTCCTCCACTTCTGCTTTTACTTCATCTTCTGCATGTCTAGTGTAGACTAAGCTGCATATGGCTACTCATCCACCCTCATTATATCTAATAGATAGAACATCTATGTTGCTGAAGTGGTCCAGCTTTTATTCCTTTTCTTACCACACTCTGGATTTGTTTACTTTGCCAGCTCTGTCCTGTGGCCAATTATAGACTTTTTCATTAACACCTGTTATGCTTCCCAGGCCTACCTGCTTTTAAATGATCCAAGATTATCACCTCTGCTCATTACATCAAACCTCAAATGATAGAATAAACATCTCATTTGGAAATTCGGCTCCTCTGTATGTGGGATGACAGAACACATCATTATTTTAACTACTGGACAAATACCATCACAGGCTGACTTTATTGTGAATATGGCCACTGCAGTTGAGTTGTGAGTTGAGCTGAACTTATACTTACAGTTATTATGAGGAATTCCCATGTGTGTCTTGATGCTTGTATGCATTATTTCAAAGCATGAGTACAATCTAGACTATGCAAAAGACTGTGGTCAGGTGCATGACTGTCACAGGGCCAATGACCAGTCTCACACACTCACACTTACAGGCAATTAAGTCACAAATGAACCTTGCGTGCATATCTTTAGATTGTGGGAGGAAGCCATAGAGCTCAGAGAGAACCAGCACAGGCACAGGGAGAACATGCAGACTCTATATAGAAAGGCTTCAGGCCTGTGGGGGGGGGGGGGGGTGCAGTACCACTGTCATAGCCCATGGAAACCCTGGCTCAACCCATCCCAAAAAAGAGCCTCTGTTTTCACACTTGTGTGTCACTTGTCATAACAACTGTAATATGTCAACACGCATGCTTGTTGGTATGTGTGTGCCAGCTCACGTTTTAAAAATAAACTTTACTTAAAATACAGTTCAATCACTTAAGAGCAGTGAACGTCATGGATGAAATACGAACCTTGTAGAGGAGTGAGTTCCTACATTGATCAGTAATTGAATTTGCTAGAAAATGTAAGAGGTTGGGCCTGTTGAATGATGATGGAGTCTATGAATAGTTGCAGTACTGTGTCATAACAACCCGCAGAAGACGCCCTTGTGAAAACGATACAAATCAATAGAGCTGCCAAGGACACACAAACTAATGCATTTATTCCACTGTATACTTCCACTAACTCTGCAATAATATATACCTCTCTGACTCCCCCTCCCACCTCACTGTGATTTGATCGCAAAAAGCCCACCACATCCATCTCTGTCACACTCTGACTGCCATGTTAATAGCCTAAATGCACACACACTCACACACACATACAGAAAAGCGTAAACACACAATGACAACATTATCTGTCTGACTTTTCCATTTCATACACTATCTCTCTTATTCACAGTCACACAGATATACACGTGGACACACACACACCTACACACACAGAACACACACGGACTGGAGGTTCAGACTGTGGAGTTTGTATCTTGCTGTCCTGCTCACCAGAGAGACGGATCAGTATCTTAACAACTTTAATTTGCTGCTGGTTCTCAAAGGGCACATTTGCTGTGTGTGTGTGTGTGTATCCTCAGGGTAAAAGACAAATGATTTGAAGAGGAGGGTAAGGTGCCACTTTGTCAGCGTATTCAATTTAATTTTTATTTCTATATGTATTTTATCTATGTGTATTTTCCGATTAAATATTTACTCAGAACCCTAATCTTCACTTAATACCAATAGGTATGTCGGTCTCTTCTACTTAGGTGCAAGCTTCCATTAGGTGTACTACTGGTCACCAGTGTTTCCTGCACCCCCACAAAGTGCTGCTATCTCAACACATGGACCAGACTTCTCATCACCAATTCTTTAATAAACCAAACAACACACTGTCGTTTATTACCTACATGTCAGTGTAAGTTTGACTTGATGTGACTCTATAACACTCCAATATTTTGGGGGATGCACAATCATAATCTTGCCAAGGGCATCAAAAGCTGAATCAGATTGACTGGAATGGAGAAACTGTAAGAGGCAATTGTCTGTAGATCATTGGTTAGTTCTGTAAGAAAGCAATTTCTTTGTTATGGCATGAATGGAATAAACAGACAGCTTTTGATAGTTCTTGTGACAGGAATGAAAATTCACACTAGGATGTGTGGCCATTTGGATTTCAGTGTGTGAGGCTGAGTTGAAGAGAATAATATTATACGTCAGTCAACTGGAACCCAGTTTGTAGTGGCACGAAGACCTTGAGCAGCGAGACCCTGGTGACCTTTCCAATTCATGGAACAGTTGACCAACAATTACAGTAAGGCATACTGTACTATAGGTCTGCAGTTTCATTAAGCAATATTACCCAAGAGGGTGTGCTTAAATGTCATTTGTGCACGACCATGATGTGGTCAGGACCGAGGTACTTACCAGCAAAATAAAATCAAAATATATTCATGATAATGGACAATTTCTCAAAATTGAAAGGTTTTGCGAGTGTGCTTCCTGTTTCCATGGAAATACATGGGGTGTAGTCTATGTGATGTGCAGGTATATGCAGTACACCCACTGAAAATGCATTATTTCAGCATACTTACTACAAAACTATCTAACTATAGTCTGCGTGATACAGGTATGAACAGTGAATCCACCTAAAATGCAGTATACCCACTACAATAAATTAGATGACACCACTGGGTCTGACTAATAACTGAAACACAATCAGTCACGTCACAAGACTCTTATGTGTGATTGAACCTAGTTTACCACTACAGCAAATAATCTGACCTTTAGTAATGACCTGGCAACAGAAAGGATTTTCTGGTCCTAGATGAGTGAACTCTGAGCTGACATTAATGTTTTATTGAGGTCTTGGAACTTTCTGAACTAAATCAATACTGCACAAATAAATAGAAAATGCTTACTTTTATCATCCAAGTTTTAACAAAGATGCTGAAGTTTTTCTCTCACAGATCTAGCTTCTACAACCACAAACTCTGCATGTATTTGAAGTTATTGCACTGCCACAGACATTACAGAGTAATATTTGATGAGTAAGACATGCTCTCATGCTGATTTGAGCATGTTCTAAATTCATGTTGACCAATCAGATTGCTTGGTCAGAACTACTTGTTGTATAATTAACATTTTTTAAATGAATTTCATTACATCTGTATCTGTCGGAGGCTGGGTACAAAAACATTGCCAGAGCAAAGACAAGAAACACTTGTGTTTTCAATCTGCAGCCTGCAAGAGGTACACGATCATCACAAAATACAATAAACAGACACAATTGGATGATCCTCTGGCTTTATGTTTTTACTTCAGTGAACATATCACAATGTTATCTTCCATCTAACTCTTCTTCTGTGGTATTATTGACAACAGCTGCAAGCTGTGTGGGATCACACAGTTATTTGGTTTGAGGGTTACTGTAATATTTTATACTCAGTTATTTTAACCAAGGTCGTAATTGAATTACTTTACCAAAGATTCTGTTGTCCTAGCAATGAATGTGCTGCCAATACTGACAGAACTGTATATACGGTCCTTTCTAGATTGTGACATTTTTACCTCAAAATGTAGACCTGACTTCAAACTCTCCACTCTTGCCAGAGGGTGGAGGCAACAATGTCTTCAGTTTCCACTGGGGTACTGAGAGTCCAGTATCTCCCTGGTGGCTCCTACAGCATGCTTTAAAAGCAATACAACCCACCAGTGGGTTTTAAGGGGTTACAGAAGTTTTGATATGAGCTTTCAGCTGTTTCTTAGATTTGCCAAAGATCCCTGGCCAACTCTTTGCAGTCTGCTTTTCCTTTATTGTAGCATAGAAAATAATTCTGTCTCATGCATATAATAGTCAATGCCATAACTGATTCTTTCCATCTTGAAGAAACAGTCTCATAAAAACAAATCCAAAGGAATGGGGCTAAATAAACCTGAAAGCTTGTCAGTACCGAGAGTTAGTTTGGATTAGCACAACAACCTATACTGCCAGTTACAAGCTTACAAACATTAAAGCATCCACAAAGAACTTTCATTTTTTTGGTTGATTTTGGCGACCCCTGTGGACAAAAGTGGTAGTGTTCTGCCAGAATAAAGACTGCATTTCCCATGAGCTAGCGCATATTGTCATAAAGACGCTTATCTGGCTTGTGCGTTGATTGACGGACCCAACCACTGCCTCTTGAAGGTACAGAGTTACACTTTTAGGGAATGGCTTATCTTCCCACTGATGGCCTCATTTGCTGTTGTAGGTCACATAGAGACATCAACAGAAATGAGAGACTTTTGCATATCCAGTTAAAAGTTCTTTGTAGGGGCTTTAGCAAATTAAAGATACTAACTACACTAACTGTTCTGATCCGTCTGCCAGTCTCTGGTTCTGGTCTCAGCTGGGTCCTCCTCTGCATCTGGCTCTGACTGAGGCTCAAACATGTGGCTGAGTGCCTCTGATGTTTCCTCCTCTGACCTCGCTGATGCCCTCTATTATTTCACCTGTTAACCATACACAGTAAGCACAGAGAAGGACAGTTTGGCCTAGCATAGTTGCTACCACTGTCAGTCACAGTTAATACCTAGGAGACAACATAATCAATTAGCATTTGCATTTGTTGTGATACATTTGCTCAGTCCTCAGTGGCTCCTGAGTCTGTTGCTGAGTCTGGTGCCAGCAGTGGTGGGTGCAGCACAAGTCCTGATCCAGGATTTCTCAATGAGGATCTAGTTGTCAATGATACTCCAATGAAAAGTTTTCTATTAATAACACCATAAACAAGGCTTGATTGCTTGGTTAAAACAGTGCATTGCAGTTCAAAATACATACCCCACCCCCCATACACACACACACACACACACAACACACACATTAATATACAGCCACATTAATGCACACACATGCATGCAAAAGTCTATTTGTCATTATGGCAGCTTATATTTCACGCAGCTACACACGGACCTGTCAGCCAGAGTCTAGTACAGATAATATATATCTCTCAAACAAACACAAAACACAGACACAAACAGACACACACTCAGTAGCTCAGGTATTAAGGAGTATTTACTGTAGTGCGGCTTGCCAGTGTGCAATGTCCATTAGAGCAGAGAATGGATCTTTTCACAGTATAAGTCATAGTAATGAACTCCTGCAGAACTCCCCTCAGTCCCATACATCAACAGCGACTGAGCAACAGTTCAACTCTCTGAGACAAAGTGCTGCTGTAAAAGCCACTGTGTCTTGGTAAGGTAATGTTTTGGTGAATTTTAAGTGCTATAATAAGATCTAATTAAATGTGGTAAGAACATTACAGTGTGGTGTATTTCACATTCACCACGGTTTGACATTCAAGGTCCAAACCATCAGCAGCACTGTACTCTGCAGTTTACTATATAATAAGTAACCATGTTGTATTTCTGTAGGGTGCAGCATGATTTCCTATGATTTGCAGCACAGTCTGCTTAAAACTAGAGGCCACCTAAGTCTCAACATCAGCACTTTGCTACAGTATTAGGTAACGTACATGACGACTACAGAGATCTGCAGTCTGCAGCCAAAGTCAGTGATCTCAGTGAAGTTTTCAGTCAGATTTCCTTTTCTTATTTAATTCATCGATTCGGATAAAAATCAGTACCTTACATTCAATTTTTGCTGTCACTTGCAAAAAAGAACTAAACAAAAAACATGGCTAACAATCTTGGATAAGGGGTTGCCAGGTCTGTGGTTTTCCCACTGAATCGGGCTAATCTTTAAGTGTTGCTGCGTCTTGGGCAGACCTATTGCATATAGATAATATGAATAATGCTTATGAATAAAGATTCATATTTTGAATGACAGATGTTTATACCCAAATCTTGTCAAACTGACTTCGGTCCAGATCAGCATATCCACACGTTACCTGCATGCCCCACAGACACACAAATAACATGCCACTGCTGTATGACGTTACCACAGCACATAAGTAACCACAGCATCAGTACCATCTGGTGCTGGGCTGTTTTTATACCCAGTTGGAGGGGTTTTGAGCTTCTTTTGAGTTGCTGTTCAGCTGTCTTTTCCCTCACAGATCTGGCAACCCTGTTTGAATATTAGAAACATCAAAAACGGCAACTTTTGCATGGAGATTGATCCCTGCTTGAATCCAGCTGTTTTTATACAGATGAATGGAAACGATTTCAACAACAGTGCAAAATAATTGTAGTCAGCTCAGATAATTGCTTATTGAATTTGTTGAGACTTCTAGCTGTTATCCCATGAAAATACAAGTTTTATGAAAAAGTGCAGTTTCCCTGTAGAGACTGAAGGTTTGATTCTTTCCCCAATGACAGGTCAGCAATGATGACTCGACCCCATCTGCTCCATCCATGTTTCTGACTGACACTCTCCTTTTTCACATCATTATACTGATAGAAACTATGACATCTTTTAATTTCTAAGATGTGAAAGGAAATCAAACTAAATTATGATTTAGCATATTACAAGACACAGAATGTGAACACAATAGCCCTGTGCTGTGTTGCTCCGAATGTCATCACTTCATTAAGTTTCTTTAAGATTCCACAGTCAGGTAGTAATCTCCCCTTTAGCATTAGACATCATTAAGAGTTAATACCTACTAATTGATTAGCTTGTTAATGAGCTGTGAGGAATGAACTTCCTGGATCAGACCGGAGGGAAGGTAAAAAGGTTGGATGAAGGAGAGAGGGTAGAAACTGTTCATCAAGTGTAGTTACACTAGCACCATCTCCCCTACAGTGACTGTGACACAGTAATGAATGTAATTTGAGCAGTCAAACCTGTGTTTCCCACAATAGCTGTCCGAGGAATGAGGAAATGAAGGAGGAAGAGATGGTATGACAGAGCATGCTCATGATTTGTTGTTTTTTTTTTCTCTGCAGGAAATGTTGGCATTTCCTGTGACAGGACTGTGCAGCGGAGAGGGAGACATTTTGTAGTGGAAATTGTCTCTTTTGCTAATCCCATTTCATGCCAGCTCAATCCTACTCTCTGGAATATTCAGAAATTCACACAAAGTGCTTGAGAGAGTGAGGGATGGAGGGAGAGAAGGATGGACAGAGGACAACATGGATGAAAAAAAGAAGGAAAGAAGACAGATATAAAAATTGGAAACAGAGTTAGCGAGTGAAAGTTTGAGGGCTAGAAATGGGAATTGGGCACAAGTGAACTGATGCTGCCGCTGCTGTCCATATCAAAGCGTGGATTGGACATGGTCTGTGCAGTCTGAACCTCTGTATTTCCAATGGGAGCGAGAGAACGAGTTTAAGCCTCTAACACTTAATGTCACTCTCTGATGCTGTGGTGCCTCTACGGTTGAGGTCTTATGTTTATAATCTTCTCTGTGTTTGAGCAGAGGTTCTAACAATGGTAGCAGCGCTCCATCCTGTGTTTATCCTTCATTAGTATGGACGTGGTGGCCATGTCAGAGCTCCCCCGGCCTGCTGTGCTGTGTGGCAGGGTGGTCTTCAGTTGACAAGGAGTCTATCCTGCCAACATGCTTCTGAGAAATACAGTGTATACAGTAGATCAAGGGCCGGTTTGGACTGAGCTCCAAACTGGCACTGGGCTGGTTCCAGTGCTAGTTTGGAGCCAGAACTGACTCAAAACTGGTTCCAGACAAGCACCAACTCCTTGCTGGTCCACAGCCAAGAACTGATTACACCAGGGGCTGGGGGCAGGGTTACATGACCAACAGGACCACTACAAAGATATATAAAGATGTTATCAATATCTTATCACGTCTGTTTAACATATTAATGCTAGTGGGACGGGCCGCGTCAGGTCCAGGGTCAGACTGGGTTTTAATTTTCAAACCCAATCAGAACCCTATAGTAGGCTTGCAAAGACAGTAGCAGCCCTGCATGTGGAGTGTGGCTCTGACTTGACTCCTTGCCAGTGGAAAAGCTAACTGGTTCTTTGGAGGCACGGGAATTGAACCAGCTGATAACTGGAACTAGCAGCAGATATTATTGACTTTGACTTCTGACTGAAAAAAAAAAACAGCCAACGATACATCACTACATGGATACAAACAGGAAAGAGTTATTTCTGGGTGTCATTTACACGTGTGCTATCCCATTTAGAAGAGACCATGACCTGTCTGTTAAAGTGACACATCCTCAATGAACAGCTATACATGAAAAACACAAATTGATAGGCTTTCTTCACAGGAATGGAATGGATATAGTTAATTTTGACCCATTAGATGTAATGATAATTGCCCGTGTTGACATGGGATTATGGGAACCATTTTGTATTCAGGATGAGCCTCATCGTCTGATCATATTCTCCTCATTTTAAATAATAAAATAGATCTTTTGTTCAACTTTTAATTTGAAAATGATTTGTGCCCTTTGATGTGCTCTATCGGCAAATTAGGCTCAACTAAAAGAAAAGAGTCTTTTTTTTTTTTTTTGCTTCATTAGCATATAATCCATGTCATATACTACCCCAAGACACACACAAACACAAAGAGACACTCATTCCCAACCCCTTTACCCCATTCTCCCTTCATTCCTCCTACACACAAACCTCATTATCATACTGTAAATGTCTTCTCCGGCGTCCTGAGGCAAATCTGAGGTGTTATTTTCACCTCTATGTGGAAGACTCCCATGTAATTATACATTCCAGCATCCCACATAGACACACACACACACACACACTATCATTTACCCACCTGTCCTCCCTGTGCAGGTGTCCTGTAAATACACCTCAGTAGGCTGCACAAATCAGAGATGATGACCTAGTTCGTGTTCAGATGTTTACCACACAGACACAAACACATTTTAATAGGCTTAAAACTGAACTACGCCTCTGAGCATATATGTATGTAAATAAACTTATCCGAGCACACAGGTACACGTGTGTATATGTACCAGGAGGAAACTCCAGCTGTGATCCTTTCTGGAAGATGCCAGGCTACACACATACATAATAAATGACAACACCTCTGTTGCCTATAGGGGCCGCTTTGATGTTTGCTTTTTTTTTCTTTTTTAATCACCTGGTTTAATGCAACAGCTGTGTACAGTATCAGGCACAAATTAGTAATAGACCCACAAAACAGGCCTCAGGTAAGAAAGGTTCAAGTGTGTTTAATCAAAAGCAGGTTGGCACACAGACAATCAGTCCAACAGGTAAAGGTATGCAAATTGGCAGCCAAACAATACCTTTCTATAGATTTGAGCTTACCATCTACACTTAAACACCCTTTTTGGTCTTTAAAAATTGATGTTTCCAAAACATCCTTCGGGCAGTAGACTTTTCAAAACACAGATTTGGTTGGGGAGTGAGCTGCCAGTGTCTCTGGGCACCGGGTTGGGGAAGCAGGTCGGCAGAGCTGATTGGTTAATTATTATCATCAGACATGCGGTGCGCTTGCTGCATGCTTGTTGCACTGAATGGGAGCCACTACGGTGTCGCCTTGGGTTTTGAGCATGTAAAGGACGCTACATCTGAGAAGCCCCTTACAGCACAAGGTATGACGGTAGTCATGGATATAGTAAACAAAGACCAGACCACTACTTCTACACTATGCTATGATTGGTCAACGTGTTTTTAAAAGTTAAAATTATACCTCTGCCTGCTGGTGTGGCATGCAAAGCTCACTGTTTTTGTGTTTACACATGGGCAGAGATTTTTTTTAAATGTGCTGGTGTGGATATGATTTTTTTTAATGGAGGAGGGAAAAACTCAGTTTGCAAAAACACTGGGAGAGGGAAGATAGCTAATGAGACACTGGTGCAAAACATTAGGGCAGGGCAAGCAATCCTACAGGAGGGAAACTTGACAGGAAGTTGATGTGGAATGAGACAAGAGGTAAGAGGCCAAAATAAAACTGGAAACACAAATAATATGGAAAATAAAACATGACCTATCAGGACAGGACAGGCCACGACATAGGCAAAGTACTGAGGTCAATAAAGTAAACATGTTCTCGTCCAGAAGAAGAAGAGTGTGTAATTACTGGCCTGTGGAAACACATGCTCACACCTTAATAAGAAGTGGCACTGGAAAAGAAGGAGAAAAATGGTCTCATTGGTCTAACTAAGGACAGCCAGGGCAAATCCTGTTACTACCTAGACAGCAAGATTTAATTCTTCTGCATCACTGACACAAACACACTCACTCGCTCACACACACAGAGGCATTTTGTCTGCCTGCCCATCAGGCTATAAGGAGGACATTATGTGGATGCAACAGTAATGATCCGCAATCAGCATGTGAGTGATTTTAGCTGAGTGTTACACAGAGGTGTGAAAGCACAGGCCACAGCTGCTCAGTAGCAAATCAAACGTTTGAATATGAAATAATAACATGTAGATTTTTTGACAAGCAATATTTAATTAATGTCTCTTTTTTAATAATCTATAATAATTCATTTCAGAGCAAGTACTTTTAATTCTTTCCAATCAGTCTTTCAGCAGCAGAGTCAGTTGGGCTCCATTGAAATGCTGGACAATTTCAGGTTAATATACGTGTAGAAATAATTCACCTTTGAAAAGAAGTATGTGAATAAGAGTCAACAGTGAGTTGGGTGGTTCACGGTAGAGTGCATTCCATGTTGGCTTGGCCCTAATTGCAGCGGCACATAAAACATTTAACATCATCATCAAGTATAAATAATTCTGCTAAAATACAAATCATGTCTTATAGGTTCATTCTCCAGGTTTACAAGAGTGATTAAAACTACAAAGTCAAAAATCACTCCAAACTACAAAAACTCATTTGTTTTTGAGCCCCTAGGCCAGACACAGGATTATATTATTTGAAAGGAACACAACACATAATGATCTTGTATAATAAAGAGAGGGATATTCATTGTTATGTAGAATAAGTTCTGATGGCTGCTGCTTCTGACATTTAAATAGTTTGACATGATGGTTGTCTTCTGTAGCTGTTCATGGGATTCTTGCCTACACTATCTTATGCTTGTGTTTTTGGTGGACACTCGCTAAGTAGCAAGACACTGTTACTGTACGATCAATGGAAATAGGTCGCCATATGCTTACACAGTGTGTTATAAAAGAACTGTACTGTGTGGCATGCTGCTCCATATGTTGCTTAATGAGCTTAACTTGCTGAAGACAATGATGAAAATTTCGAGGATCAGTCTATTTGCCAAACTAATTTCAAGCTACTTTAGTTGAACTCTGTCCTGCTCCCTCAGGTGACATTTTAGGAGATGGAGTGGATAAACAGGCTGAAGCTCTTAGATCTGGTTTGCTGTAATTTGCCTTGTGAGCTTCTGAACACAACACTATGAGAGAATAATCAGCCTCTGGTCACACTCTTCTCCCACTCCACAGTGTTGCATGCACACACTCACACACACACACACACACAAAGGACTCTGTCCATAAACACAAATGTGCACCCATGTAATTCCAACAGGACTTCTTGACTCTTTGCAGTATATCTCATTGACTGTTATCTCTGTATCCACATGTTCTCTGTCCCCCTCTCTCTAGGATCATTGGCTGTCTGTCAAATGATACCAGACGTGGGGATCACACACACACACACACACACACACACACACACACACACACACACACACACACAAACATGCGCACACAGCCTGGGATCAGAGATTGCTCGTCTTTCATTTAATCTGCAGCACTTCAGTCATTTCATACGCTGTCAGTCCTTGAAGTTTTGGTGGTGGCTGATGCTGTGAGTGACTGGGTGGACGTTGAGTAGTTACGTTGGTGCAACTGTCAGTCAAGCAAAGTGTAGATCTCCTCAGACTGTAAACTGACTGGAAACAGGGCTGTAAATATTGGACCAACTTCCTGGCTTACTGACACCTGAAGACTGATAAAATACTAACGCTTGAAGACAAGAAATCAAAAGTCTAAAGTAACTTCAGATCCACTAAAACCAAAACAATGAGCTGAGTGGTTGTACAACCAGACTTTCACAAAGGCTATATATTTGGTTTTATAAACATAGTAACTTGGTCCAGGCAGCAGCCTCTTTCACGCAGCCAGGAGTAACATCCACTCACAGCTCGTACATTGCCACCCACCGACACTGGCTGTGTTCACTCTCACCACTTCTGTAATCCTGCTGTTGGAGGCAGCTGTGCACTCCTAACGTGCACCACTGGAGTTGGGGCAGCACCTGGAGCAAGGGGAGAATAACATCACGACCCACTGCACTCTGGACACAGCACTGTAAAAATGTTACTATTATTGGTTGTATATTCAGATAGATATAGGTCTAGATAGGACAGCGTATGGTCTCCCTCTTGCTGAGCTCTGCCTGTCACCACTTGTTTGGATGTCAGACACCTACCTGTAGAGAACCTGCGCTATGTAAAAGATTTCTTCACATTCATAAAATTGTGTGTGACTGAGCAGTGAGTTCTGCTGATTGACAGTAATTTGCTGTCAGAAAGAAGCCTGAGTGTATTTCTGAACACAGAGGACAGCAGCAGCCTCCATCAGTTGAGCAGCACTGGAGGAGGCAGCAAGCAGCAATGTGATCTTAATCTTCTCTGTTTGTCATCCAATCAGGAAACAAGAGGCAGCCATCTTATCCATGTAGGAACAAGACATTATGGACACAAAACCCTCAGTGAGTGTGTGTGTGTGTGTGTGTCTGTGTGTGTGTAAATGTGTCCAGTTTTGAGTGTCTTGGCTGCATCGTGTGTGATGACCATGCCAATGAGCCGGATGGGGAATACAGGAATAGCTCAGATCAGGAAAGACTTTGATATGATGATCTCATGGCACACACAGGACACATAGACCATGCAGTACACACCAACACACACACGCGCATGCACACACACACACACACACACATAAACAGATTCAAACCAGAACAGAGGCCAAACGAGACCAAAATGGCATGTTTGGCTCAAGTGTCGATTCTCTGATGAGCCAGTGAGTAGTTTTTCACTCTGGGAATGCTCTGCTCAGGCGACTGATATTGGACCAAACCATGAATAATATCATCTGCAAACACCACAATGGAGTGAAAGACACTGAGAAACCAAGGTGAAAAGCTCTACAGTTCAATTTGGAGCTACACTCTTGTCCTTTACTAATGAACAATGGCAAAACATAACTTTGTGTTAGTTGTCGTTTTAAACCACTTTTATAAATAATGAATAAGCAACAAGTCAATTGGCAGTGAGGCCTTAATACTACAATAACACAGTCAAGTCTTTGGCTATTGTTACCTAAGTTGGTGTTTTTTGTATGTGTGCAGAATCCTTCTCTGGGAGGCCATCACAGAAGTTCAAAGTCAATGCCATATGTAAAGTAAATAAATAAATAAAAACAAGTGTAATTATCTACTTTTCACCAGTACATGTGGCAAAATAGATGTATGGTTGTAGCTGCAGTGAAATAGGAGACAGAATCCAGGGTGAGCAGAAAACAGAGGATGTATCTCTTTCAATGGTGCAGCCATGCATCAGCAACGTAACAACCTGCCCATCTACGTCACAGGGCTTTAACACATGGTGCAAACTGGTGCAAGACTGTTACATGTGGCCAGGGTGTTTGTTGTGCTGCTGAGTTTTTCTTCCTGTCTCTCAGTCTCTTCCTGTCTCCATGTCTACCTGAGCTCAGGTAAGCTCAATCACACACCATATCACACCAGATGCGCGTGACTGGGAGAGCGAGGCAATGCTGACACAGACACCTTGGTTTTGGTTTAGCCTGTCTTGCTAGGGTTTGTTGTTTTAGTTTGGTGTGGAGGTCTCTGTCAGTCCTGTTTTTTTTCTTTTTCTTTCTTTTGCTTTTCTTTTTTCCTCTCAGGTTTAAGTTTTAGTAGGCAGTTTAGTTTGGGGACAGTGTTGAGTATGACAACCATTGCAGGCTGGCTCAGTGACTCTGCCCTCCTACAGTGAAGGTTTAGTGTAGTGTTGGTACATTGCTACTGATTGGTGCCCTGTTTACACGTACATGGTTATTTAGAAAAATTAGACATTTCCCTTCGTATACACCCTTCATTTACATGCAAACGGAGAATTTGTCTGTGAAAACTATTCTTTCTAAAAACTCTGGCCAGAGTGGAGATTCTGGAAAACTTTGTTTGCATGTTTGCATGTAAACTGAGTAAAACAGAGTTTTAGGCAGCCAACGTCACATTGTGCACCGGATGTTGCACCTGCGTCAAAAGTGCGACATATGTTCACATTTTCATGGTGGTCAAGGAGGCATTCAGAGTAGCAGTCACATTTATGTTGGTGACAGATCAGATGGAAGATCAGCAGCCCACAGAAAATCAGAGCATGTGTGTTGGATTTTGTGTTGTGTGTATGTTGATTCACTGGCTCAGCCGTCTTCATGTTCTAAGTGGAGGCTCACTCTCCCACACTTATAGAAGTTATAATCAAGTAATGCAACAGAGGATGAGCAGGTAGAGGAGTTTTATGTAGTGTAATGTCATACTTTCATGTCAGAACAAATGCCAAAATAACAAACAGAACAACCATACATAGATGCAACTGATAACCATGAGGGAGGAGTTGAGGCCTGCAGAGCATCACAGTGAACAAACTCTTAACCTGCAATGCACAGTTACATCACCAAGGACTCAGCCTCAGACTACACAGTTAAGGCATTCACCCAGCAGCCTGCCTCCCCCTCTGCCTCAGCCAGCCTCCCATCTCCACCGCTATAATCATTCCCCTTAATTCACAGTCCCCTGCCACCACTGTGTCTGCGTTTGGGACCAGATTCTAATGAGCTATTACACTCAGGTGCTGTTCAGATTGGGGTTGCAGAGGGGTTGCAACCTGAGAAGGCAAAGCAAAGCCACCACAAATGAGACTAAATGAAAAAAATCCAAAGTCAATCTATCACTGGAGAAACAAATCACATACTTATGTTGCGGCTTTTAAAAGGTCAAGAAAACTTATTCTCTAAGTCACAGCCCTAACATCAAGAGTTAAATGAATTTTGCATATCCCATGCAAAATATAGGCTATATCTGCATCAGAAGTTTTTTGTGTAAGCAGGAAGTTGTTTTTACTCACTGCACCAATCACAGCTGAGTTTTGAATTAAATTGTGAAAGTCAGTGAGTAGGTTCTTCTGCACTGATTGAGCTTAAAGGGGAACTATGTAAGTCTGTGACTTTTTCCTCTGTTTTGGTCACTTTTTACTCTACAGAGCTCCCCCTACAGTTTCGGAGTGCACATTTCCATATATTTTTCATGGTGCCGACACCGGATCAGAGGTGCTGATCTTGCAAAGTTGGCTTTCATTCAAGAGACACTAAGTGAAAGGCAGAGAGCCTCCATTCTCCCCATAACAAGTCACCTTGCATAGTTACCTGAAGTCTGAACAACAATGACTTTGTCCAGCTCATGAGGAAGCGCTGAATATTCACATATATGAGGTCTCATCTGAAAAGACATCCCCATCCTCTACAAGCTAGACACTGTGAAGCACAGAGTTTGTGAGCAGCAGCAACAAAATGAAGAGCCTGGAGAAGAAAAAGAGAGAACTTTCCATTATACAAAAGATGGAGAGTCTTGGAGTAGCCTGTCTCCAGGGAGGAGAGAGGGTTGAGGTTCCAAACCCAACAGAACATCTTGTCCCTCACCTTCAGTGTTGACCAAGAGGTCGAACTCTATAAGGCCCCTCCCCATCCCTATGGCTGATAACAGTGTGATGTGGTGGTGTGTTTTTTTTTTTTGTTGTTGTTGTTGTTTTACCTGCAGGTTCATTCAGTTTGACCAGAGAGCAGGAACACTTAAGTGGTGCACCATGTCTTATAATGTTGAGGGAAAACCCTGTATATGTTTGTGCTCCTCATGTTCCCACATCAGAGAACTTATGTCTGACTGACTGAATGCTGTTCTCCCTCTGCCACCTTCACTCATGTTGATTTTTAAATACCACGTGTCACCACATGACTTTTTCAACAAAGAACTGATTGGGCCTTTTGTTGCCCAACTGTATGCCCCATCACATCATATACATCTGGATGGTCTCCTGCAGTAAATGATTGTTAGTTACAGATAAGCAAATCAGAGCAGATTATAGTTTAGGACATATATATATATCGTTTTTTTTTTTTCAGTAGGATTTGTTCAAAACAAGGCTGTTGTCTTCATATGAAAGATTTCTCTTTTTTTGGCTTTTCTTTTTTCTGTCAAAACAGCAAAACATTGTACTATCAAAGTACCAGCACAACATGCATTATCAACAAGTGTAGAAGTTTTCTTAAAATTACACCCATCCCTGTCGGGGTCTCACTTAACTTCCTCTCCATCTTGAATCTTCAGAAATCACAAAAATTCTGACAAAAGTTATGATCATGTAATAGTTTAACATTAAAATGACAAAAAAAGATTTAGGGTTTCCCAGTGGAGAAAAAAAACATAAAAATAACCAATGATGTGTAAAAGCAACAGTGGGGGATCTGACAGTTAAAAAGAGGAGGGAGCAGTAAAACTGGTCTAATCTGGCTGCACTCCCTCAATTATCTGATCCTTTGACCCAGGTATACAGCCTTAACCGGGGATGCTTCATCCTCCACTCATCAACTACATTTGAGACAGAGCAGAGGATGACTTGTGGATCCTACTGTAGAAACAGATCACTTTAAAGGGGGTTTATTGTAACACTGGGGGGTGGTGCAAAAAATAATTACTGAGGAGGAACTCCGTAATGGGGAGAAGAAGGTGTCCAGTCACGGAGGTAAGGATGGAAGGAAGGAACACACACACACACAAACAAGTGAAGGGGGAAACAAAGCAGGAGAGGAGAACTGGAGTCACAGGCTGTACTGTGATGGCATGTGACTGCAGGTTTGGTTACTCTTCAGTCTGATCTGAAATCAGTGCAGCAGCTCCAGTCTCCACTCAAAACTACACACTCCCCTGATCAATGCCACTTCATTTTCTTTCCACATTAGTAGAAGAGAAGAGAATATGCTGCCCTCCCCACAATAAACCCCACCCTCTTGCATTTGTTGTGTTTAAACTGGATTGTTTCTGCTGTTAAGGGCCTTTTCTGAGCTTTCACATTTAATGAGGCCACCTGTAGACCATGCATACAAGGGCAGCATGAAGCCAGAGGGAAAAACACCAGAGATGAAACACCTTGTATTGTGTGATCATGTTACTTTTCTTTTCAAAGCTTTTCTACCTTTTCTTTTTCTACCATTTCAGGCACTTTTCAAATTGTCCTCAGTCCTGTCAGAGGTGACAAGAACATGTCTCCCCATCCAGGATCCAATGCAACAATGTTCTAAAGAATAATAACAGACTCAAAAAACTTATCAGGAATATAATCACGGACGCTCTCACCAAATGTGTCATCCAGAAACACTGATCTCCTTTAAGGAATAAGTATGCATTCACACAGAAACACTGACAGACTCAGAATCACACTCCATTTCAGTCATATTATCACCATGGCAACTCGTGGTCTTCACTTGTTTCTGTGCCTGACTGTCCTGCAGTCTGCCCTGCAGCAGCTCAACCCCCTGTTCCTGCCCTGAACTCCTGATGCCCTCCTCAATCTGCCCAGACCAGAGCCTCAGCCTCCTCCCCTCTGAATCCACTTTAAGACACAATACTCTGCCAACAATAGCAGCAGCTCTCATGCCAGGGATCTTGGCTGCCAAACCCTCAGCTGCAGGAGGAGCAGCCCTGGGAGGGACCTCAGACATGGTGATGCAGGGGGAGGACGGTATCAGGTACCAGTGATTATGCTTAGGCCACACTGTATGAGCTGACCTTCATCAATACAACCACTTTATTCATGCACGAGGCACAAGAAATGTTCCCCTGATGGTGTCTTAGAGGATGCCACTCCTACCAAGACTTACAGTCCACACTCCATAGTGCACTAAAATACACACAACTAACTATGCAACAGTCAAACAATAAATACACTCAGAGAAAATAAACTCTCAGGTCACACTAACAAGCTTCCCATCACCAAACTCCCAGCATGCAGTGCAGAGAGACAGAGAGAGAAGTGACAGAAAGAGAGACTTCTTTTGACTTTTAAAACCACCTTATTAAGCAGTCAGTTATTTCTCACTCCACCAAAGAGAGAGGAAAAAGTGGTGAATATTTTTGCCATAGCATAGAGCCTACACTGGATACATTATTAATATATAATGGGGCCGAAAGTCTAAAGCCATATTGTGAATGTGAATCATGATGACCACAGATGTGTTTGAATCCCCATCAGCTAACATGATATTTTAGAAGTGACAGTCAAGTCATTTCTCAGTGGCTTTCAGAAACATTACCATGAAGTATTATTATTGAGTTCACTTTGTGTCTTTTAGGACAGCAGAACAAGCTTTTAACCCAACACTGATCTAAAAGGTCTAGGTCTAGGTTTTCCACAAAAGGTCTGCAAGGTCTGTCACATGTGACCTTCAAAACCCAGTGAGGGAGAAGGTCCAGAGGTGTAAATCACATAAATCAGCTGATTATTTATTTATTTTAAGAAAACTTGTAAAGAGTTCAGGAGATTGGATGAGGAGATGAGGGCTCTCAGGTGAGAGCAGATGGAGAGATGTCTGCTCTTTTAATAGTGGGGGAAAAAATTACCCATGCATAAATTTGGGGGTTAAAAAAAGGACAGACTGTCAAGTGAACTGATAAAATCAGACAGAGATACAGACACAAAGTCATCGCTGACTGAAAAAACTCAAATTGAAGTTAGAATAAAATGAGCTTCAAATATGCAGACAGAACAACAGATGATGGGAACCAGAGGAAAAACAGATGATGCTGAAAATAACCATTTTCATCAAATTCTCATCTCGTCTCTCATCTGGGTGTTTCTGTGCCAAAACTTTTAAATGGCAAAGAGAAGGTGCTATCTCCAAAAACATAAAATTTAATGGAGGAGCTTCCACCTTCCTTGATAAAGACAAGTAGAGCTGCAGGGCAGACAGACAGACTGACAGTCCAAGGACACTCACCACTCACAACTTTGGTGAACAGCAGAAACTTCCTCACTTCTGATGTGTGTTTGGGTCTGTTTGTCCAAGAACCACGGGGGCAGCATGAGAAGATCAGATAATTCCAGAGAGAAGCCCCATCTCATCTCTTGACTCCGGCTCACCTCCTGCACCCTCCCTCCCTCTGATAGTCACTCCTCTCCATCGTGCTCCTCCGTCCTCTTACTCTCCTTGACGGTTTCTCCCCTCTGTGTCTTGTTCTGGGGCTTTGTGTTCTACTCTATGATGTCGCTGTCTCTGACTCCCATTCATTTTAAAGTTAGAATAAGTTTTTCATGTTGAAATGTCTGTGTACGAACATTATCCCATTCTCAAACCAAGAAAAATATGTGACTTTAACATTTTGACAATTAACAGTTTCCTTTTTTATGATCATTGTTTTTTTTAACATCTTTGTCATTTTTCTGCTCTATATTTTAACTAGATGAAAGATTTTAGTCATCAGATCTCAGCTTTCTTGAACTTGTGTGATGTGTGATGTGATAAGCTTTTCTGTCAGACAGAAGATCTGCAAAGTAATAAGTTGTAGTCTGTAGGTACATGCAACAGTTTAATATTTGGCGAGTCAATTTTCTACTGTAGTTCCAAAGAAAGGGGAAGATATGATGGTGAAAATATTCAAAAGACAGTACACTCTTTTATTTTTTTCAGCTGATGAAATGCATTTCATAATCTCTGTCCACAGTAGTCAGTTGCTCAGCTTCTGTTCTCTGTGGTAGCAGCATGCTCATCTGAATCTACTGCAGGGAATTCACACACAATACCTCACACAACCACGCATCAATTAACTCAAACTATCACAAGAAAGCTACTGCTAATTGTGTAATTTGTGTAATTGTGTGTAATTCCTATTTTTGGGACCCGAGCTATGTGCTCAGCAACCTCCAACACAGCCTGTGTCTACTCAACTGCATCAATGAAACCAGGTTTTAACATGAAAATATATCTGATGTTTCTACTGGGATAAATCCTCTGGTTCATTTGTTTTGGAGCTTACACTGAAGGAATCCAACTGTGTCAGAAATGACAGAAAAGGTCATGAATGTGTGACTTTTAACTGGATATGCAAAAGCCTCTTGTTTCTGCTGATGTCTCTGTGTTAACTTCACCAGCAAATGAAGCCAGCGGTGGAAAGATGAGCTATTTCTAAATAGTGTAACTCTTCACCTTTGAGAGGCAGTGGACGGGTCGGTCCACCAGACAGCAAAACGATGTACAGCACTCAGAAGAGATGACACATTTGACAAGGCTATAAATCAGCATCAAGTTGTTGCTATGCTAGTGAGTAAAAACCAAGCTCAGTTTGATAGCTATATTTTCATCATGGCTAATACTGGGACAGGATCCACAAAAAGAAACCTACTGCTTTTGCCCACAGGGGTCAACAAAAATAAAACAAAATGTAAGTTCCTTGAAGGGGCTTTAACATCAGCTAACATGTTACACAAGATACTTCAGAACTGGAGCCTTTTTTTCAGGAGTAGAAGTCATCTGATGGTGATGACTGAATTGCTGCCAGTCTGCCCTGGCCTTTCCATGATTTTGAATGCTCCAGATCCAGAGAGAAATCCCCGGTTTGTTTCTTCCACTCAAGTAACCATGGTAGACAAGTCCACTTGTCCACAGTGTTACACCCAGGCTGGTCAGGATCTGTTAAAGTAATGCTGAATCATCACTGAGAATAAGAGCTCTGAGGAGTACTGATGGTTTTGCCTGTTTGAGTGATCTTTGAAGAGCTGTGGTGGAGGACACATGGAACGAGATTTTAAAACCCCAACATGCATACATGCATACCTTGTTTTATAATAGGGATCCATATTCATACAAAGAATCTAACAACAAACCACATCCTCCAGCCCATGTCTCCTCATCTGACCCAGCACTTTCCACTCATTCTCCGTTATTTATTACAGCATTATATCTTTTACTTTGCTTCCATAATTAGATATTCTTGCATATTGCAATTCAGTGTTTATTGTTTTTATGAATAAATTCAACAAGAAAAGTTAGGTGTAGTATATAAAAATGATTGTTAGAACACAGGGTCTGTGTTTCTTCACCCACAGCCACGGACAGCACATTTTTCGTCATGCTTGATCTTAACCCTCCTTACATCTTCCACTATTTTCGATCATGTTTTTCTCTCTCCTCTGTCCATTCATTGGTGAAAAAGAAATTAAATTGCACATCACAAAGAAAGAGGAAAAAAAGGAAAAAATGGCCACCAGGGAAATGTATTGAAGCCCAGCTTGAAAGCACAGGGGACTTAATGGAAGACAGGGGAAGGTTCAAGAGGGAATAAAACAGCTATAAACGGTATAAACACATGAACACACATTCAATCCAATCAAAAGTATGCATTCCTAACTTCTATTATCAAGCTTTGGTGTGTGTGTGTGTTGATATGTTTGTGTGTATATGTGTGCAGTGCACTGACAGCAACATAGGCGTGTGCATCTATGATGAGGCGCTGAATGAGATAAAGTGAGGGAATGATTGACTGAAAGGGATAAGAGGCAAAACACGCACACACAAATACACACAAATGAGACAATAACAAGTGAGTGGCGTCTGTGACTCTTTGGGGAGATGCTATAATGTGTTTTTCCGCTCGCCTTCCGCTCATCTTTTCATCGTTTTTTTTCCCTGCTAGTTGAGTCTGACTGTGGCCCCAGAGTGGATATGAAACTGTCAACCACTTGTTACGGACCTGTACACCTTTTGTTCAGCTGTCACATATACAACAGAGACACACTCACTGCTCGCTTCCTCACACAAAAACATACATCTTCACATTTGTCCCCCACTTTCTTTCACATGAATGCAACCGACACAACCCAAGCCAGTGATCCATCCCCTTTTAAACATACATGCATATGCCCAACATGCAAGTTACACCATCATGCAATTTTATCTGATTGGTGGATTTGTCACAGTTCTCCTAGTAAGTGCTGTGTGGTACTGTGTGGCTCCTATTGGCCAGGGGTAGAAAACTGGTTGCACTGGTCCATATCTCACTAACATTGATGGAGTAAATGATTGAGGAACATAGCATTGTATCTTAGCTTTAGTGGCAGACAGAAGAAGAAGAAAGAAAAAAAAACGCCTGCTTTAATTAACATTAAAACTGGAAACTGTGGTCTCTAGTTGTATGACTCCATCAACTGGAAATATGGTCACAACCTCCAGTTACTGAGTTACAGTGTAACATAATAGCCAGAGGCCTTTTTTTTTCCAGAATATGGTGTCATAGTGAGGTCGACCTTTGACCATCAGTTGTATTGTCTAAAATGTGTTTTGAGAGCACACTGACCTCCACCTTTGCCCACCAAAATCAAATTAGTCCTTCCCTGAGTCCAAGTGAGGAATTTGAAGAAATTCCCTCTAGGTGTTACTGAAACATCACATCCACAAGAAAGAGACAGATGGACAACCCAAAGTCATAACAGGAGGTAGAGCAGACTGTCCACTAATCGGAAAGTCAGTGGTTTGATCTATGTTTGTGAAAGTGCTGCAAGAATACCTGAGCCCTATTTACTGTATGCACTATGACTGTGTGTTAATGGGTGAATGAGGATTCCACTGTAAGAAGTGCAGAGGTATTGACAAGACTAGAAATGAACATGTCATTTACTAGCTCAAAAAAGCGCATTTGATGATAAGTTACTACTTAAGGATGAGCAGGATTTGCACTGGGAACACTGTGTTGTATGTGTGTGGCAGCTGCTGTCACTGAAGAGCTGCAAGGAAGTACATACAGGCTGTCTTCATCATGACCGACAGTAGTTTCATCACTGAAGTATCATTGTTTACACATACAGATGCCAAAATATTGATATAAAAACTTTTTTTCTTGTCTGTGCCATACTCATATTCACCTAAAGCACAGACAGTGAGCGATATGGTATGATGTCAAACTGTCATCAACAGGTCTTTCTTCATAATTTGTCGCTGGGTGTCAAGAACATTAAGAGTGAAAAATAGTTGAGACACTGAAACTCTAGGTCATGTGACATGGCTGCAAGACATGGAGTGCCTCTAATGTGCAGACCACACATGCAGTCTGCAGATCTAACCTGTTAACATGGGCACTGAATTGAAACCAACTCAATCCATAAAGACAGTCTGTTCCTGGCTGCAGTGCTACCACTAAAGCGCTACAGGCTAAGCCATGGCTGAAATGAGTCCTTCAAAATGTTGCATATCATGATTTACAAGTTCAGATTTTGCATCACTGTAGTCGCATTTGTCATAATGAAAACACATCTCAACTTCTGATCTTATACAAGAATGCAGTGAAGTGCTTGAATGTCCTCTCCTGCTTCAGCTGGTCTTCCTTTAGCTATTATTTCCTCTCCACTTCAACCTCTCCCACTCTCCTCTACCTGGAAACATGACCTGCATCTGCAATTCATCGTCCGTTTTCTGTGTGGCTTTTTCTGCAGTATCAAAGGGGCAGGATGTGAGCATCAGGTGTTTCCCTCTCAACTCCTCTCTGTGCTATTTATTTGTACCTCGACACTGTTGTCCTCCTCTGGCTCTCTCAGCTCTGTGGGAGTAGCACAACTAACTCTGTGCAGCACAAAGAGAACAAAGCTTTGCTGAAACGTGTTGGTTTTTATAATAACATCCTTGCTCTCTGGAAGAAGTGCTGCTCAAGATCCCCTCTGGAGTCTCTTATTAGTGGGTAATGTTGCTAAATAAAAAAGCCCAGCAGCTGCTCAACAGCACGGTATTAAAAACATGTAACCACCATATTAAGCATTAACCATCATGATTGAATCTGCACTGTTTTACTCATTGGCTCTCACATATCTTGTCAATGTACATTGAGGAAAATCCTAGTGCACACTTTGTCAGGCCGTCCTTGACTGAGATCTGTATGGCATGCATGGAGATGGGAATTGCGGCATTAAGTTTCCATGGACTGGAGGAACAATATGTCCTGGACAGAGCACCAGCATTAAACTTACTTTTTACTGCCAGGACAAAGATAGCTGTCTGAATTTTACTTGAGTGAGAGTGCTGAAAGTGTTGAAGACTCTTAAGCTTTGACTTAACTTTTCAGTCATATGTGTTGGATCTTTGGAAGGCAATCTCACTCCTTTACGTGCTCCCATCCCACTCACCTCTTCACAATCTTACTGACCAGCACCATCTCACTTACACCACTTACACCTGCTCACCTTCAAGGCATTTTTTTCTTCTCATCTCTCTCATCCACTGTCTATTCGGTGCACCTCACAATGTCTCAACTCCTGCTCTGACCTCTTCAACTCTTGCACTTACATATTCTTATCTTTCACTTTTCTTTTAAAAGCCTCTATAAAGCATCAGCTTTGTAGGGATTGGACCAGAAAAGCTCTTTATGAAAATGTAAAAGATCTAAATGGGGCCAAATCAGATCTTCTTGGTGCTGTAAACAACAATTTTAAAAAGTGCATTGTGATGCACT
This sequence comes from Caranx melampygus, assembly GCA_019059645.1. Taxonomy (NCBI): domain Eukaryota; kingdom Metazoa; phylum Chordata; class Actinopteri; order Carangiformes; family Carangidae; genus Caranx; species Caranx melampygus. The sequence goes on from JAFELL010002427.1 coordinate 930,974, forward strand.
ACACGATGTGCATGTTGGCTATCCACAGAGCTGTAAAAAAAAAAAAGAAAGAAAGAAAGAAAAAGTGTTCTTCAATTGTGGTCAATCAGTTCAGTTAATTTTCATTCTAATCATCAAATAGAGGACCAGGATTTATGATCGACATGCAATCACAAAAGCCTGCTTAGAGAACCATAGTGTGCCACTTCAAACTCTTTTATAAATCAGAGTGCAATAGTTGAGGTAAATGAACATGTTTCATTTCAAGGAACCCAGAATAGACACCCCTAAGTTGTAATTGTACACAAGTCTTGCGTCCCTCTGTTTTTCTCTCTGGCGGTTAACGAGCCATAACCAACATGGGTCATCAACCTGCAGAGCAACAGCCCTCAAGAGCTGCAGCTGAACCTCCTAGGGGTCACCCTAACCTGACAAAGTCTGCTCCTCTGGAACCCATGGGTGAAGCCTTCTGCTGTTGATTTATTGCCTAAGTACAAATGCCACTGCGTGTTGTGTGTGTGTGTCGGTTTGTGTGTGTGAAAAGGAAAAATAATTCTTTTATGTAAGTGAAGGAAGTATACAGATTAGAGCCCTGCATAGGCCCAAAATGTCGGCCCAAGCCGGGCCCTGGCCCGTGGTATAGGCCAAGAGAACCGTAAGCATGGTAATGGTATTATTAATACAGTTTGGCTATTATGCAGTTCTTGTACATACCAAATTTTATAAACCATTATGGAATTCTGTTTTTAATTCAGTTAGCCATTTAGTCAAGTAGTTTGTCTTGTGCCATAGCTCTGTCTCTGTCTGTTTTCTCCTCTCCCTCCTTTGAACTCCTCTGTCATTCCATCTCACCATCCCTCCTCCATCTTCTGTGCGCTCTCAGCTCTCCCTCTGTTTTGACCAGTCCACACTTTCGATAGCCTCTTCTTCCCCGTCCCTCCCCATTCATCATTCATAACCCTGTTTCTGGCACAATTGTATCATGTTTTATTCTCATCTCGTCCCATCACCCCCTCGCTCTGCCCTCAATTGCAAAAAAGTGCCCATTTAAACAAGTTATTTAGTCTGAGAGTGAGTCAGTCATATTCTTAGTGGTGCATTCATGCTCCAGCCCTTCTCAGGACAGTGAAAACGTGGGTCTTAACAGCAGCATTACTCCAGTAACTCCTATCGACACATCTTGGTGCAAGGAACATAACTCCCATCTCTAAATCCGTTAGAGTGATCTGAGGACAACAACAAAAGTCTGTGTTTGTATTGAGCAACTCTCAAAGCTGAAAGTGTGTATATCAAGGTTTTAAACTGAAATGAGATAGTCCTTTGTTGATATGGATATCGAAGGAAGGGTCCTGTGAAATGAGAAAGAAATTGAGACAGACTCTTTAAAATACCTGAAACCATCCAACAGAAAGAGCAGCAAAAGGAAAGTCCCTCAGCTACATAAAGGCTTTCAGAGCATCACACAGCCTGGAGACCAAAATAAATGGAGAGAAAACAGACTGAATTGGAGGCCCATGATTTGTAAAAACTTCACAGGGTTCTCACTCAGCAATAAGACAAGTAGAGCTGAGAAAGCAAGAGGGTTATCCCAGCAGGAAATGAATGACTGCTCAAATTCTTCATCCTGCCCAATGCAGTGTTTAAAATTGAAGTTGTAAAGAGGTCGTCTGATGTATACTAAGGGCTGTGATATGAGCAAGCTCATATGGTGACGCCCTTACAGTGTATTTTGAGGAAGAAATATGGACCTCAGAAAAGATATCCCCTGTGAACTGTCGACTCCAGCAGCACATTGACAGTGTTGTGTTTTAGAACACTGTGACTGTATCGTATCTATATATCTAGGTATATATATTTACACACACACACACACACATATATATATATATATATATATATATATATGTATGTATATATGTATATATATATATATATATATATATATATATACTTTTTTTTATATGGGAGACACTTCGGATGCTATAAAAGTTGCCAAAGGTAATTTCCGAATGTCTGATGCACTCATTCCACTATCACCTTCCGCCCACTACCTGTTTTTGCTGCAGTGTAGTTGTATTTTCTGTCATTATTCTGTGTGTGTGTGTGTGTTTGTGTGCTGTTACGATGCCCCCACTCTTATCTTTTTTAATTAATGTGAAGTGTCGGCTTCCATCTCTATCCAAGCCATCTGTGTGTATGTGCGTGTGTATGCGTGCCATATCTGAACTTATCTTTTTGCTAAATGTGAACCACTAGAACCTTATCCAGCCCGCTATTGATTTAGTGTCGGCCACACTTAGCTCAACATGGCTCTCCTAGTCCGGGACAAAGTACAGGGAAACAATTGAGGAGGGAAAGATTGGAGTTAAGGCATGAACGCTCCAGGATTCTGGAAATTCTAGCACTTTTCACGAGGAGGGGCTTGACCTGGCACATCTCTGTAAACCTTTCATTGTCTTTTGATTGATCTGTGACTCTGCTACAGGCCTGAAGGATGCAAGGTTGACAGAATAGAGACTGGTTTAAATTGGTTAGGGTTAGGATGAGTAGATGCCTCTGGACATATTTCAGTGCAATATTTGCTTATGTGCAGTCACTTGTGTGGTCACCTCATGTCCCAAGTTTGACTTTGCATCGGCGAAGGAAATCTTATTTTATTGTCAGATCTTGTTGTTTATGCAACACTTGCGGAAGAGTCAAGAGTTAAACATGCTTCTCCAAGCTGCATATAAGTGGCCATATGAGTGGGTTGTTCACAGAGAGTCTGTTTATAATGTTACAGACTGTCAACAATCCACATGTTATCACTGTCCATGCACAGTATAAGCATAACAGCAGTGGATGGATGGTTTATACATTTTTTATCATGACACTACCTGCAGGATAAATGGGTAGAAGATTTATGGATGCACAGAGCTGTATCCACGTATGAATGGCCTTGCATCATATTACATCACACCATAAACATCATATCATTCTGCAGTGCAGGGTCTGAACTGAATCCTATTGTTATTTTCCCTGTTGTGGTATTTCTTATTTGCTGTTATTTTTTTCTGTCTGTGGTAGTTTAAGAGTGAGAACAGTGACCTCTAGAAGTAAATGTGGTTTGGCTATGTAAGATAAATCTTTACAGTTATAATACGGTTATTCTTTATTATTGTTTTTATTGTTATCATTATTATTATTATTATAAGAGAAGTCAGTCCTGGTAATATTAGGATTTTATGTCCCTATATCTTAGCAATTAGATAAATCTTATGTTTTCACCACCCAGAAAAAGGATCATTTACCTTTGTAAGAGCAGATCCTAACAAGGCATTGGCAAGTGGGCAATACATACATATTCATAGTAAGATTTTTATTAAATCACTGTCAGAGGGAGTGATTACATGCTTGGTTAACTATTTAATCGTGGAGGTTGTTCTCTGTCTCTGCTGAGCTAATAAATGTTAATATTTAAAACAAAAAATATAATAAAATAAAAAATAAATCTATTTTGGGTTCAAAGCAGCAGTTTTGAGCTTCTGTTGTAAACAGATGCTTCAGCCTGATCTGATGAGCCACCTGAACCCAGTTCTCCCTGGGTCAGAGGAAACAGTGTGGCGCAATGGTGCTTGTTTCCTAGTTGGGAGGAGAGTTAATGACCTTATCATAGTGATGCAGTGGTGCGTGAAGTCTCATCACTGCAACTTAGCTGCTTATTCATACAATCATATACTTACCTTTGGTGTGTGTGTGTACGTACACACACACACAAACTGATGTAAATATGCACCCAAAGGTGTGTTTACCTGCATAAGTGTGTCTGTATACATATAAGTGTGTGTGTGCACAAGCTTACATGCACACACAGCACAAATGACAAAACATAAACAAATGATTTATCTCATGCACACACACACACACACACACACACACACACACACACACACACTTAAATTCACCACCTACTGATGACATTAAACATAATGAACAGTATACAGTACATCTAGCTTTGCACTGGTGTTATGATAAACCTTGTTATCGCTAAGGGCAAAAGAGATCAGAAAAATAACAAGATGTGCAGCATGTGTCAACTGTGGCTAGTGGAATATATTACAGCTGGGGATTCCATCACAACAACATGTATAGTAAAAACAAACATAATCCCTTGGAAAAGATAATGCGGTGAGAACACAACATATGTGACAAGAAATCCGAATGGAAAACTTCTGTTTTAAAAGATGTTGGACTCTGCTGTCACAGTCAGGGAAGGTTGGCCTCTTTCTATGAATAGCAATAAATGTATTCATAATGTTTACATATAAACATAAGTATCAGCTATTGAAATGCACATACCCAGTATACAATTTTCAAAATGTTCTCAAGATGCCTTTTTTTATCATCATCAATGTGAAAGCACCTTGTTTCATGACCAACATGAAAAATGGATATTGATAGTGACAATAAGAAATGAAAAGAAAAGAAAATGTTGAAGGAGAGAGGGAGAGGATGCAGTCACAAGCTGCAGCATCTTAGCTTTACTTAAAGGTGTTCAGAAAAGAAAATTTAATTTGACCCCACTTTGGGTCTTAAATTAGTGTAATCCCTCATCTATCAGACGATGTAGCCAACACTTTGTCCAAAATTCTACTTTTGAGTAAATCCGGGGTGAAAGTGGGGTACGTCACGTTGCTCACGATTCATCAGCCAATGATATCAGGACCTGTCATCTGTCAATCAAACGTCTGACAAAAACCAGGAAGCTTTGACAGCGAGTAGTGGTCTTTGCAGGAGTAAGTGGTTTGGAGTTGTAGTGAGCAGTTTCGTGACTTTTGAGAGAGTTATTATCTAGTGTGCAGTTGCAAGAGAGTGAGGGACATGTTAGGGTGAGTGAGTGTGTGGTGAGATTGTGAGTTAGCGTGTGTGTGAGTGTTAGTGGTGTTAGTATGGCTGCAGGAGGACCAAGGAGGTGTTTGCTTGGGTGTCCGTCCACCAAACCACTTTGTTCAGCCTCCCTTCAGATGCAGGGATACGAGGCGGCTGGCTTGAATTCCTGCACTTCGACGAGAGCGGGCTGTGAGTGAGATCCAGGGTGAGGGGAAGGCATTTCACACAGTCCAGCTTCTCAAACTACAGGCAATACTCGGCTGGGCTGGCGAAGGATATAATAATAATATAATCCTGACAGATATAGCAGCCCTGACAGTGTACACTGTTGGGACACCTTCTTCGAAAGTACCGGTGAGTTGCTAGCTAGACTACTAACGTAGACATTTGCTCTTTTATAAACTAGTACCAGCCCAGTACCCGCCCCAAATACTGAATATCCCGCCCGCTTTATAACACCCAATCAAATTTGTTTTCCTTAGCCGTGCGGAAATTCATGGAAACTCGTGGAAGGAGGCAGGACAGACAGGACAAACAGCCATTTCTGAACACCTTTACTTAAAGCTGGGGTTGGTAATCCTGGAGAACTAGCAAGAGAGCTAGCAAGATTTGAAAATTGCACCTCCTCTGAGTTCCACCCGCCTCCTCCCCCTCCCGTCAGTGTGTACGTCCAAGCCACACCCCCACAAACTGGAATGCGCACTGCACGAAAATGAGAAGCGGCAGGAGGAGTACTATCAGGGGAGGCAAGTGAGGCCGTGCCTCACCTGTCATCATGGAAAGAAAAAATGTAAACTGAAAAAAATAAATGTAATTATTGTATTTATCCTTTGATTTGTACTATAAAGTTATTTTGCTTTTAACTAAACCAGTTTTAAGTTATTTTTTATTCAAAATCACCGATTTTATACCGAGAAGAGACGTGCGGTGAGGCACCAGGCAGCTGAGCCTCACCAGGGATTGCGCAATGACTCGGCTAACTGTGCTGCATGCTACACAGTGAGCCCGTATTGCTGTCTCTTTCTATGTCACTATTAAAATGTTCAAATACTTTTGCTATATAAACTACATTACTATAGTTTAGCTGGTGAATATAATGTACAGTGTTTTTGTCGAAAACTGTATGTGTGTGTAACGTGTTTCTTGTGCTGAGCGATCATAAAACGGCTGCGAAAAGGTGCCGGGTGAGGCACGCAGTTCTCCTGCCTCATGGAGGAGGCGCTAGTGAGCCCAGGGATTCTGCTTGCGCCTCCTCCGCTCCGCTGCAGAATAAGTGACAGCGAGCTACAATTTACTGTAAGGAAAGTCAAGTGCAGTCATTCAGTTATTTTTTTTTTCCTGAGTGGCCGTAATTTCACAATGGAGGATTACATTTCTAAGCTAAAACAATTTCCTAAATTGGATTTTCAATCGAAGCAGGAGGTAATACTGAAAGGACGACCAACGCCGGAGAGGGTTAGGGTTGGAACATGGAGAACATTTTTTGTCTGTTTTTTATTATTAAATGCATTTTGTTTTCATATGTTTACAGATCTGATTGTGATGAAGTCAGTGCCTCACCAGCCATGAATACTATCGTCACAGACCCGATTTAAACCCACAAAGAAGCTAATATTAGCATTAGGCTAATACAAGCTACAAAAGTAGCTACGTTAGCAAAAGTTACACATTTCATAAACATAACAAATCCTCCCCCAAGCAAAGCATATAATCACCTGTCCAACAGAAAGAGAGCAACCTCAGCATCACTTTTCAGGCCCTTCAAACCCCTCAGTTGTCTCCACAAAAGCAACACCGATGTTTACTCTGGTTTGACCTCTGGCTTTATCCAGAGCCTTTTTATTAGCAGCCTTTCCAGCCCCCTAGTAACTGGGGCTGCATTTTCTCAGCCACTGCTCATAAATCAGCATGGAATCTGTTCTGCTGTAACTCTGTACGCTGATTTCTTCCGGCAACAGCAACACGTGAAGATTGTGCACACGCGTTGGAGGGGAGGGATCGAGGGGGGCAGATACAGAACTAGACATGAAGGCATCTGATTTTTTGCTCCTCACACCGAGGAGCTTGGATTGGTCAGAGTTTTGTCAGTCCTGCAGCTGCCGCAGAGGACTGATTATTTCCGTTCCTTTTTCTGAATACATAATGTATTGATTACTCAGAGGGTAGAAGGACCATTTCACCCAGTATAACAAAAAGTGTTTCTGAACAGGATTACCAACCCCAGTTTTAAATAAAAGCAACAACAGCTCAATGGAGTTAAACTGAAAACAAAGTTTTTCATTCAACAGTTCACTGAAATAATATTATGTGATGTAACACGTATGCCTTTACATAGAGCCACTAAAAACATTCAAATCAGTTTACCTATAACATTTGAGTGCTACCCAAACGGCTACTGAAATGAGTTTAACACAATGTCAACAGACCATATTACAGTGCTACTGTGTATATTCAGCTGTCCATACATGGCAACTGGACAGAATAATAATCAGTTTCAAAATAGTTAGCAGACATCTTATATATAATATAGGTAATGTGTATTTGTGTCATATCTGACAGTATGAAGCTGGACTAATCAATGTAGGCAGTTACAATATAATAACATAACATGGCCCCATTCATATGTTTAGAGGTATAGGAATCTTGCACCTCACAGTAAGTGCCTCTAACTTTAAATACATGTGTTTTTCAACAAAAGAGGTAACCTGGATACACACACAGACACGCCCTAACTGTGTGTGTTTGAGTTAATTCTGCACAACTCCCAGTAATGTGGACAAAGTAAGCAAACCAGACAGAATGAGCAGCAAGGGGACTTGGATGTGTCCCCTCACTCTACATTAGACTGGCTATAATTAAGCCAATTAGCACACGGGAACAATAGTGGAATACCTTGGGGAGGGATGATACTTGAAAAACACTGCATCAAAAAACACCCACACTGAAACACACCACTGCTCATTGTGGTGTCTGGAGAAACACACACAGATGGTGGACATGCATTTATGTGGACATGAAACTGTTTTGATGGCTTTGACATGTCAGGCTAATTAGTAGCTATTCAGACAGTCTAACATGGCAGCCAGTTTAAAATGCACATGGGATGTTTTAAAACAGCGGTATATTAGCTCATTTTAACACAATCTCTCTCTTTTATTCTTTGTTTTTGCTAAATGGGAGTGGCATTAGTTTTTGATCAGTGTAAAATGGGATATATATCACTCAACTCAAATCAACATGCATTTCTTTCAGCTAATTGTTTTGGTTTCCAACCCTATAATCTCCACTGTCAACTCTTGATACATGCAACAATTTGTTTTTGCTCGTCCATTTTCGATCAGTGTGTTTCTCTTATTCAGACTGCTGTGGGTGCAAACAGCTCATGGCTGGCCAGTTTAATAAGGTGCTACTGTTTAAGTTGACCGGCATGTCTACTGATTGCACTGTACAGGTGCATCGCATACTGAACTTTAGGCCTTCATTAAATGTAAGCCATAATCATTACAATTAAAAGAAATAAAGACATGTTTCAAAGACATGTGTATATATATATATATATATATATATATATATATATACACACTTATACAAAATGACAGGACAAAAGGAAAAACTGTTTTAATAATGTGCGTTTTAACTTATATGCATGTAAGTTAAAATGCAGATAGTTAACATGCCTTCTGTCCTGACATGTCGTGCTGCTATTATTCTGGATAGTTAAATATTTTCAGACCTTGACCCAGTTATGAGTCAAATCATCTCATCATCTCGCCCTGGGAGCCACACTCATTAAAAACTATTATTACAATCATCATGTGAGGACCCAACAGCAGCACACCCACAGACTATTTTGACTTTGTCAAACATTGTCATATTACATTTAGCTTAGTTCATTAACCCTCCCTCCCCTCTTTTTCCTTTTATTGTAATATGAATATGTGGAAACACCAGCACAGAGAACTGTAGGGCCAGCTGTCAGCTATCACCTTTACTTGGACCTTGATACAAATTTGCATTTGCAGTATGTTACAAATGTCAACAAAAAACTTTGAATCTAGGGAATACAACTATTAATTGTGTGTGCACTAATGATGTTACTGCTTATACATTGCATAAGTGACAATAAAACAATGTTCTGCTACATCTGTGATGCTGAGAATTTGAGTGTGTTTTTAATAGTTCATACATGGCTGCCTGACATCTCAGGGGGGAAACAAACACAGACAGAAAAGCAGCTGTTTGACGGTGTTTGTTGGTGAAATCATCCAACAGGATGCTGATAATAATCCACTAATTAAGATTGTAATCTTGGGGAAAAATGAACAAACAGACCTCTTGTTCATTCAATGTGACAAACCTCAAGGCTATGACTTCACCTCACAATGATCTTTTGTGAATGTTACATATGTTTGAAGTTGTTCAGCCTGAGAATTGATGATAATCATCCACTCATACTAAATGTTTCAAGTCTGCTGGAAAATATTTGATTCATCAGATTAAAGGTCAAGGGTTGATTGTTGTTTTTTTTTACTGGCTTCCCAACAGCGTCATCACAAAGTGAATCTGTGTGTCTGTGTAGACACAGGTATGGGATGATGTAATCTGACTATGTGAGCCAGCCACAGGAAACTATACTGCACTAATATGGGGAACATAAACTCTGATACATGTAGGTCTTTCTCAAAATGTTAACAAGAATACAAAATAAATATATTTTCATGGTCAAATGTACAATCATGGATTTGTGCAGAGCGACCCTCTCCTCAGTGTTTCACAGATAATGAGGCCCTGGTTGTGGTGAGATGACAACATATTGTAATAGACCAGTGAGCCCAGTCCTGGCACATGCACACAGTGGCCAGACTGGGAAAAATAACAACAAGCATCACTCTGAAAGCACTTCAGCAATCTGAGAGCACTTTACCCTGCACTGACCTCGGGCCTCTGGTGTTAACACAAAGTCAATGTTACATTTCTTATCAATAAAACATATATATATACCACAACGAAACATGCTTATGTCTCAATATGTTGTCATGTGACCAGAGGGCATTCACTCCTCAGTCTTTCTGTGACTGTCCCAGTCTCTGTGTCTCTGTTCAACCTGCTAATGACACTCTGTGACACTTCCCTCTGACAACATCCCATCTGAAGCCTCCACATTTCCAGGCACTGTTGACGGACTGTGTCATCTTGGTCTAATGATGTCAGGAGGTGAACGGCATGGTGAAGAGGACTGTTTCAACACAAAATGTCATTGAACCAGAACTTGGTGGTGGACTCATAGATCAGACACTTGTTGTGATCTTTGAGGTTAATCACCTTGTTAGAGAACAGCATGTTATGTTCTAAGTACTGAAACACTGAACAGTTGAACATTATCATCCATAGGTGATCTCAGGTCAGGTCACCTAAGGATAGTTTATGCAGCTGAAGTAGGGGAATCCTGGGAAACGTAGCTTTATTCATTGAGCCGCAGCCGCTGAACATCTGATCAATAAAATTCTTTACAATCTTTAGACTTTAAAATCTAATTTTAAAGGCATTTAACACCAGAGGAGTGAATATCTGGTTTACCCTGTGGTGGATTAAATCCTAAAGAGCCTAATTAAATGTTACAGATTGTAACACATAGGTGGCCAAAAAAATCCTCTGTAGCTTTAAGTACTTTCTCTGCATCATCAAACAACATAAATCTGTATTCAGGCACAGTGGAATGTGTAATAGCTTTGACTGCTTAAACTGTCGTGTCTTTTATGCAGATGGTTCATTGAGGCTTTTGAGACTTTAAATTGCCCACAACCGTACCAGCATTATAGGGTATTCATCTGCTGCGGTGGCTCAATGCCAACATTTGGTGGAATTCAAAAGAATGAAAGAAAGATTACGTGTTGCACCACCTTCACAGAGGCATAATGTTCTTTTTTTTTCTTCTTTTAATTCCAAGAGAAATTAAATGCAGATGACAACATGCCAGCACATTAAAGAACTAAAAAAGAAAAGACTCACATTTTATTCCCAAAGCCTGATGGATTCGATTTCAAGTCAAATCCGTGTGTTCAGCTCCAGTCACCACAGAATTGTGTACAACAATTGTTGTACCTTTGTGTATTGTAATATAAAAATGAAAACACCTTTAAAACACCATTACCTAATGCATCATCTCTCCAACAGATGCTCTGAGTTTGTTAATGCTTTTATATGAAAGTAAAAGAGCTGCAAGTGACTTTCTCTATGGTCTCTGTTCACACTGTTATTACAAGAATCATTTTTTTATTCTGACTTAATGGGCCTTATTATCTTGGCTAGTAGAACATGGAGCAGCTTGGGTAAGGTTTTTCCAGTCGAAAGAGTTCACCAGCTGAAATCCCTGGAAAAGGTCATCTCTCATGTTAACCCTCCGGCCTACAAACTGGCCGCTGTAGTGAGGAGGCGATACAGAGAAAACACACTGAGAATGAAAACTAAAAGAGCATGCATATATACTAGTCTTTACACACCTTCACTCTCCTGATTTGCAGTGTGTTTTGGGGTCTTTTTTATTTTACAGGAACATGTGTATGGCTGCCTCGCTCAAGAGCTCAGACAAAGGGCCTGTTGTTGAAAGTGATAGCTCAAGAGAGGGAGAGAGAGAGTTTGATGCACGGCTACTTTGAAATAGTGTGCCACGCCGAGTGGGAACTGTTATATCCTCTTGTGTAGTGAGTTGTCACAAAGAGACAACAAAGGGGTCATTTTGCAGCCTAATTGCACGCTCATTACCCAATAGAGAATAAGGAAATGAGGACGGAACAGAGAAGAGACATTAGGAAGACATTGCGAGCCCTCCATGCTTAGGCACTGAGAGAAGAAGAGAAAGAGAGGACAACAAAGAAGAATGCTATGCTAAGTTAGCAAAAGTAATTGTGTTAATATTTTCCAGTGTCAATGGAAGAGCGACAGTGTGTGAGGTGACTCAACAACCTCAGTGTGGCCTGGGATGGACTTGAATCCCCCCGGTCTGAATTATTGTTTGACTTCTCAGTTGGTAGAGGAGAAAGGAAGAGTGACAACAGCAGAAAATAAAAGTGACAGAGGACATGACAAAGATAAGAGAAGGGGGACGAGGAAAAGACGGGAGGTGGAGGGGGGGGGGACTGAAGAATATAAAAAGAGTGACAGTGGCGGAGGCGATATAAAAGAGTGAGGATGACTGAGACTCTGAGAGAAAGACAGAGAGTTAGAGATGAAGGGAGAAGCAAATAACATGACAGATTGAAGCACACAGACGCAGCTCTGCCATTTAATAGCAGCTTTGTCCCAGCAGGTTGCTCCAGTCAGACAGCACGAATGGCAGTGTGTGTGTGTGTGTATGTGTGTGTGTGTGTGTGTAAGAGACAGAGAGAGAGAGAGAGAGAGAGAGAGATGCTTTCAGGAGTTAGTAGCAGCAAAGGAAACAAAACTTAATTGTGCCCTTTCATTTGCAAGTCTCTTTTCTTGCCCTTTCCCTTTCCTCCCTCCTTCATCCCTTCCTCTCCCTGCATCTTTTTCCTCTTTCCATCTCATTCTTCATTTTCTTTGTGGGATTTATTCTTCCTTCTTCATCCTTTCTCGTGTTTGGTCTGACATCTTTTTTTTACCCGTCTCCTTGCACCAAACTGCAGTAACTCATCTCTTTTGTTTATTTGTTTGTTTTCTTTCCTACTCATTCTATTTCACCTTCCTCTTGGACTCTGTTTCTTTCAACGGTTTCTTTTCGTTCCATCCATTTCTCTCCCTACAATTTTCTCTATTTTTCAATCCTAAACCCATGTGCTTCCTCCTCCATTTCTCATTTTTTGTCTTTGCTGTCTAGATTTATCCTATTTCATTTTCTCCTCTCTACTTTCTTTCTTTCTTTTCTCTCTCTGGCCATGTTCATGGCACAAACTCTTCTCTGTGGAAAATAAAACCAATGTTGCCATTATTTTTAACAAATGGCTCCATGAAAAAAAAAAAGACTGCTGATTGTTAATTAAAACAATCAATTGTTGTGAAACTGGATCAATCTACTTGTCTATTCATTCATTTAATTATGGCTGAATGAGAGACATTATTCCTCAAAACCATTCAGTATCAGTTTACTGATGAAACATAGCTCAGTAACTCACAGTGTGACAGATGTGCCAGATGTTTCCTGTTGGCCTCTGATGCTGATCAGTTTGACTGAGAGTAAAAGGAGGAAAATAAATGATGGGAATTGTGTGTGTGTGTGTGTGAGGGTGTGTGTGTGTGTGTGTGTGTCCTAGTTAACAGAATTTAATTTCAATTTATGGTCATAACTTTAGTCTGTGGTATCGACTGGCCAGAGCCTTGTTAAATTACAATATTATTACAAGTTTAAACCAGTTTATGCACTTCATTTCATTAAAAAGAAAAAAAAAGGTGTGTGTAATGTGTATATGTATGTGTGTAGTTTGTATCCAGAGTATGTGAATGTGGGCTGTTTGTGATGTTCATTAGCACCAGCTGCTTTTGGTGCTGCTCAATATCCCATGCAAACACACACAAACACCAAGTAGGTTTGTAATTTAGAGGCAAGAAGCAGTTTGATCCAATAATTCAGTAATCCAACAAGGCTTTGTGTCGATTCAGCAAATAAACCTTCAGGCCACACAGTCAAACTGCGTTCTACTAATACAGAGTCAACTAGCCGTGGCCACACACACACACACACACACACACACACACACACACACACACACATACACACACACACACAACCATGACTCTTAATGAGGTGAAATTGAAGTGCAAATACACAAACTGTGTTGTTATGTGTAAGTGGATCCCCAGCAGTGCAGTTAAAGCATCATAAAGGAAACAGCTGATGCTGCAGACTGGGTGTCACTGTGGTCAGTGTTTGCACTGATTTTGTTATTATTTCTGGGGCAGTTGTTTTTAGTTAAGGTGAGTTTTTGAAACTACGCTGTGGTATTTTCCTTCTCAACACCTCTCACTCTCACAGCTGAAGTTTAAAACAATGTACCACATCAAAGTAAAATAGAAACCAGAGAAAACAGCTGTTCCCATCCTTTGTTTTTGGTTTTTCTCTTTACATCCATTTTTTCATCAAAGGAAAAGGGATATCTTGTTGCAACCACAAATGCTGCATTTTGAAGTACCTTAACAAATAGTTCCTCTAAAATAAACTAGATACCAGCTCATGAATCTGGAACATTCCTCCTGTTGTACTGTAGATCTTATGAGGAAAATCTGTTTGTCACTGATTTTTAAAGGTCCTATCTTGTAGGATGTGAGATATCCATGTGTGTTCATTATAAAGCAAACCTAGGTTCTTTATAACACTGTAGAGAAACACATACATTTTTGAATACAAGAATGTAGCCATTTCTGCTGGAGAACAGTGGTATAACCTCTTGCCTCTGGTATTATCTGCTGGTTCAGTGCTATTAAACTCTCTAACCTTTTAGATGAAGTACTTCTACATCCAGGTCAAAGTAATTTAAGACTTTACATCCATGCTGACTTTTAGCCTTTTGACCCCTCACACAGACCACAGGTGCTCATCCATATTTCACCACAGCCATCTATAATGGAGGGATTTTAGAGCACTCCCATTTCACATGTTAGGGTCATGAGTAAAGATGTGGCCCCTCATAGTTGAAGGACCCACACAGCGCTCATATGCAAGTGCATACACCACAGTAACGTGTATGGGTCAGCTAAGCCAGTGTTGGTTTCACTTCCTAATGGTCTGACTCCAGGGAGGATTCTGCACATGCTCAGGCTACAGTGATCTAATGGCATGTGGGTTTGTGTGTGTGTGTGTGTGTGTGTGTGCATGTGTGTGCAGTATATGGGGAGTCTTATCTTTTCATGGTATAAACATAGATACTGGGTGATATCCCAGCTATTAACAACTGTATGTGTGGCGTACCACCAGTGGATGCATTTAAAGACAGTGATCATTTATTCATAACATACAGCATATGCTGTGTGTGTGACTTAAAGCCTGGTAATGTTTGATGATTGTTGCCAACACTGTAACTCCCACTTAAACCCTTTTACTGCTACCTGGAATAACACTGCAATGAATAATGCTTCCTCTTCCACTAAAAGTGCTTTCACAGGTACAAATAATTCCTGTGGTAATGTTGCATAATGCTCACCAAACCTTTGAAAAGACCTCATGAATTGTCAAAAGTATAGCAGTAAATGGATGTAAAAACCCCTTTCAAAGAATTTTAAAGCTGTCTTGAATGACAATTACTCACTGATAAAGAGAGAGCAGTGCTAAATGTGTGTCATGTATTTCATCAAACCTGTACCTTTGTCAAATGCAAACTAGTTTTGTCATGAACCCACGATCTGTGGCCAGAATAATTCACTGAAATATAGATATGTTGAAAACAATTACAATATAATGGAATGAATCAAACCCAGATTTACCTTGATTCATTGCATGTTTTGCCTCCTTATTTTGCTGATTCATTGAATTCAAATGCACACTCACACATACACATACATACATACATACACTCAAAATACAAATATGGAATAGATGAATTAAGACACAAAATGACCACAGGGTTTGACTTCTTGACTTCACATACTTGACTTCACATTGACAATATTGTCACATGTGCATTATTATCATATCATTGCTCCTAATATAACAATAGATTAAATGGTCTGTAGTGTAATGTAGAAGTAGCCTTTTTACAGTAAATTTTCATATAGCCAGCTCTAATTCTGGGATCACACTGCCTGAGTGTGTGTGTGCGTGTGTGTGCACGTGGGAATAAAGACAGACCAGACAACACATACTGTACCGTGTATGTGTGTGTGTGTGCACATGGGAATAAAGACAGATCAGACAACACCTATTGTACCGTGTGTGTGTGTAACAGTAATACATAAAACCACATTGTGTTTCTTTACAATCTCCACTGTAGAGGCAAATTAATGTGTTTATCTGCATTGCACTGCTAATGAAGTCATCAAGTTTTTGACAGTTTATGATTGAACATGACATTGAAAAATCATAATGAATGAGCAGGATAACCTTTTTCTCTTACTTTGGCATTTTGAGACTGGGGCTGTGTTTGGAGTCACTTGGCACTTGCCTCCTCCATGGCATGAGCTCACATACAAAGACCATTGACGTGCTTCCAAGGTGGAAAAAAAAGGAAAAAGAAAGATGATAATAATAAATAAATAAATCTCATGTCATTACTCAGGTAAAAATGCACAGATTTCCACACGCCCACACTGACACAGAAAGGTGATGCCAGGAGTAGCAGGTGGGAGAATTTGGTCCTTTGACAGAGAACCGCTGAATGACTTCTGTCATGGTCTCATACATTTAAACTGTAGAGAAGCCCTCTCTCTCCTCTCCATCTGCTCATATCCACTTGAAGACAAATAACTTTAAAACAACAGCATCAGAAAATGTGGTATTAGACATCTGTTGCCAAAAACAAGTCTGCTGAATCATATCACGTTTCCTGGATTATTGTTTGGTAAATGTACCTCCTGGTCCTGCAAATCATATCCACCAGGTCTGAAAACCCACAAGAAATGTTTGATTAAGACCATGGATGGTGAGAGGGAAGATCAACTGAAAAATATCAGGAGGGGAAAAAAAGTGAACCCCTTCACTTGAATGTGTGAACTCAGCTTTGCACTGGCTGTGAACACTGCATATATTTATGCCATCAACATGCTTTACCATCAACACCATAAAAAGACAAAATGAAAACACAAAATGTGTGATGCTGGGTATCAGGCAAACTGTGGATGTGTAATGTCACAGCCAATTAATCTTCACAAACAGACATCTGATGATTACTCATTTCCTGAGTAGAATTCACATTTAGTTTTAAGAGTTTTTTTTTTTTTTCAGACGCATTAGTTTTAAAAAGCTGCTTCATTTTCTCTTTGCCTATCATCATTTTGTGTCCATTTTTTTCTAGTTCAAACAGTGATTGACACTATTGTGATATCACTGAGGGTTCCTGATGTATTATCTCAACAGACAGAAACATATAATTTCCCAAATTCATGCAAACGTTTCATGCAATAATGTCAACATCCAGTGTTTCTCCATCATCCTGTCATCTTTGCGTTTCTTACTCCTTTTCCCTTCTTCTCTCCGAATCTTTTTTTTTTTTTTTTTTTTTATCAAAGGTTTAAATTCAACTTAAAAAAAACCTGACAAAATCACATGTCTTTACTGGGAGGAGAAGAAAGCACAAAACAAGGAGCTAATATTGGAGAGATTGAAGGATAGGAGAGAAAGACTATACTTCAGATGGAACTTTGATGATCCCCATGGGACAGAGAATGCAGCAGCAGAAGAAGAAGCAGAAGGGAGTATAAATAGACAAAACAGTTGTTAGTCTAGATGATTTTACATGTAATTACACAGGAAGTGACATTAGGAATAAAAGAACAGGTAATTAAATCAGGGAGCATTCACTGACAGATTTGCAAGTCAGAAAGGTCGAGCAACTGCACATTGTTATTAAGTTATTTTAAGGACATGTACTGTACACACTCATCTACTTCCAGTCAAGACACTACATTTATTGTCCTTCAGGGCCCACAGTGGTAATCCAAGATCAGGCTTGGTTCTGTTATATGTGATGTTCATATCACTACATATCACTACATCAGCAGAATCACTGTTTTTTTTTGTTGTTATGTTATTGCTTTAGAAGGATCTCCAGTGTTTCTGCAAACCTCAGTATCAACAGCAGAGACCTCACAGCCTCAACAGCTGCAGTTTTAACATTTTGGTCACCATTAAGCTGTCAGTCTTCAACTGGAGAACAGTCAGGGCCATTACAAACAAGAGCAGCAGTGTTAAGAAAACAGATGTGAATGAGCATTTTTTTTGTTGTTGTTGTTGTTTTGTTTTTGTATCTCAAATTTCCATGTGAAAATCTATTTTCAATTAAACATTTCAAAGCTCAGTCGGTAGAGTGGGTGGTTTGTTATTCAGAAGGTCAGTGATTTGATGGCTCATCCTGGCAGCAGCCTCAAGTGTTCTTGCACCACATACCCCAGAGGGTAAGTACTGTATTAGGTTGTGAACCAAATATCCATGTTGATTAAACATGTTAGTATTGATACATAACTGGCCCACTAGCATTTGAATTGTGTAGCAGGTCATTGTGGTTGTCAGTGTTCCATGTGAAATCATGGATAAGGGGGAACTTCAACACTGGCAGGACACTGAATATCACCATGTTGACGTTCTTTTAACAAGCACTTTTCCAAAGTTTACTCCCTTCTGTTACTTGGTTTGACAGCATTAAAACATTCTCTGGTAGCTTATACCATTGCGTGTGTACCAAGGCTAGCATTAAAAAGAAAAATAGTTATTTTTAAATGAGTTATGATGGGTGGGAGGACTGTGGCGTCTCTCATAATGTCAAGACCAAGCCTAGTAATAAAGAGCTGGTCAGTGACTTGGTGAACCCACGTCTTGCACTAAGAAACTTTTCTGTCGGAAGTCGCCAGACAAACTCTTTGAGATATGTCACACAACAAGCCAAAATTTGACAGAAAACTTTGGCTGTGTTTCTGGTCCCATTACCTTTTTATGCTCCACCATCTGTCGACTGAATGCAGGCATTGTTGCCCGCATGCAGGAAATGTTTGATGATCCTGGAATGAGCCCAATACTTTGATAAAACATTGTAAAGGTTCAAAAAATACATAGTCGTGAATAGGGGAGAAAAAAAATGAAGCTATTATTCTGCAAAGGTAGCTCCCTCCTGCAGGACAGTGACAAAAATATTCAGTGTTATCCCTCTGAAAATATTTAATACCACTTCTTTACTCGGCTGAAAAATGGCCTTGAGAGCGGGTTTGTGCTGCAGAACGACAATGGAATCATAAGTCCTCTGCCTACATTATTTATGATGGTGAATAGATTGTGTTATTAGAGAGATGCCACAAGCTGAGAAACAGGCTGCCTTCCAAAAACTGGGCCTGGTTGTTGTACCCTGAGTGACTTGTTAAGGATTCATGGGAGAAGGGTCTGGGGCTGAGAAGCACTGTTTGCTATTTGATTTGACCTTCAGATTTGCCAAATCCCATTTGTTATGGGGCTAAACACTGATAGAGATGTATTCCAACCAAGTACCACCTCCACACACGTATAGTACACACACACGTGCGCGCACACACACCATTCCAATCCACTTACAGACTAAGGCTCTTATGTAAAATTCTTAAATTATTCATAAACATGCATTCATTCTGCCATGTACCTTTTGGAATTAAACCAAATAGATGGGTGTGTTTTGCATCTGTATACGTGTGTGTGTGTGGGCATGTGGGCGAATGGGAAAATTTTTCAACATTTGTCACACTTGAAGGATGAAATCAGTCTAATATCATATGAATGTGTGACCTGTGCATGGAGCTCTAATTATAGAGGAGAGGAGAAGGTCTGAAGTATATGCTGAATAGGAATTATTACAGCACGTACATGGACCATTAACTTCCTTTGTGACCTGGGGACAGAGACAGCTAAAACTCCTGGGGTAGGAGTAAAGGAGTAAAGACACTTATGAGACCAGTTGCTGTAGGCTACAAAACCCCCAACTGTACTGGTATGACTGGCAGAGACTACAGAGGACATAGTTAGTACATCATACAAAACATCTGTACTACATGCACTGGGTCATGGCTGGATACTTGATGCTTGATACGCAGACACAGTTTATTTTCAGGAATATTTCCATTGAGTCATTTATACTACGCACCCCTAAAATGACACTTTGTCCTTAATTCTTTTATTTTGAAGTTTTGGTCAAATGTTTAGCTTTCTGCTCTCGTTTTCCACCGTTGTAATTACCTGCTCAGTCCTGATGTGTGACACCTGTTGAAAAATATATGAATATATATATGTGTGTGTGTGTGTGTTGAATATGTGATATATGTGTATGATAATAATAATAATAATAATAATTTTTAATGTCTAAAGTCCTTATGGATTCTAAATAGTGGATCTCTGTACCTTCTGGCCACAGCCTGTGTTCTGTGTTCCTCAGTATTTCATATTTTGTCCTGTTTGTCGTTTTGTCTTTTCAGTTCATGTTTTGAACATTCACTTTTTAATGTTTTCTGTTTCTTATTGCAGTTACAAGCCTTGGTTTGTGTTTCTCTGCGATTGACATCCTTCCCTCCTAAGAGCAACAGGGGTATGACTTCCTGTGGTATCTCAGGAGGCAGCAGGTGAGAATTTGATTTAAAAATAATCTGATTCCCTGCCTCCTCCTGGTGCTCTCTCCTTTCCCAGCTTGTGTTTGGCAGATTAGATGACTGAGTTATCAAGTTTATTCCTCCAACAGGAATACTTAGCATTGTTTACAAATTACAATCAGGTACTATTGGCACGTCGACACGCAAAGCAGTGTGGGAGACGAGAAGGGGGAGGTGGGAGAATGAGACAGAAAGGAGGAGTGAGAGGAGGGTGGGAGGAGAAAGAGAGGTGGAGGAGAGCGGTACGAATTCTGTCTTTCCAGGGATCCTCTCTGAACATGGGTCTACAGGGAACGTGGTAAAAGAAGTTCCCTCACTCACTGTGTTGGTTTCTGCCAACTTGTAGGATTCCTCCATCTCCTCTCATTCTTTTTTACTGTGTGTGTGTGTGTGTGTGTGTGTGTGTTGTCTTTCTCTCGCTCTTGTTTGTTATCCAGACTCTCATGCATTAAACATGGTGGTTTGAAGTACCTTGAGTTGTGTGTGTCAATGGGGAGAAGCCCAGCATCCAAAATTCCTCTCCTTACCTTGTTTATTGTCTTTTGAGACTTTGTTGAACTTATGTGAAATATTCTTAAAAAATAAAACAACAGATATGATTTCAGGTGGTAGAACGTGGTGGAAACTAGATTTTTGAACTTTGGTGTTGTTACAAGGTCAGTGCTTTCAAGAGTGTTTTTATTTATTTATTTATTTATTTTTATGTGACTCGGCTTGTGGGTTTGTGCTGCTTAGTTTCACTGAATAGTTTGAGACACACGCCTCTAGCTAAAGCCTGACAATGACTGTCTCACACAATATTTTTACACCACCAATATATAATACCACTCTTCAGAATGGCATGGATCAAGGACAGGTTGAATAAATTATTAAAGTGCTTAAACACCAAGTAAAATAGAGATGTATAAAAGGATTAAGGATATAATAGAAAGCTGTGTTTCAAATGGGACAGCAGAGGTGTGAGGGGGGTGAGAGGGGCGAAGGGCTACTCTTCTCCTGTCCAGCTGCTCCATGCTGAGGCCTTCTAATGGGGATCTTAATAAAATCAAATCAAACCATAGATACACATTTTATCTCTGAAAGAGAGACAAATTCCCCCTTTTCGTCCACACTTGCATTATCGGTCTGTGTTTATCCACAGTATGTAATGCTCCACAGCCAAAGGAACATACAGAGTCACCAACCATGCATGTTGTTTGTTCCACTCCTCTGATGTGAACATATGAGTGTCTCATAACAAACCACCCCGAACCTTGAGCCTTAGCTGTCAAAGTTACATTAATGCGGAACTATGCAGGATTTTTCCCTTAATTAAACAGCTCCAGAGTAATTGTGATGGTTAAATAAATGACCTGTAACTTGTTACAGGGCAAATGGAGGCTGTCTTGGCCGAAAACCAACCTTGCAAGATCAGTACCTCTGACCCAGTGTCCCAGGTCTTGTTGCAGCAGCACTGTGACACAAATGTGCCCCATAACCTGTAATCTCTTGTTTATGACAGAGGGTGGCAGGGATGAACTTTTGTTTGACAATGACACACTATCAAGAATGGCAGTGATTTTAGACAGCAGGGGCAAAGGAAATGGACGGATTTACCAAGATACTGAGAAAAGTAAGGTGCAAGCATTGCATTCAAGAGTTCACTGATTTTGGTCACATGTTCATTCAGTAACATGTTCCTCGTGTTTCCATGGGGCTGTTTACCAGAGCACAATCAGTATATCTCTGTGCTGAATCCCTCCTGCGTGTAAGTGCCCTTGCCTGCAGTAATTGGTTGTAGTATTAAGATATGTTGGTCCTGCTGTTAAAGCAAGTAGAAGCACACGCAGTGTTGCCAGATGCCAGCGAGGTTTTCCAGCCCAAAACCTCGTCAAAAACCGAGAGAATGCACCAAAAACCGCCCAAAATAGTTTTGCCTTGTTTCTCATTTAAAAACACTGAAATCATGAACAAGCTTTGAAATTACACATTTTTCGACTTTCTCGATTTCAGAAACAATATCCAATCAAATGAACACAAAAGCAGGCTACACTGACCTCAGTCAGACAATTCTACCATTAAACTATAATTATAATAATATATATAATAATATATTAAGCCAGTGGTACGGAAAATAATGCGATCAACTTAGGCTATTAATGAGATAATGTTTATTGTAAATAAAACATTTAATAAAATAAATGTGTGAGGGGCGGGCGTCGCCGGTGTGTGACGTGAGCTGAAGGTAGTGGGAGTATTTATTGTGAATTTAGGGGGCACGTCAGCCAGAGCTGTAGTGTGTGTGTGTGTGAGTGAGGCTGCTGCCTGCTGAACAGAGGGTTGCAGGAAGAAGGATCTGAAGTACCTCTGTTTCAGCTACAAAAACCCGCTGCTCTGATCCGAAACGAGCCCAATTTTAATCTACCCGCCCAAACCCATTTTTGCCTGCAGATTGCAAAACCACCCAAGTGGGCAGGAAACCGTCTAATCTGGCAACCCTGAGCACATGGTAGGGACAGATTAGAGATACATTTGCTGTCACCTCCAAAGGTTAGAAATTAGTCGGGTGCAGTTAAGGCAAACTGATTATTTCCCCAGCAGCCACAAATAGATTTGAGTCCTTTGCAAGCAGGGCCAGAGGAAATTAGATACTATTTATCTTAAGTTCTCGCAAAATGTGAGACAGCGACATGTGGGAAACATTCGGAGACGGTGGAAATGAGGAACAGAAATCCCATGACAAACACTGCTTGTCATAACTACAAAATTACTAACCCATAATGTCTCAAAATATGGCCCATGTTGCCGTATCTCAACTGTGTTGTTTTGCTTTGTTTTGGAACAAGGCTGCCATTACTGAACCTCCAGTGACTATAACTGACACATTTCAAGAAAAACAAAGAAAGTAATTGAGTGCAGATATCTTGGCTCTGTTGCATGAGGTATAACACAGTTGGGGTTGTGAATGAGGCTGCTGAACTTGGTGTATCTGTCATGACGTGACCCTTGTACTTATTGACTCCATCTCTATTTGAATAGGTGATGTAATGAGTGAAATGCGCAGACACATGCGGTCAGACCTGGGGTTAGGGTAAGCAAGCACGATTGAGGAATAAGTATTGAAGCATGTAAAAAGGCAGATTCTGGTTTATTTCAACCTGGTATATTCCTTTAAACATGACCTTTGCAATTCTTTGGGTTAAAAAAAAACACAGAGCAAATTTGTATTGAACAAGACAACATATCTAGGCAAGACTCCTGCATCTTTTCAAATAAGTATCATTTTACCCACGTTATTCTAAATGCTTGTCACTTAGTTTGACTCAGAGTAAAAAAAGGAAGCAAACACCTGGAACAGCCTACAGCTAAATGCATTAGGTCAACTCTTTAACTTTTCCCTTTAGCAAAGGAAAATTTCCAAGTGGTTATTGGTGATGGATCACAACCAGCACATCCCTCATAGTAAACACAGTATTTTCTGTGTCCAGAGACAAACAATTGAGACGATCTATACAAACACCATCCTGATAGAAATCTGTAGCTTCACCTGATGTATGATATTTTGTGCGAGTCTCTGCTATGCAGGTGGTTGTTGTGGAAGACTGTGAGATAATTGGCCTCTTGGGTCTTGGTAGCCATGCTGTCCTGCTGATCAGAGCACCAAATCAGAAAGAACTTGGGTTCAGATGGAGGCAAAGTAGATCTTAGAGAAGATATGACAATATCAACAATGTTGTATGTTTTCCAGATGTTTCCAGCCTCTATCTGAATATTTAAAACGTAGGTGTTTTTGATCCAATTTCATTGTAAAAATAAATAAATAAAAGGTTGAGGTAGCAGAGTGAGAGATATGTGTTGTTTTCAAAGATGCTGGTGCTCTATTGCACTTTGATACTGTGTGTGAATCAGGTGGTGCACAGATGGAGCATCCGTACATGAATATGCATGTTTACGTACAATATATTACAAACCCATTGACAGCACATCTGTGGCTGCAGATGTCCATAATATATAGAGATATAATGTTTCACAGAGGAGTCCAAAAGGCCAAGTCAATGGAAAAGTGGTGTCAGATTTAGACTTTTGGATCCCCCTATATATGAGGTGCATTTTTACAAGTGCCTGATGGAGATGTAAAGCTGATCAAACCATGTGCACGTCCATATGTGATGTGTGAGTGTGTGTGTGCTGTGCCTCAATTAGTTGAGGTAATGGTCTGAATAATGATGTTGCTTTTTTTGCCATCTGGCCCTGTGGATGCTCACT
Organism: Caranx melampygus; assembly: GCA_019059645.1. Classification (NCBI taxonomy): domain Eukaryota; kingdom Metazoa; phylum Chordata; class Actinopteri; order Carangiformes; family Carangidae; genus Caranx; species Caranx melampygus. The sequence goes on from JAFELL010002427.1 coordinate 955,328, forward strand.
CTGCTCTGTTGTCTCTAAAATACACAAGGGAGCACTGGGGTTATCTGTCTTTCTGTGTGTGTGTGTGTGTGGATTTGGGAGGATTTGTTTTACTATATTTGTGAGGTCTGAAAACCTGGAGCCTACTGCATTGTGGGTCAGATGTTGTGGGGACCCACACGCTGGACCTCACAAGTCTAAATGTTTGTTTGAGGGTTAACAAGACCTGGTTTAAGGGTCAAGGATAAGATGAGGTTTATGGTGAGGTATGTGTACAGGATAGTGAGTGATTATGTCAGTGACAGGACCCCACAAATCTAGATGTACAAAGATCTGTGTGTGTGTGTGTGTGTGTGTGCCTTCTGTCTGGTAAGTTATTGCTCTGCTTTTCTTCCTGTGAACCATCTGATTTAGTGCTCTGTTGTATGCCATGTAAATTTCACTGACACACTGACTCTGTTTTAAATCCTCTGTATGTAGCTTTTCCTTTTTCTATATCACTCCTCCTTTTTCATAACCAACATTTCCAACATCTGGTCGATGAGCCCTGAAGTTTTTTTTTTCTTTTTTGTTCTTCTGTTCAAACCTCTATCCAGTGAAGTGATGTGGACCACAAAGCATCATTTATTATAAATCCCCTCGCAGTGGAGCAGATACTGCTCAGTACAAACAGATGACTGTCTCACTTGACTGTTCTGTGCTCAAGCAAACAACGCAACTTTTGTGGATTTGAATACGAAAGAATTTCCATTTCTTCAGTTGGCAAATTTCTCCCAGCTTTGTGGATATTTAATATAGATCTCATTATCAGAGCCTTGCCAGACATTGCAGCAGAAAATCCTTTCATGTCAAGAAAATTAGCAGACTGAACAACTTTAATGCTGGAAAAATGCTTCTGGTGTTTCTACTTGGCGTTAACTGTTGGCATACAAAAGTGTCTCACTGTCTCTCCTGTCAATCACTGGCACTGAAATGAAGCATGTTGCTAACATTTACTCCTAATGTTCACTGGTGTTTTCTCTATTTGCTCATTATAAGTTATAATATCTCACTTTTCCATTTCAAAATGTCCCAAAAAATGACAACAAATATATCTTATATTTATTTGAGTTTTATCTTAACATCATGCCCAAGTTTTACAACAATACTAAAACCTAGAGAAATATTTTAATGTCATCACATGACCTTTGCACATGGGTCAGCATTAACATTGCTCTATGTCAACTTTTGTTTAGTTTTAAGCAACATACACATTTTACACCACCCTCAAACACATGATTTTAGTTATCAGACAGATCTCTGCTTAAAAAGACTGGTGATCCTGAAAGACTTACTTTTAAGGTGAAAGTACTTTATGGATGTTTCTATCATGTTTAATCTTCTAATCTGTTTGTTATGGAGAGGAGGATAATTCAGATGCTGGTTAAAAAATAAATAAATAAATGAAAAATAATAATAACAAATAAATGTCTTGTCATTAATAATGGATCATGTAGGCTATATTTTTATGTGTGATTTGCGCATGAGGGTAATTCACCACTATTTCACTTTGATAAAGATGCCGGCCCGCATGCAATTCTTGTCCTCACCAGTGAAGCGTGGGGGCGCTATGTCTTAAACGTCACTGTAAATCAAACATCGGAAACGAAAAAAAGGACCCGCTCTTGACCATTTGCGCTGGAGCCGCTGGAGCCGCTGAGTTTCGGTGCGGAACCATATTTACTGCCATGTTTTGCAGTCACCATGTCTAAAACAAAACAGGGAAACCTCCTCGCAAATTTCGGATTTACAAAGAAATCATAGACAAATGACTCTGAGGAGCAGCAAGAGGTGAGTTCTTCGGCAGATGCTAGCTTGAGGACAACCTACACCACTGCTGCACCTGCGGGGACTGCTGCCGGTGAAAGCCCACCATCAGCCGGGCCTGGGGTGACCATACAGGACGACAGAGGCTGGAGGTGGGGTTAACGACAGCTCAGAGGCCGCTGATGACAGTGACTCCACCTGCCTCTCTCTCCCGGCTGACTGGACTAGCCAGCAGTGGAGAGAACGGAAGTCCCGCAACACCTGGCTGTTTGTTAAGGATGGAAATTTGGGATGCACAATTTACAGAGACACAAAAACTCCTCTGCTTTCTGAAAAGGTAATTCCCCTGGATGAGCACTTCTGGCCACAGGACCGCAACCCATTGATCCTGTCTGGAGAAAATGAAGTACGAACACTAACTAAAAAACTCTGAGAGTCAGCTAGAGAGGCAGTGGATGAGTTCCACGACTGGAAGTTTCAAGATAAAGCACCAGGCAAAACACTGGAAGAGCTTTGTTCAGCAAGCAGGACATATGTCCCCACCTCATCAGAGTGAGAGGGGGTTCTCTGCCGGCAGTGACACTGACAGCAAGACCAGCAAGACCAGACAAGAACAGACTGCGTGAAAACAGCCTCTCATCGCTCCTTTTTGTGGATCTTCATGGACCCCCTTTAGAGAGATTCGACCCAGCGCCCTTCGTCACATCCTGGATGAAATCGGGTCCTCGCCTGTCCGCATCATGGGCTTCTGGACCAACAGCAAAGGAAGCTGATGCCAGGCCTGTGTGGTGGCTTCTGTTTTAAGGTAAGGGCTAATCTGTATAAACTGTATATCAGTTGTTGGCACTGTGTTGTATATGATGTTGCTGAGGACTGGATCTCTTGTAGGCAGCCTGGCCGAGTGTGTTTTAATTATGATGCTCATGCGTGTGTGGTGTCACTGACTGGTTTGTTGATGCGTGTTATAGTATTTCAGAGGTATTTTGCACATGTTAACGCAGACTTGATTCCTTGTAGCCAGACTCTCATGTTTTGGTTTTGATTCAGATTTGTATGTAATAATAGATGTGGTTTGAGTAAGTCCTCGCTCTGAGGCAATATAAGTGAGTAGTAGTAGTAGTTTGCACACTGCATGTGTATGCTGTACAATGTAAAGCAACATAATCACCTTTGTGTTTGGCGTTCCTCTTGGCTAACTCCGTGTGTCTTTATTGTGTGATGCTGGTAGACAACAGCACGTTTATCTGTCCCAGACCAGTTTGTCATTTCACTGATGTGCAAAATTTTAAAAACCCAACAATTTCACCAGGTCATCTCAGTTTCCCTCACTTGATATGATGGACTCCCATTCACTTCAGTGCAACATGGGGTGAGGTTCTTTCACTTCACACTGAGAACTGGCTCTTCTTCTTTTCTTTGTGCAGAGTTCAATCTGATTCTCTCTGACCTCTGACTACTCAGGTTGTTTTTCTAATTGGTTTTATAAGTGCATTAGGATAGAAGGATGCTATAAAGACAGCACCAGAGGTTAATGGAGTTTGATAAAATGCTGCTATGCCAAAACAATCCATGTTATTTCCTGTCCTCTCCTGCCTTAGACCACACTACAAGAGAACATTTATATGGGTTTATTTCAGTCTGTGATATAACAAGCAGCAGCATGTTGGGATTTACCAATTTTGCCCATAGTTTTGCCTGTCAGGCTGCAAATGGCCTGACCTACCTTATTGGTAGTCATTCATTCAAATACCCCACATAATGCACACATAATGATACCAAAACAACTCGCCTGTCATTGTGGGGCTGTGGGTGTAGCCCTACTGTGTATTTTTGTACACCCACATTAGCACTACCAGAGGTTATAATCTGCCCTGCGAGCAACACTACTTCTGCAACGTGGCTCATTATCGGAAAATGAATTTATCAAATTTTGGACACATATTGGAGAGTTTTTAAAACAAAATTGAGAGATAATGGTTTTTATTTCATACACTGGACTTTATTCTCAAACCTGCATTACCCACAGTGCAACTTGTCTGACATTGGTTGTCCGGCTGGATATGCTCATTGTAGCAACTAATAAGTCCTGGAGCCTCTGGCTTCATATCGAGATCTCATTTTACACCAAGGCACATAAAAAAGAAAGTTCATGAAATTCAAATTTGTCTTTAAAAAGGTTTTGTTGTGTTTGTGTGATTTTGGCTTTGTTTTGAGATTAATGTGGTACTTGGAAAAACAACTTCTCCTCCATGAAAAAGAATGACATCATGTACTTGCATTAATGACCCTGAAGAATAACTCCATGTTTAAGTTGGTGAATCTAGCCTTTGCATATTTCATATTAATCAATGATTCTTCAAGTCTGCACTCCAAAAATATTGACAGTGTCTTATTCAAAGGCCAATATTAGTCAGCAAGTTCATCACAGCATTTCCCTATAATCCTCACAGAGCCATTAAATCAGCCTTTGTTCACTGAACAAAAAGCCTTTGCTGCTGAACTGAACAGTTTTTTTTCTTACTGTAGGATCCAATGTGACTGGTACTGTTTCAACTGAATCATTTCTCCCTGAAAAACCCTCCTGCCTTTTTATCTTGAGTTTTCAGTAAACATGCTGAAAACCATTAGGACCGGATCAAATGTGTTCTGTGTACCTGGAGATTGAGTCAATAAGTCCATTAGGGACAAGTGTCTTTTTCCCATTATATTACCCTCTTTCAGTCACTCTGTCATCTCTTTCACGTTCTGTTCAAAGCCCTCACAGATGAGTGAGAGGTTCCACTCCTTAATCTGTTTCCTCACATTTCTATTATTTTGTCCACTTTTTATTAGTACAAAAGCGTAAAACAAACACTTGTCTGTGCTCACAGCAGGAGACAGGAGGACCTCTGTGGTCTTTTCGGTACGACCAGTTGTTTTTCTCGATGTAACGCTCATCATAAGGAGCCAGCCTTGATTAAACCCTGATCTGACCTGATCTGGCCTTTGTGAAAACCACCTTTGTAAAGTTAAATAAGGAAGTCAACTGCACACTAAAGATAGTCACCTACTGTTTTCTCTTTGTAATGCAAATTCAAATATCATATTGCCTATTTAATGAATGTATCTATCGGAAGTTTTCACTCAGGCAACGGTGTAATTTTATGTTATTGTGTTAAAATAAGACAGACAATTTGACAGCGGATCTAAGTTGGCTCTTGGCGTTTCTTTCTTTCAAAAGACTCTTTCCCTCTTACTCCTGATTGCCTTTGTTGTTGAACTCACTTGACTGACAGAGACATTGTCTTCTCTCTTCACAGGCCCCACTTCACTGAACTCTATGCAATCATTTATCCCATCAACTCTGAGAAATGTATTTTCTCTTCTCTCCGTCGCTGTGTGTTGCACTCCTGGCCTCTTGATGTCTGCTGCTGTGAACTCAATTCTCCTTCTATTTATGGAGATGCCTAACACGAGAGCTTTATCTCACAATGAATCGGCCTTGATATAAGCATCATTACCCTCTGGTCACTTGACTAAAGCCCTAATCAAAAAACAGCTATGATTGGCTAACGGTGAGAGCTGCTCAGCCTCCTTTTTGCTAACAGGGTTGAGAGAGAGGATGAGAGGGAGACACGGACAGACAGACGGATGAAGATGTGCCAGGGTAATTTTAAATGATGCTAAGAGACAACAATGCTAAGAGACACTGCAGATTTAATTCTGGTAGAGGATCATTACTCTGCTTTTATATCCCAGCAAAATTAGACTTTAAGTCCATCATGTTACCAACATGCTTCAGTTTGAAACCCATGCAAATTGAGAGTCATCACTGATGTCACCTATAACTGTGCAGTCAGTTAGAGGTCAGTCACATGATGTACTATGAGTCAGAGAAGCAGAAAATACACACAGTTCTGACAGTGGATTAGGGGAACTGTGACCGACCATTTAACATCCACACCCACTTCATGTCATCACTGGCCATTATCCCCATATTAAAATAATATTGTGTCTCTCGCCTCTCCATGGCAGCTAACCTTTACTGTCATTTCAAGTGAGTCCATATGGAAAACATAGTTGCAGTGATAAAGAGAAAGGACAGAGAGGAGATGACAAGCAGCAAAGAGCCACTCTTTGAACCATTTTGGTAAGGACTGAGCCTTAACAGTATGCAAGTACACTGGGTACTAGTTAAAATCTCACGGGGAGTGAGATTCACACATTGTGTGAAATGTAAGTCACAACTGTAGCCAGTAGGTGGAAGTATAGTACTCAATACAGCTCACAAGATTTTGGGACAATTCCACGTTTGACCACCTCGTCATGTCGGACAGTTTTCGGATATGAGTTATTAGCCTATAGCCTGTCAAGTCATATATAAAGACATCTGAGGTTGTGATTTTCCTTGCTCGCCGCAGCCACGGCTAAGCGGAGAGAGAAGTTTCGAAGTCCATACAATCATATTTGTTGACAAGAAATGATTCTAATCAGTTCCATCATTCAGAGAGGATTTTTACTCAACGGAAAAATGTGAAGTTTTTTAGAACTTCACAAAACAATCCCGTGAACTGAAAAGGGACGATAAAGCTGCTTGCGTGCACACATGCACGAGTGTGTGTGTGTGTGAGAGAGAGAGGAGAGCTATTTGGAACCAGTTTCCTGTTCACACAGACAAAGAACTGACTCCAAGCTGAACAGCTGTGAAGTACTGGAGGGGGCGGGGCTTTTGTCTGACAATGTACAGAAGGCTACTGTACTTAAGTGAAGTCATTTACATACACGAGCACAATGCACACTGATTCGGTTGGATATAAGGAGGTGTTAATGGTCTATGGAGCTCATTCCTTTTAATAGAGCAGAGAAGTGGAACATAGTAAACAACCATCAGCCCACAGGCAGAAAGAAGCCGTGAATCAGATCTACAGAACATGATTTTTCTGATTGTTTCACAGTGGTAACGTTCAACAGCACAAATAAACTCCACAGCTTAAATGGACATTAGGTTTGTTTATTTATTTATTTTTTTGCTTGTTTTTTTAATGGTTTGTTTGGACATTTGTTAACTGGCAAAATAAAAATTCCTGACCTGAATTATTGTCCAAAAAAAACAAAAATAAAATATTTGTGAGTAATTTGCTCAAGGTTTTGTAGAAAGAGAGACAGAGAGATTGCAGTTTTGTTTTTTCTGGTTTTCGTCTCTTGATGTTAGAGAAAGACAGTCAGGAATCAGAAAAGTGTTTGAGAGAAATGTTTTTATTTGGATTTCAGTTCAATTCAAAGAGGCTTTATTGGCATATAGTAAATGCCAGGAGCAGGAGGAGATCCCTTGGCCTTGGGTATTTTTCGCCGTCTGCCAGTCGGTCCTCCATTTAATGCTGTGACCTGCTTGATGACTTTGCCCAGGTGATCTATGTATATGTTGCAGACCTCTGTGGTGAGTTCATATTTCCAAAATGACTCTGCTACAGAGATCAGGCAATGATGCCGGATAGTGTCAAAGGAAGATGTAACCCCAATCATCTTCAGCTCGAGTAGCCCAACCTTTCTTCCGCAGACTCTTGATGAGCTCACTGGTGGGCGTGGATTACATGTTATCCCCCCCCGTGTGACCTATTTATATCTGCGCTACAGCTTACTACAGAACTACTCTACCTACAGTGGCCTATACCTGCTGTACAGTACTACAGTAGCCTGCCTACGAAGCGACCATGGACACCAAAGCCATCGGGACTCTCTTCCCAAACAAGGAAAACTCAGCTCCTGCAGCTCTGGGGCAAAAACGGGTACGTTTTTAAATTAAACAAATGTTAGGCTATTATTAGGAGAATTGGATGTTACTTTGTGCTATCTATTGATGAAGTGTATTAAAACTTCTATTCATACATTATCTCGAGGCTCTAATTTTTGTAATGTTTCTGTGTTACAGACAACTGCAGTTAAACGTCCGCCAGCATCATCTATGCAGTCATGCACAGCTAAGCGTCTCATCACAAAAACGGCGGTAAGTGTTATTGTGTAACCTATACAGTACAAGTGTATAATACTATAAGTCCACATACGGTAGGCATCCTTGCTTATCCAACACATGAGTCATGACTTATCTACATTTCAAATTACAGGCAGCTGTTACAAATACGGTTCTGCGTGATGACGAGCGGTGCGACGATAAGGCCAGGGTGGTGCATCTGGAAAGCCTTCTAGCCCGGAGAACGGTGGAGCTTGCCGCAGAGAAAGGTCGAGTAGCACCACTGCTTGCTGAGAAAGACGCCAAGATTGCAAGTCTGAAAGCTGACCTGGAAGCCATGAGAGCGGAGAATGACAACCTCAGGCAGGAGAACCAAAGACTGAGAGAGACCAGCCACTTTGAGAGCCAGAGAGGGGGACTAGCCATTATGGAAGAGGTGAGAGCTGGGTTGGAGAACTGCAAGCGGCTCTACGTGAACAGAGAACCCATAGGAATGTCTCTGCTATGCCTGAGAGACCAATCCCCAGATGCACCTCATCTCCTGAATCTTCTTCCTTAGAAGAGTGGATGTGTCCATTGTCCCAATCCTTCGCCCTTAACGACAGCGTCCAAATTCAACACTCAGACGTGAGTTTGCGTGATGTTGGACCAGAAGACCATGCTAGACTCCACCAACAGAGCTATGGCCAAGTGGGCAGATATGGATGCCTGCTTTTCAGGATGATCATCTCAGAGGAGAACTACAAAGCCTGGAGCAAAACCACCAACTGGGATGGATCAAGGGGCAAACATGAACTGCCAAAAATGTGAAGAACTTCGTGGTTGAAACACTGAAGCAAAAATTTCCTGGGATGGAGATGAAGGACTTGAAAGACTGCATTCATAAGATCAATGAATTCCTGCGCACACCACGCAAATGTTCCCAGGCACTCACTCTGCTTTAAATAGCCTACTGTATATATCCTGCTGCACTGTACTGTAGATCTGTTGATTATTTTAATAAAAACCTTCTATTTGATGTACCACGTATACATCATATATTTTTGGGAAGTCTTAATTCCAGTAAATAAAATTGTATCAGATTCTGAGTGTGTCAGAAAAATCAGCAAGGAGACTGACTGTCGGCACATTCTGATTATTTATTTCAACGCAACATAACATTTAACCCTAGCCTGTTAGGGAAAGTATATGGAGTAGAAAGCACAAATATCTGTGTTAAAATGTAGCATAACATCTGACATCATAACAGTACCTGATATCAAGAGATGATTGCCTGATCTCTGTAGAAGAGTCATTTTGGAAATATGAACTCACCACAGCGGTCTGCAACATATACATAGATTCCTGACTGTCTTTGTCTAATATCAAGAGATGAAAACCAGAAAAAACGAAACTGCAATCTCTGTCTCTCTTCTACAAAACTTTGAGCAAATTACTCGCAATTATTATTATTTTTTTGGACAATAATTCAGGTCAGGAATTTTTATTTTGCCAGTTAACAAATGTTCCAAACAAACCATTATAAAACAAGCAAAAAAAATAAAAATAAACAAACCTAATGTCCATATTTAAGCTGTGGAGTTTATTTGTGCTGTTGAACGTAACCACTGTGAAACAATCAGAAAAATCATGTTCTGTTGATCTGATTCACGGCTTTCTTTCTGCCTGTGGGCTGATGGTTGTTTACTATGTTCCACCTTCTCTGCTCTATTGAAAGTAATGAGCTCCATAGACACATTAACACCTCCTTATATCTGACCGAATAGGTGTGCTTGTGCACATGCATGTAAATACTTCACTTAAGTACAGTAGCCAGACAAAAGCCCCGCCCCCTCCAGTACTTCACAGCTGTTCAGCTTGGAGTCAGTTCTTGTCTGTGTGAACAGGAAACTGGTTCCAAATAGCTCTCCTCTCTCTCACACACACACTCGTGCATGTGTGCACGCAAGCAGCTTTATCGTCCCTTTTCAGTTCATGGGATTGTTTTGTGAAGTTCTAAAAACTGATCTTCATACATTTTTTCGTTGAGTAAAAATCCTCTCTGAATGATGGAACTGATTAGAATCATTTCTTGTCAACAAACATGCTTGTATGGACTTTTGAAAGCAATGAAAATCACAACCTCAGATGTCTTTATATATGACTTGATAGGCTATAGGCTAATAACTCATATCAGATATTATTATATTCTAATACTGAAGCAACAACGAACAGAAGCATAAATCAGGCACTTCCGGAGCAGCTCTGTCCATGCCCGGTTCATGTTCACTGCTCCCTGCTGCTGTCTTATGGTGGCATCCTCCTGCTCACAGATGCCCCCTGGCGGTTGTTTTGGCACATTGCAGCTTCTGATGAAAACACAGTTACTCCTCCGCTAAAAATATGCGCGACTCACCTGAGAATCATGTGTGAATCCGACAAAGTTAAACCACCACCCACTGTATGCAGCCCCACAGCAACACAGCTGCTATTATAAGAACCCTAACAATGGAGACGACAACAACCAGACTAGCTGAAGGTGGGAACTGAACATGCCTTTTTATTACTTGTGATCAATGTGTCTGTCAAATATGTGACAGTTAAACTTTGTCTAATATTATGATGCGGAAGGCCCCTGATAATAAGAGGTGTTGTTGTTCAACAGTATTTCTGCTCTGCGTCATGGACCCAGCACTCTTCCACTATACCACCCTCTCCCTCCCACCCTCTTGTTAGAATCTGTTCTTTTATTGGAAGCCCAAGAAACAAACCGGAGAAGTCTTCAGTTCACAGACGAGGACTTTATTCAGGTCACAGGTAAAGTACAGCAGCGCTGGGTGTGTAGTGATGGAGCTCATTCAGGATCTCAGCCAAAACGGACACAGCTTTGAGAAAACAGTTCACATTTATAGTTCACAGTTATCGTCTTGGGCTGGGCCTGCACCATGCAGAGGTTGGACTTTATGATATAGAGTGTGATGAGTCAGATGATGCTGTCCATTCTTGGTTTATGATGTGTGCGCAGAATATGCGTTAAGTATGTGTGAATCTGCTGTGAGTCAGCTGACTATTGTAACAGAGAGAGAGAGAGACACTGCAATTACATCATGTACTTGCTTATCAGGTGAGAGTCACCGCTATCTGGTGTCGTAGGGACACTCTTCAGGTTGTGTGAGTTCAAGCACAGGACAGAGCACACAGTGTCAGATCATCTAATTGTAACAGAACAGTGCATACATGGTGTCAAATCACAGTTAATCATAACATTACTAAATAGTGCATATAGTGTCAAATCATAGCTTAAATATAGTGTCAAATTATAACTTATTTATGACACTCTTGTGGGCCAAAAAGCCATCTGAAGTACAAGAGAGAGACACTTGTCCCTAATGGATCTCTTTACTTTCAAAATGTCTGGAAATCAAAGTGATTTCATGACAACACCACCTGATGATTTAATACTGCACTCCTTCCAGGAGTCATGAGCAGATACCAACTGACCAACAGATAAAGTTGGCAGTGGTGGGATTTGAACCCACGCCTCCATAGAGACTGGAGCCTAAATCCAGCGCCTTAGACCCCTCGGCCACACTACCACTAGAAACACAACACTATTTATTCCATATTCACATGACTATCAAATCCTCTGTTGAGCTGAATCATAGTCAAAACCTTGTTTAAAAATAGCACACAAGGATAAAGACAAGCAGAACAACTGAGGGAGAAGCCACGTGTATTCAGCTGCAGATACAGGCCACTACAGCAGCTGAAGTACAAGACATCCACTGTCTTATGTCTCTTTGTTCATAAACAGTCACACTGGTGGTATAGTGGGATGAATGGAGTCATACTGGTTGATTAGATTTACCATCAGCAGAACATGTTACAATCCATTATTATGTGCCATATGGGCCGAGCACATACAGTGTCTGTCACACTTGATACTGAAAGACAATTAATGATTCCTGTTCAAAATGACACTTGAATGTGTATCAAAAAGCTCACAATCTCTCTAGCTACAGTTTCTACTAGTACAGCTGTATATGAGCTAAAGGTTGCATCACATTAGGTGATAACATATTAGCAGAGGATGGTTTCGATCCATCGACCTCTGGGTTATGGGCCCAGCACGCTTCCGCTGCGCCACTCTGCTCCTCTGAGTAGAGTGTCTCTTGTATTCATTATAATGGGCATATATCACTGGGAGGGCTTGACCTAAAGGATTTTAAATGGTTTCAAAATGAATTACTTACTGTAAAGACTCGGGATTGACTAGGATGGGCGAGTACCAATACCAGGTATTGGTTTCGGGCTGATACAGGCCTTATTTCAAAGTATCGATGCTCTTTAAATGCTGCCGATACCAGCCGCCAATACTCAAGGCACAACACACGCAGCCATGGTGCTGCAGCTGACATTGCAGTCATATTATCCGACGTCTCTCTCTTTCTCTCTCTCTGTGTGTGTGTGTGTGTGTGTCTGTGTGTGGTCGGTCCTGCTGCTGCCACTGCTGCTTAAAGAAATCCTACAGGAAACACAGCAAATACAAAAACTCTATATAAACTCTGAGTGTCCTGCTTTTGTTGACCAAGAAAAAAAGTCTGTTCAAAATGATGATTGACACATACATACATATATATATATATATATATATGTGTGTGTGTGTGTGTGTGTGTGTGTGTGTGTACAAATACAAAAGTACTAGTGGTATTGGTGAGTACTCGTACTGGGTCTGGAAAAAGTGGTATTGAACATCCCTAATTCTGACTTATGGTCCAACTCATCGTGATGTGATGTTTTTTTGGCATTAAATGAACCTGACATACATTATTAACTGAAAAGAAGAGATTTTGCTTTGAGAAGCCTAATTTTGATAGATCTACACAGTAATAATACTGAAAATCTCCACTGTGGAAATCCATATTTCAGTAAAATCAAAGGAGAACTGGTGCCACATTCAAACAGAAATCATTACTCCTCTGGTGTTATTCCTCAGTGGGATGAAATGTGGGGATGTCAGATCCAACTGGGAGATCTCAGTTTCACTTCACTCCAAGAAAATCTAATAAAGTCAAATTAAGCTTTATTAAAAAATAAATAAATAATAAAAAATAAGTAAAACCACAGGCTAATTAATTCTCTCCCCTCCTTCCCTCTCCTTCTCTTCACTTTACTGCTGTGAATGTTTTGGCATGAATGGCTGTCAAATTTATATCCTGTCAGGAGTGTCTCAATGTCCATTACAAATGAAATGGGTACAAAATTGGTGCCTGTGTTTTCTTCACACTGGGTGTCATTTTGCCAGTGGGGCCGGTGCAGCAGGAACTCCTTTAACCATTCAGACAGCTGAGATTCAGTGGTGGCTCACTGATATATTCCATATATCTGAGAACACACTCACTGCACCTTATCCATGGATAAATGGAAGTAAGCCTGGAGAGATGGATAACACTTTTCCTCTTCCTATCTTTTCCTGTGTGTGTGTGTGTGTGTGAGTGTGTGAGGGAGACTAGGAAATGGAGAGAGAGAGTCTGGACATCCAAGACAAATTGGGTGGTTAGAGAGCCCCCCCCCCCCCCCCCCCCCCCACCACACACACACACACACACACACATTATCACTATATATTTTATACACCATTTCTCACACTTCCATGTAAATGTAAAGACTTTTTCCGAGTGAACAGGAGTCAGACTTAATCTACTTCCTAGACAGAGTTTGTATTTCCATTAATTTCACATTTTCCTCTGATGCTGCAAATGTAAACAACAACAAGAATTTGTGCATTATGTCCTCTATGTGCATGATTTAGTGTTGGCAGAAGTTTAAAATTGACGTCTTCGGCATCACTTACTTTGACTGAGTTTGAACGTAAAACAACTCTCTTGCAGAGTGTTTTGGATATTTCTCACAATTCTTGTTTGAAACGACTTTCTCAAAATCTCCCTTTATCTGTAGATTTTAGCCCTTAGGGAGATTCAGAGTAAGCGATATGCTTGTTTTGGAGAAGAGGAAACCAATTCAGCTCAGAGAAAAAATAACTGATGTTCTTGTATGAAAATACGTTGTCACACCCTCTGGACAGGTCAGAGGTCCAGGTCAGGTACAGAACAGCTGCCCTACAGGTGTGAGGAGATATAATTCTTGCACCTAACCCAGTCAATACAACATCAATTGTTAAACTTGTGTATGTTTCAGGTCTTAGTTTCCTGAGTGTGTGTGTGTGTGTGTGTGTGTGTGAAGGTCTGGAGATTAGTCTAATACAGTTGTGCTGTTTGATGAATGGATAGTTGACAGTCATAAGTGCATGTATGTGTGTGTGTCAGCCACACTTTCACATGACAGCAGTGATTGACAACAGTTTTAGTCAATGGAGGCTCACAAGCCTTAAGCACATTACTGAATTAGGATGAAGAGGTTTTAATAAGATTGCCACTAAGCCTATCTGCTCATTTTCAGTGTGACTTAAAGGCTTGCCAGTTCACCATAAATTAGCCAGTAAGATAGAATACAGACTTGAACTGAACAAAATAACTGTCAGAGGCAATCCCTTCATTTCGGAAGGACAAGAAAATATGAATGCTGGAAGGGAAATCTGCTCAGATTTGAGAGTTTCTTGTCTTGCTATTATGCTTTTTAACCTCTTCAGACTTTAAAATATTTAAAATGTTGGATACTTGCTTTAGAGGATGTGGAAGTGCCACATCAGGAGGTAGGCACATGCTGAAGGAATCCCCGGGGGCAGTTTCAGGCAGCTCTGAGCCACTGCAAACGCTTGACTTTACACTACGTGGAGCAGTCTAATGATGCCACTGTGTTTGAAGGAGATGTGCTGAAGTTGTGATATACCTGTTTAACAAAGTGGGCAACCACTGTTTTTAATTCAGATTATACAGTGGAGATTATTGCAGTTGTTTCTTGTAGAAATTACTTAATGCTTCTAACTGTAGCTAATTGAACATTACGTGAACGTTTATGATCCATTAGGATAAGAAAATAGGGTCAAAACTGAAGTTGGTTGATATGTTGTTTCTGGAGAAAAAAAATGGAATAATGTTAAATACTGATGTAGGTTTAACTGGGAGGAGTTTTGCTATTGCTACTTAGCCAGCATTACCATTAACAGATGTTCACATTGACCAGTCCTGCCAAGAGCTTATGTCAAAGTTGGGTTTGCAATATAAGACAAGATGGGTGGAGGCTAGCTGGTTAGCATCCTAACTTCAGTAGCAGAAAGAAAATGCTCCTAGGGAATTAAATTAGCTTCTTTTTTGACTTAACATGTGCCAATGCTAATGTTAGCCATGTAGCAATAGCAACATTTACTTTATAATCTCTCCAGTTAATTATTTAGACTAATAACAATGGTAAACAAGGTCAATGGAAGGATAGCTGCTTATTAAACATCAAAACGAGTAGGAAACCAATCAGTATGTGGTGTACTGTTTGCCAGTAGTTGTACAGATATTGGATTATATATTGCATCTACACCTGTTTTTATGAGTACAAGGGTAAACATATGTCTCTGAACTGAATCAGAAGCCTGGGGAAAAAAAAAACCAAACCAAAAAAAACTCAAGTCATACTTAACATTCTGCAGTGGCTGCCGTAATGGTGATTGAAAAAACATGATCAATAAGCACTTTTTTTTCTAAATCTGTTTTGATCCTCCATGCTGCTACAGATTCTACCATATACTCCTATATATTTTAGTCACATGTCTCAGCTAGAATCACTTTTTTAAATTCTTCATGGTTGTTTTTCTGAGAAGGATCTTATTTTCCTCCCTGTGTTTGCACAGGTGATTCTTTCTCAACACATGTTCAAAGAGTGCTTCAGTGGACTCACGGATACTTTTCCAAATACTTGTGTGTAAGCAGCCAAACTTTACACCCATGGAAGAGAATTTTAGGTCATTTTCAGGACAAACCTGAGTGAGGAAGCTCACAGTAATCTATCTGGGATGTCCCATCCGTCTGGGATGTTTAAATCCCAGGCTGGTTTGAACGCAAAACTGCAGAGAACCCGTGAATTCTGTCTGTCAGACCACAGCTCGTGTCTCTAACCTGTCAGCTGCCTTTGTTCTTCTCTTTGTACATTTTTATTCACACCAGGTTTATACTGAATGTGTTTGGTAACCACAGGAAAGATTAACTGCTGCAATGAAAACAAAAAAGAGATAAATGACAATGCGTTTTATAGAACTGAAATGCTTTGAACAATGCACTGTACACATGGGACTCATGTCCACGGGGGATGGTCTGCTTACATTCCTGGTTGACTTTCAAAGTAAAATTTCTCTGAACAGTTCAGATAAAAACATTGATATTCTGATCTGAGCTGTTTTGCCTCAGAGCAACAGGCTCAAAGTGCAGCAACATGGGCTTTGTAGATAGGTCTGTTGCAGGCTGTCCTGTTGTAGTAGCAGTAGGTAGTTGTTGGAGCTGCATGCAGCCTGCAGCCAGACAGTAAAACACCAGTGACTCAAACTGAACCAGATGTTCCAAAATTAAAGGAACATAAAAACTAAATACCTTTTCACAAAGAAACGGCTGACTGTTCTAAAGGCTGCTGACAGTCATTCCCCTGTACTGCACATAAAGATGGCCTTGGCCTCCACCAGGACATGCATACGTTTCTGAGGAGCAGTTTTGAAGCTCAGACTGGGCATCACCACCTCTGCCCAACATAAGGCATGTGAAGAGTCAAGTCTTTCTTTCATGCTGGTTTGTGCCAAGCATGCACTCATCCACCTCTCAGTGAAATTGGCCGTGGCCTCGTATATACATAGATTTAACAAAATGTAAACCAGTGAATGTGATGCTCCTCCTGTTGTCTTGGAGGTTGTCCTGGCAAGTCACAGCAACTGATTGATTCACATGGGAGGATGATCAACTGATGCTGTCCACCTCGCTCTCTCCCTCACACCTACTGACATTCATTTTGTTGTACTTTTGCACATACAACAGCTCTACAGCATATACCAGTCACCTACACACAGCTTTCAAGACTAAACTTACAGATTTTCATATTGTTTGCTCTCTTGTTTTACAGTAAATTGCTTGTTTTTAGGCAAGACAAGTTTATTTGTCTCAAAGGGTTTTACATCATCAGCATCATGACGACATCCTGTTGAGTGTAACTTGTTATGTGAGCTCCCTTTTTTATATATATGCTTTTGTATACATGCTCTATACAATTTTAACAGAGGAAGAGGTTAGCTGTACCAGGTCGTAAATACATTTATTTTTGCCCTAAATTTGGACAGTTCCAAATGGAATCTATGGGGATTGATTCACTCCACCCTCAAGTGGCCATTTAAGGAACTGCAATTTATGATCAGGTGCTGCTTGATTTTTCTGTCTGTATTTTGCTGCTTGATCATGACACTTGTAGGTATGATTTTAACAGCAGCAGTGACTTGAGGTTTGATATTTTGGGTACAGTGAGAATGTTGGTTGTGATGAGATAAAAGTTGAGCTAAGATACATTTTTTGGTGAATTATCGGTGTTATTTATTTGTAAATCTCTGTAAAGGTCCCCATTTTTTATTCATCAGCTGGTTTGTGGTATCTGAATTGAAATGTGTTTTGGAAATCTCTGCTACTGAACACAGCAACGGCCATGACAGGAATGTGTTAGTGTGTGTGGCTAACAGCTCCTCTGGTCTTCTCTAATATTGTTCACTGAGTGGAACATAATACTGATGCTGTGTCAAATACTTAAGTGCTACTAAGTCAGAGGCAGGAAAGAGACACTGACACAGTGACAGGCGTAACAAACATTTCCCCATGGTCTCAGATTCATCAGTTTTATTTTAAGGCCCATCTTACTGTGGTCACAGATAATTGTACTGTGGTCACAGATAATTGCACTGATGTTTGGACAGCGCCAATATGCAAATATGGTAATAGGACTGGAGAGAGTGAATCTGTAAATTACACTGCTATTTATGTGTTTCATAAATTAAAGTGTAACACCGAAAATATTTTTCAAAATATCTTCTCTGTTGTGATTAAAGAGACTTGGAGCAGGATCAAGAAATAAGACTCAATACTGATGCGACGGCCGCTGCGGGTAATTGCGTTTTGATGCTGCTGATACAACTTTGGTTTGCTTCTTTGTGGGACTTTTCCTTGGACTTTGTGTGGTGGTGGGTTTTTTGTTTACCGTAGCAGAGCCCATTACTACCGTGCTTGTCTTCTTCCCGTATCCAAGTTGAAAGCCGCTAAGGACGCACATTCTGCATCATCTGACGTCAATGGATGTTTAATTTGTCACAAATCCTGCCACAAGTCCCTTTAAAGGATTTCTTAATGTATTTGATCTGGGATAACCTGCATTTTCTCTTCAGTTTAAAATGATTTGGAGTGATTTTCTTCAAACCAGTGTGAATGTATCTGCACAGCAATGTTACCGATTCCTTGAAAATGTATAATAGCAAAACACTGGATAGGAATGATTTTATGAAGGTTTATGGAACAACACTGGATGTCAATATTTCTTGAACATTTATATTATTGTTTGCTCCATCACGAAGAAGATTAAATGATAATCTAATCAAAGAATAGTCAGGAATTTCATATCACCATGTAACATTTCTGTGTTTGCCATTACACCACACATTACACCACAGCCCAAAGAGAGCAGTTGGGACTTCTGTAACTTTGTGATGTCACAACAAAGTAGTCACTGTTCTGAGTCGTGTTTTAAGCCCCACCCACCTTCACCCACCATCCACTGTGGCGGATTTGTTTTTTTTTGGCTCACTGTTTTCAGTTTCTTCCCTCATCGCTATAAAACAACATATCAGAAACTTGTAGGGACATGTAATTATTTTGGGTGACCTTGGAGTTAATGGATGCGTTTTTTTGTGCAAAGTATAGAAATTTTAGTTCATAAGATTTAGAATAAGTTTGTTTCAAGTGACATTATGAACACAAATGTATCAACCAATCATATAAATTTAAACTGTATTGGTTCTGGACCTAGGAGGCTTTATTCAGCAACAGTAAGCATGTGTCTCTGTTCAGTGTCCCCATAAGTGTGTGAGTGATTAAGTGAGACAGTGTTAGATGGATGTCATCTGGCTTTTTTTTTTAAAATCTCAGCTGTGTTGTTAACACGTTCACAGATTTCAAGGCGTTCTTTAATTGCACAGAGCAGAGGGCGGCAGCAGACCGTGCTGCACTGTCACACGCAGCACAGTGACATGCACATATTCATGCAGAGTCATAGAAGCATTCACACTGTCAGAGACATTTAACATACTCATAGTCTTCAATGTGTGCTTCTCAGCGTGTGTTTTTGCAGAGCAAGACAGCAGGATACCAAAAAGTACACTGAAACTGGCTTGTGCTGTGTGTTTTCAAGGGAGAAGGGCTTGAGAAGCTTACCCACCCACCCCCCCCACTCGGCTGCTGCAGTCATAGAAACTCAACAATAGGTTGGCACCCAAAAGGCAGAAATCTGTGAGAGGAAGATGCACGCTACCAGAATACCCTCGATTACCACAGTGAGTGAGAGAAAGCATTACAGCCACATCAATAATATGAAGTCAATCATCCTTTTCATTCTTTTTAAAATTTCAGATAGGTGAACTCAGATTTGTTTTGGCACAAGGAACTACATTTTTATAAATCTTATGGTAACAATTGAAATTTGACAGCTTTACAATTAACAAATTCAAAATTGATCTCGAAACATAAAATGGTGGCTGACTGATTATGACATACAATGTGAACACACTCTCACGTCCTACAGCTCAGGCAGCCAGTAAACTGAAGGGACCAGAAAAAATGAACACAGTGGAGAATAAGCACACATCGTAAGGTGAATCAAGAGAGACCACAACAACGTTTTAACACAAGGTGCAATGAATGAGATGACACCTGGCTCTGCTCTGTCCTGTCTGATCCTTTTTCTGCTTCTATGTGGACACATTTTGTCTTAGGGTCCTCTGTCGCTCTGTCTGTCCCATTCTTGTAAACACCTTGAGGGATTTTTTCCCCCAGACTTGGCACAAATGTCCATTTGGAAAAATTATGGTGGTCAGGGGTCAAAGGCCACGGTCACTGTGACCTCAAAAAAACAAAACAGGTGTTTTGGCCTATACAGTCCACTAAATTCATACACAATTATAACACTAATTTCTGAAAGGACAAAATGATGGGTCAACAGTCTGTGACATCACAATCATCTGTCATCCAGCACTATAGGTCAGGAGGTGGAGACTGAGACCATACGTTGTCTTTTTTCCCCACTCTCTTGTGTTTAAAGTATTTTAAATCTGAAAATGTAATATGAACTTTATTAAAACTGGTGATACAAACATAAAAAGCAACATTTTATGAACGTCTGCTCACCATTTTTTTTTTGGTCTGTGTGTGTCTCCTAATTTCTCACAACACAGGGCTTTGATTGCTGTCAGAAAATAAATCTGAATGAGCGTAAATAAAGACAACAGATCAACAGTGAGACTCATCTGAAAAGCTTAGAGCTTGTATTATTTGTGTGTCCAATTATAGCCTCTCTGAGAGAAGCATGCAAATTGAATTTGTAACATGCTGTCCAAATGTCCAAATCAAATGACACAAACATGTCTCTGAAATTACATCTGCATACTATTAATTTGCAATTTCTGGGAAACAGTGTGACAGCTGATTTTTTTTTTTTTCATCTGTTTAATGAGGAAATATTTATAATGACTTTACATCTGGCAAGCGTCGAGATGTTCAATCTGCATATGTTTAATTGGTTTTCTCTATAACATCAACTTGCAATAGAATACAACATAGCATCTGGCAAGTGGAGTGATTAAATAACATCATGCACTGGTCATGATGCAAACCAAGGTCCTGTGCTTTGTAGACCTTCCCTCATAGCTGCTGTGCTTTCAGTAATCCTTTCACTTAAAGACAATCATTGTATTGAACACTTTTGATCATGCATGATCATGTTTCTTTTAACATCTCTTGGAAAAACCCGCGCACAGAGAAGATCAGTCACTGCCCCTCAGGGCTGCCGTCCTCACAGATGAGATAAAACTCAGAATGAGCTTCTGCACTCTGCAACAGGAGAAGAGACGGCTAGAAAGGCAGGTCTTCCACTTGATCTTTGAGAGAACCAAAGTGAGCAAGATGGTGGCATGTCTGAATGCCAGCAGGAGGAGCAGGAGGTTCACACCAGCTTTTGGGAGACTACTGCGGTGTATGAGATGGAGGTCCGCTGCTTTCAAGAGTGCCTCCAACTCTAGAGGGAGCAGAGCCAGCAGGTGGAACAAGGAGCTCAACCAGAGCAAAGGTGATCTCCTGCAGCTGAGAAAGAGAAGGAGGAACTTACTGAGAGGTTCACTCTGATGGAAACAAACCGAACTCCTGATGGAGAAAACCTGGAAGGAAAAAGTGAGAGCAGGGGACAGAAGAGATGGAGAAGGAGAGGAAAGTCCTGTCTCTGTTCATTTCCTCCTCTCTTCTTACAAACACAGCTGTTGCTATTCGCCCCCCCCTCTGGCTTGGTCCCCCTATTCTCCCCTCTTAAATCTTAAAAGTGTCTCTTTAAAACACCACAGTATTTTATGGCACTTGCGTTTGATTTCTTGAATTTTCAGCATCATGATTAATATGATGAGATTGGATCAACACCCAGCCATGGAAGTGCTGCAGCAGCTGGATCACTCCAGGTTAGGGATCAGCTCTCTGATTGTTTTGGCTCGTCTACAAAGCTTTAGGTGGCAGAGTCTGAAGATCAGTCCAGATTTAAGTCCAAAAGCCTAAATGAAAGGATTTGCTTCTAAATCAAAAGGTGCACACTTTAACAAGGTGAGATAAACAGCGAGATGAAATTGAAGCTGGCTAAATCTTGATGGTTATTGCCTAGCAGATAACTTTGATTTGCATAATACCCCAAACACTCAAAACATGAGATGAGAGTTCTAAGTAGAACAAATGAAGAAACACACCTTTTACTTTGGTTGCTGTGATTTGCATCAAGGTTTATTCAGGTGTAATGAAATATGATGATGAACAAATAGTGAATTTACTTCAGCGTGTGTGTTTCTTTAAAGAAAAATAAAGAAGGAGATTTGGCCTCTACTTCACTCTAATAATCCAACAGTGATCTACAACAAAGTGTGTCTCCATATGAAGAAAAAAATGACACCAATGTGTCATTTTCAACTTCGCTGTGACCAAAATACACAGACTGAAGCTCACTGCCACAGGGATTAATGTAGCGTTGCTGCACCAGATGCCTCTATGATCACATGTTGTGCTCTGTTTCTGTTATCATATGTAAAACAGCGCTGTAACCTTGCTGTGATAAAAAGTTTGCAGATGTTTCTGCAGCCTGAAAGCTAGAGGACAGGAGAATGGGAGGATGGGGCTGGCAGCTGAGAGAGTTCAGATTAGTTTGATGGCTCCCTTTGAAACTCACAACAAAGAGTCAAGGGCAAGATTCATAGTAATGACGCAGTACTATATTAGATTTGATAAATAAATAGATCTCCAGGGAAATTGTGTTTCTGCAGCAGCAGATATTGGACTAGATATGACAATGAATGGAAAAGAAATGAGAGCAGAGCAAATATGGGTTATGGAACTGTTCTCAGCTAATAATTCAAAAAGTTATAGCTGCAGAAGTACATAAAATCAAAACTTTGATTTAGTAATGGAATTGTTTTTATGGCTCATGTCAAACTGTGGAATGTCAACAAATGTGTTGTTTTCGGGACATATCATGAGCGAAATAAGCAGCTAATGCCATCACTGTGCATTTCCACCCAGCAACCCAGGACAATCTCATAAAATTTGCACAGAGCTTAAAGGAGACATATTCTGCCCCTTTTCCACAAAATAAAGGGGCTGTCCCTTTAAATGCAAATGAACCACCGCTAGCCCCGCCCCACCCCTCTACCGGTACCAGGTAGGGGCGGTATTATGCAAATACGAAAACCAGTGACATTGTTATCGGACAACTGAGGGAACAGCTCGAACAACCACATGGATTTCAACCTGTGGAGCAAATTACAGATTTGTATGTCAATTCTCACATTTTGGGGCCAGAAGGCAAAACAAACACCCAAATATATGTTAAAGAGCCTTCAGAAAGTGAGATTTCCATTATATGTGCCCTTTAATACGTCACAAACCTGTGGAACCGATCCTGTCAACTTGTGGTAACAGAGGGTGGAGCTAAATAAACCTGAAAGCAGTGCAGAGAGTTTGCATCAGCATAACTACTGAGACTGTCCTGACACTGACAGTTACAGGCGAAATGATGGTAATGATGCTAACTGTTCGGTTGGTGTGGCACAAGGCTTGACTCTCTGATTACTCAGTGAAGTAAATATTGGTGAGAGTTTTCTTTTTGTTTTTGTTTTTTAGTATTTTCACTCATGTCAAACATGTCTGGATGGGACCTTATCATTGATGAATACAGGATGGGTAAACTCCTGTCATGGACAGAAATGATGAGGCAGGTCTATGTCTGGACAAATATTGAACAAAGAAATATAAGGATGAAGTTGGTGTAACAGTATGTGATTTTTCTTACTTAGCCAATATTGTGTCAGTGTATTCCTTACTGTGTGTCTGTGACTCTCTGTCTCTAGCCAAATAAAATGGGGAATAAACGAAAAACTGTCTCTTTGCTACTTCTTCACAGGTATGCATGACCTCCAGTTAACAAATGTCCCACAGGACAGAGGATGTCACCTTCTCCCACCCACTCACCTTCTTAAATGATTCTGAACGGCTGACAGGGGCACATACTCACTTGAGTCCTGCATGTTTTGTTTTAAGCAGCATGGGTGGTATCTGACTGTTGTGCATTCCCCCCTCTAAACAAGGAGTAAACAGTGCATCTGTTGGGAACTATTTTCAGTGGTGGATTTATATACAGTTGTGACTTTAGTATTTACAACTGTAGCTGAGGCTTATTGATGTGTTTTATTAGTTTTCAGACCAAAACCAGAGCTGTGTGGCACTGGGAAATAAGAAATAGTAGACCTAGGCCAGAGAGGCAGTTTGGTACGCAGTGGCAAATCATTGTTGATTGATGCAAAATTTCAATTTTATTTACTTGGAGTTTTGATTCATTATGTTCAGTTTGTGCAACAGGAAGTTCCTGCTTCAACATTCAGTCCACGTTTATGAGAATAAATATGGTTCCTTCTTTTGTTAATTTTCCTGACATTATTGTTACCAGACTCAGCCGTACAAACAATAGAGGTAGGGAGTTACAGTTTTAAGGGGACTCACTGATTTTTCCAGCCTAGCAGGTTTCTCTTCAGCCTCTTCAGTACCAAGACCACTAGCCTGCAATGGCCTGCTGCCGGTGCTTGGACCAGGGAGGCTAACATTAGCTTTTTCAGAAGTGATTGTTTGTTGTTGTTGACATCATTGCTCCAAATTCTGGCAGAAGTGACGCTACATATGGCTGCTTCCTATGCACTACTGCCAGTGGGACTGATCTTCTTAGCATGAATGCTAGCCTCAGTGGCATTTTGTTTGAGTCAGCTGACTCAGTCTTCCTCTTGGCCAAACTGAAACCTCTTCCTGTGCTTGCTCCTCACCATTGTCATCTAACAACACAGCCACTGAATAGTTTTCATGACAAATTTTGCCTTTGTTTTTAGGCCTTTATTGTTATTTTGAGCGTAATTTGAATGTGGTGAAGATGGAGTATGTGGACTCTCAGGGTAATCCGGTCAGAGGCAGAGTAGAGCAGGTCTCCCACAAATCAGAGACGACTAGAGTCAGACTTTGTCCAGAACAATCAATGGACGGGCACGGTGACCCAATGCCTGCCCATGCCTGAAGGCCTGACTGCTGCTGGTTTTGTTCCGGTAGTTAAAGAGAGTCAGACAGGGGGAGATTACATGAGAGAAGAATTGACTAGTGGTGACCATGTGTCTCTGGCTTGTACATTTTGATCTTGCTGTTCAGAAGCATCTGTTGGCGAGAAGAAATCTCAGAAGACTTACAGATAAAAACAGTTGTTTGCATAAGAAAGGGTTGAAAGGGTTTCAAAGTAATTTACAAGAGTTTAGATATTCATGAGTCCACAGTCAGACAAACTGTCTATAAATGGAGATCATTCAGTTCTGTGGCTACACTGTGTGGGTGACCTGCCAAGATGACTCCAAAGGCACAATGCCAAATGCTCAGTGAGGTAAGGAACAACCTCAGAGTGAAAGCTGAAGGTTTAAGTGACTCACTGGAACTGGAACCAGATCATCTCTGTTCATGAGTCATCATCTGCAGATGAGTGATCAGTGTGCATGGCTGTGTGGATTATGGTGTCTGCATGGCCATGGACACCAAAGAGAAAGCCAAAAAAAAAAAAAAAAAAAAATGGTATCAGCCAGTGGCAATTTAGAACTTACTCCAGTGGAAGATGTGTTGGTAATTGCAGTGGTGGATTTTGACGTCATTTATGATGTGTCATTTTTTCTTAGTGGTACTTGGAAGGAAAAAAAAAACTATGCATGGACAAACATGTCTGATGCTGTAGCTGCTCCAGGTGAATTGATGAAATGTAGTCTGTATATTAGGGAAGCATGATAACTTTTTTTTTTTTAAACCAATAACCGATAACTTTCTGCTTCCAAAGGCCGATACCGATAACTGATAACATACCCTGAGATAAGAAAGACTGTTAGGGAAGAATTTCACTTCTCCGTATAGTTTGTGTAGTTAAAGGTCAATCCCTCTTCATTTATAGGTGAAAGTTGAGAATTAGATGTTTTCTTTTAGATATATTGCTAGAGACAGTTTATCTGACCTGTACTCTCCTAGGGCATGCCAAGGCCATGTTCATTCCCTGGCGCCTTCACCAGATAACACTCTGAGTGAGAGAGACTGTTGGTTCTCGCGTCACCTAGATGGTGTGAGTCTTTATCTTAATGTTTATGCCCAATAGCCAATGGAATGTTAGCACATCTCCCTTTGTGGCCTCGGTCCACCTTCCTAGTATATGAATCTGAACTTTGCTGCTTGGCCCTCAGAATTGAGGTGGCATCACGCACTCATGTTGTGTCGATGACTCTTCTGTTCTCCTCGATCGAGTAAATAAACTTCTTCAGTATAAGACATCCAAGACTCCGGTGCTTCTTCTCCTCCTGCTCATCACAGAATTTCTCCCTAACAAAGACTAATGAGCAAAAGTGGACCTAAGATGTATCATGGCATCAATACTATAAACAAAACCAAAAACTGTTTCGACTCTTAAAATGAATATATTCATTTTTTCAGCTGAAAAACTTTTGCTAAAAGATGTCAAACAAAACTGTTTGATATTTCAAATGAACATCTATGGAGGTGCATTAATTATTGATACAAAAATAAAGGTCTCTATAACTGAAATACTTTGCATCAGGATTTAAAATAAATACAAAGTGAAAAAGTGCATTCCTTGCAAATACAGATATATATATATATATATACATATATATATATATGCACCACTGACACAAGTTACACTTGTCCATGTAAACAAACTAGTATATTCCTACTATTTTGTAACAACAAAATAAAGTTTAAAGGATTTTGAGAGAAGGACAGAGTGAGAGAGAGAGAGAGAGCTACAAGCTTTAATACGTCGGTGACTAGGACACATGTTCTGACCTGACATTGGTGGGCCATGCAGCCCAGGCTGGCAACACCACACTCTTCCATGACCTTTGCCATATTACGTGCATTATCTCGTAAGACGACACGCACCATCTCCTTCTTAATATTCCACGGCTGTAGCACAGCTTCAAAAGCTGGTGAATCATTGCACCTGTGTTTGAGCCGGAAAGCTTCTGGGAATTCAACACTGCCCTGGATAGTTTAAAGTCTGTATTCAACCACTGCGCGGTCAGAATCATCATGCTTACTGGGCTGACATCACAAGTCCATATATCTACGGGGAAGCTTATGTCTTTTATGTTGCTGTCAATCAGTGTGAACGCATTTGGCGAACGCATGATACTTAGCTGGAGGGCACACCTCAGAAAAGTAGCGGCGGCTCAGCATTGTAAACCGCAGCTCCAAGTGATTAATGAGATGAGAAAAGCCCCTGTCTTCAATGAGGGTGAAGGGCTGATCGTCCAGCGCCATCGTTTCCATGATCACATCTCCAATACCTGTGTCATCTCTGGCAAATTTCTTGTATTTTTTGAAAGCCTCACCAACAGGTATAAGTCCAGATGGCTTCTTCACAGCTGGCTTGCTACTGTTTTTAGCAGCGCTGGCGTTCTCTTTCAAAACCCTGTCGAAACGATGGTTATGTATTAGATGACTTTTAATGTTCGAAGTATTAAAGCTGGAGCTATTTTTCCCTCCTCGTGGAACTTTCTTAAAACATTTATTACAAAGAGCCAATGAACTGTCTTCCCTGGAAACTTTGAAAAAGTCCCACACTGCCACCGCCATGTTGTCTGTTTACAAACATTTGCACGTTGTGCTGCATTCATGTGGTGACGGAGGTTCCCTGTTTCCGGTTTGCGAGTTGTTTTTCCGACCCTTTTATGCTTATGTTATGTCTATGGTTTATGTGTAACATCCTGGGTAATAAGTCAAATACTGTGGATAACACGTTGATATCAAGTCAAGTCAGCTACCACCAAAATTATGCAACTACTAACGGCTGCGGCCTTGCGGGAAGGCGGGGCTTGACGTCCAGCCGATCAAGCCCCGCCCATGTCACGCACATCACATGCCAAGCTCTGCCTACATGCAGTATGTCATCGTACTGTTCAGGGACAGTCGGGATTTCAGAAATTGGGTCGAAACAGCGCCTGTTGATGTCGGATTTCATGTTGGTCTTCCTACATAAACATTTCAAGTAAAGACAAATGGAAATATTGAATTACTTGAAATGATTATTGATGTGAGGACACATCATTCCACTATGGCAACAATGTAGCCTATTGTCTACTATGACTATCTGACTGAAGATTGATTTGAAATATTAATAAAAACATCTGTGAACATAAAAACTGTGTTTGCAGTGTATTTTGCAGTGACATATTGTTTTTGCTCGGATTAACTTATCTGTTATTTATGTTGACTATTTTATTTACTCAAATGTTATCTTTGCCAGCCAGTTTTAGGCCTACCTCCTGACCAGCCCTCTCTAAAATATTAAGTACACCACCATCTTTTGTACTATTTCATTTCTATTGCTATACCTGACCTATTTTCTCACCTGTACTGAGTCATGTCTATGTACTTTTGTGTAATTTATAGATGAGCAAAAGTAGTGCGACCCCTTTCATGGAATGTCACTATGATTGAACAAAGCCAGTGATAGCAAGTAATACAAATCATTACCAGAAGAAAAGTTTCATTTATTTAGAACAGACTCTTCTGATCAAACCATGTAAGCAGTCAGCATTAGGTCAGCCAAAAAAAAGAAGGAAAACAGTATATATACATATATGATATGGAAGCAGCATTCATGCAGACCAAACCATTTCCCTGCAAAAAACTGTACAATTGTTGGCTTTACATTTTGCAGTGAAGAAAGGGGAGATGTCCACCACTGCCTTTTTTTTCTTGATCCTTAAAGATGTTATGAAGTGGATCATCCTGGTGGCTGTTCAGAACGGCCTCTTCCATCTCCACCACCAAGTAGTTTACCCAGCTGCCTTGCATCCTTGTGTCTGATGCAACCTCGCCAGGAGACTGGAAAAAAACAAACCTGCCACCACAGACTGATAAGTCATCTGCAGCATCTTACTACAGATGACTACAGAGAAATGACTCAAGGCCTTTTTTTCTCAACAATTGTTTAATTCATTTAATTGAATTTATTACAGAACAGAAACATTGAAACACTGAAGATAATCTTCTCTGTCACTCCTGTTGTAGTCATTCTGTCTTCAAAGTAACTGAAATGAACATTTCTAGAAAATAAAATCAAATATTGTGAGAGCTTAAAAAAATGTTTTGAGATCTAAAAAAATAAAAAAAAACACCCACCGACCAATCCACGACTGTAGTCAGGGAGGCCTGCGCACCTTTCACAGAACTCAGAGCAAAAGTGTGAGTCCTCAGAGTACATACCTTGCAGCTCCGCTCTCTTCCCCTTTCCTGCATAGCCTGTGGGTAAACAAAAGATTTATTAATTTATTAAGAGTCTACTACAATATCTGGGAGGTAATAACACAAACATCTATCATATTAACATTTTTGCTTACCTGGAATGCAGTTTTCATCGGTCATATTGCACTCTCTGTATGTATCGACTGAGTACATTTTGTAGAATTCAGCCCAATAACCTGCAGAGAATTTGCTCCAAGATGCCACACCTGCAAAACAATTTTGACCAATTCATCTAACTTGGAAAAAAGTGCAGTTTATGAGTATAACATGTTTGGTGTTTCAACCTGTTTATAACCTGGCCTTCATTCTTACCTGGATGTCTGTCACACTGCTTAAAGCACTTGTGTGGAGCATGTGCTTCATGCCAACACAATTTTCACTGTACAGCTGAAAACCACCTGCAAGATAATCCCAATTTGAATGGCAGCATAATACAAGTAGGAAGAGCCTACCTTTGTTACAAAATGCATTAATATCCATACTTAGTATGGGGATGGAAGTGGTCATGCTCTCAGAGGCACCCAGTGGTGTGGTGATGGGAGCAGCCAATGGTGTGGAGATGGGAGCAGTTAATGGTGTGGGAGCAGCCAGTGGCAGAGTGATACAAGCAGCCGACGGTGTGGTGATGGGAGCAGCCGACGGTGTGGTGATGGGAGCAGCTGACGGTGTGGTGTGGTGATGCTCCTCACTGGCCAGGAAATAGGTTGGATGCTAAACATAAGAAAAATGACCATTACATTCAAGATATACAAGGCCTATTAGCATTAATATTCTTTTACATGTGAATGAAGTTTTTCATTTGTTGCATTTATTGTAGCAACGTAATTTCACTCACCAACATCTCTCTCTCTCTCTCTCTCTCTCACACACAGCTAAATAAGAATTACAACAGCGTTAATGCTAACGCTACCGTCGCTTAGGATAGTGTTATCACACAAGCTAAATGCTACCATTAAACTGCCAAAATACCCTAACGTTATACAACAATATACACCAACAAAAGCACTGTGAGATGTGAATAAAGTTTTTCATTTATTGCATTTGTTGCAGCAACGTAATTTCGCTCACCGACATCATAGCACTTGATTTCTTCCGATATTTTTCTGAAAGTGAAAGTGGCAAGGGGTGGACTAACTTGAAGGGCGGTTGCATGTGGGCGGGGCTTGACGTCCAGCGGTCAAGCCCCGCCTTCCTGCAAGGCTGCAGCTGTTACCCTCTGAAATTATGACCGAGTTGACGAGTTGTTTTTCTGACATGAGGGAGTATTAGAATGATTTTTTTTCAGTCAGGAAGTTGTTTTTCTGATTATACTGATGCCACTTGAATGCAGCATTCACTGCATGCTGTTCAGGTCTCATGTGGGAGTAGGAGCGCCTATTATTGATATCATTTGTTATGATATCGAACTTATCGGAATGACATCATAATTTCCAGATATCGGGCCAATCATTTTTGGACCGATAATTATCATGCTGTATATGCTGAAATGTAAAAAATAGGCAGGAATCCTGCCCACTGAAGCATGACAAACAGCAATCGGAGCATACTTGGTGGCTCTTTACATCAGAGCCCCATTCAACTTCAACACTGTCTTTCCACTTTAGGTCTGAACATATGGTCCACACATTAGTGTGTTTATTAATGTCCTGTTTTTGCCATATAATCTGATCAAGTACACGACCTATCAATATTGCACCTCTACTGTTAAACCTGCACTTCCTCTTTCCTCCTTCCCTCCATGTGTGTGTACTCCTTATGCTTTCACTTACTGGCAGTTATCCACGCACACGCGCGCACACACACACACACACACAGTAAAAGAGGTAGCCAAACTCCAGCCAGCCAGGCTAATAAGCTTAGTGGCTCCAACTCCTACCTTGAACCATGTAATCACAAAATTGATTCCGTCCTTTAAATGAGACTCAAGGAGGCAGCTCTTATTTATTCATTTGGTTATAGGAGTAATAAAGGTGGAGGAGGCGATGTGGATCTTATTTATTCAGTTATGCATACATTTATGCATACAATTATAGAGGGCACTGAGAATGTTCTAACTCAGTTATTAGTGTAAGATGGTAAGTGACAAAGAGTCTGTTGTTTAATTTAGGATGGAGAATGAAGATGCTTACTCCACTCCAGGACTTCAGGGTGTTGTTATGGTTGTTCTCTGTGCTTCTTTTTCAGTGGATGGACAGTGTGTGAGGGTGGAGGACAGAGATTGTTGTGTCGGTTTGCAGATGCTGTTTCTTGTTTGTAGGAGGCCTGAAGGGGTCAGACTTAGTTAAAGCTTTGTGAGGAGAGACAGCTTACACTTTTGTTCATTGTTTGTATTAGTTTTCACTCACAGAAATGTTGGAGTGTACGGTAAATTGGTCTGTAGGAGCTGTATCAACAACTGGACATATTTCAGACATCAGGATTTAATAGTATTTTTCTCTATGTTCAGTCAGTGGGGCAACCTAGTTTTACTTATGTCCAAAGCAGATTAACTTTTGTAACATATTTTGCTTTATTTATTTGCAGAAGTTTCTGCATCGGACAAACCTGGGATCCTGGTACTAAGACAAAAATGTAATTTCTGTTTGGTAAGGTATTTTTACATATACATATACTATGATATGCTACAGAGACTGTAGCTGCACTAATGGAGCTAACTGGTAAACAGATACACGTGGTATTGGATCGGCATGTTCGCAAGGTTTTTGCTTGCCTCATCACAACATCCTGTTTTGGTCGTGTTGTTTCAATGATTAAAGTCTTTCAGCTGAAAACCGAAAATGCATTTTTGGCCATTTTCAGCCGAAAATTTTAGGTGGCCGAATTTTTGGTGCATCTCTTGTTTATATTTTTCATATTAAAAATAATAGGCTCTTTTAATTGCTACCAATTTGTGATAATCTAGAACCTTCTTGTTTTGCGGCTCCCAGTCATTAATTCATTTATAAAGATATGAACTGATTCATCTCATTCTGCAATCTGGCAGCTGCTTCCAGGAAATTTAATTCATTAGGATAATAATTTGTAATAATTGGTCAGTGTTGATAACACATGGTGAGATATTACAGACAGTTTAAGAGAGGGTAGAGAAGGAGTCAGAGAGGAAGGAGTCATGCAAGACAAGGGCCACAGCCAAGATTTAGAAACCATTTATTTATTTAACCAGGAGAGCCTTGCTGTGGTTAAAAATGAATCAGCTGGAGCAGCCTGTCAGTCTCGGGGCTCTGAGGGATGACAGTGAAGCCCTTCACCGAGACAACAAGGCCCTGAACAGAAACAACAAGGGCCTCGACGGAGAGAATGAGGACTTCAAGAACACCATCAAAGGGCTTTGCAGAAAAACTGTGTGCTCATGCAACAAGAAGTAAAGATCTCTCCAGACAGAAAACAAGGTGTTTCATGCCAGAAACGTATGTTTCTCAAGTGTCCCGGTACAGAGATACAAGCAAACAAACAAACAATGTAAGAGAGGGAACATTAAGTACGCCGCGAGTCAGAATCAGACAGATATACAACTTGAAAATCACAAATACAATTTGTAATAGACTCTGACAAAATATTTTTTTTATCCTAAAACAACCACAATAACAGTATAACCAACATATTCTAAGACCATGAGGACAAGTGGAGTATGTATTCACATTTATGTAATGTAACTGGCATGTATGAAGAAAGCATGCAAACGTATGTCCACTGTGAGTGTGTGGGTCTACGAATGTGTGTGTGTCTGTGTGTGAGAAGTTGTCAGGATGGGTATGAGGCAAGAGTCTGATTCCATTGAGTCTCATTAATGGCTTCATTAAGGCCAGGGGGATCTCATTTGGACTGAGTGAATTATTCACACGGTGAGTCAGTCAGACCCCTGTAGACACCTGCAGACACCACCCAGGTGGAGACAGAGATTTAAAAAAAACAGGAGGGGTGAGGAGAGAGAGGTAAGGGAAAAGGGGGAGATGCTGTATAGTTGGTGGTTAGAGAGGAGAAACTGATTGAGTGAATTATTTGCTCAGCCAAAAACAAAGAGAACAAGTGGCAGAGAGAGAGAGAAGGGCCAGACTGATATTTTATAACACAGAGGCTGGAGACAATAAAAGGAAGTGGAGGTGCATATAGACAACTGCTCTGCAGTGAGTCTCTTCTGAGGAGATCAGGTCAGATCAAGACCTGACCATGACAGACAGAAATGAGATGCAGTGGTGAAACAGTGGTGTCTTTGGCGATGTCACCTCACAGCCGGGATGTTCTGGGTTCAACCCCAGGCACCGGGGCATTTCTGTGTGGAGTTTGCATGTTCTACTATGGGTTTTCTCTGAGTTCCTCTCATGGTTGAAACACATGGACATTAGATTAATTGGTGACTCTGAACTGTGTGAATGTGAGTTTGGGAGATTATCTGTTTCTATATGTCAGTTCTGAGGGACTGGTGAGCCCATGACCCCGTGACCCCATGACCCCAGAGGAATAAATGGTAAAGATAGATTGATAATATCTGGTTTTAGACAGAACTGCAGAAGTTATCTCACATCATTTTGACAAAAAGTGTGTTGTGTAAATGTGTGTGTGTTAGTTGTGTAAATTTACAGTGTATTATATTAACCTGGATAAATCAAGACAAATCTTCTCTCCTTCTGAAGGAACAAGAATACCAGTTTTTCAGGTTTGGCCTTATTATGTATTATTCTTGAGTATATTTTGTTGTGTATTAGTCTCTTGTCTGTGCTTAATATTTTATTACATGCTCCTTTGGACTAGTTTCCTCAGGGAGAGGAGCTGGGTTTTGATTTACAAAGTGGCTCTGCTTTATTATTTGTCATAATAAGAAAAAAAGAGAGAGAAGAAAAACTAAACTCCAACTCAATGGCAGTGTCACTGCTAACCAATAACACAAGTTGATGAATCTTTCAGGATTTTTTAAAACTGCAGACAGAGCCATCCTGGAGGTTTCCCCCTCCTTCTATGCTAAGCTAGGTCAATTCCAGTCTTACAATGTGCTTGTCCACAAACAAAGTCGTTGATTCTCTCTGCTTCTCTCTCTTCTATGTCTTGTTATTCTTTTACCCTGTCTGACTGCCCTCCACCCTCATTTCCTTTAAGTATCTCAGTGCAGCCAGGTGTGGAGAGGCTGGGAGACTTTCCTTAAGCATGCATGTGCGTATGTCTCTGTAACTGTGTGCACACCCTGCAGTCACAGAGTAGCACGAGTCATCACTCAAATGTGACACAGCGACTTTTACCATAAAGTATTGTTTGAGTCCAAAAGAAGCAAAAGGAAAAAAAAATGCTCTTACACACACACGCACACACACCTCTGGAACATACTTTAAAACCACATGAATAGCTTTGGAAATGTTCTCCAAACAGAGATTTTGAAGCAGACACAATGCACAGCTCCTTCCTGCAGTAGCCCTATGTAGAAAAAAACTCACATGGAAAAAATGCACACAAACATACATGCAGTGCAATCAGTGTGGCTGAACAGGCTGTGTGTTGCAGTGAAAGCTCGATCAATCATTCCTGGAGTTGAATGCAGGTTGCAGGTACCCTTAATAGCCTGTGTGAGTGTGTGTAGCAGTATGCAGTGTACAGTAATGTGCATGCACAAGGTGAAAGGATCACATGGAGTGTGTGTGTGCGTGTGTGTGTAGCAGTCCAGACTGGCCCTAGTGGCTCTTAGAGTAAACTCTGTGTCAGAGACTTATGATTAACAACTTTTTGAGAACATTAGTTGGGATTGTTAATGTTGTTATTAATTAACATTGTTCAGGATTTGTTAAATACACAGTTTTTGTGGTTTAGTTTGTTTAACTTGGTTCTTGACATAAAATGAAATTTTGAACACATATTCACGGTCCCCACGAGATGAAGATGATAACTTCTTCTTCATATAGTATCATATTTTATATTTATATAATCCTCTGTGTACAGTGCCTTCAGATGACAACAACAGTCTAGTTAAACAACTAAACCACTTGCATAAGGTTGGATAAAATTGTGTGACTTTGAAAGTCATTATTCAAACAATGGTCTCCTGCATGAGAGACCACTGTACATCTTAAACAGGCACAGAACACTCACATTTGACATAAACTGTGAGGTATAAAACCCCACTGTTAACTGTGCCGAGTACATTTGCAATGGAAAACAAAAGCATTATTCCACTCTTGACATATGAAGTAAACACACTCGTGGAACAGACTTTAATTGTGGGTATTTTAGTCACTATAATTACAATCTCTTTACCTGCCACAACTTGTATTGTGCAACTGTAAGGAGTCCTCATCAAGTGCTTTGTTTCATTTTCAGTCTTAAATCCCACCATGTCAACCATAAATCGCATTAGGCCTGCTCAGTGGCTGCGCCGCACACACCAGAAATATCTCAGCCTTTGAGTGAAATTAAAACGGAGGGAACCAGAATTGAAATTATCAGATGAGCGGAGGGGAACTTAGTATGTGTAGGCGGGGGGGGACACGATATCCAGACGTCTTATTAAGTTTCTAAAGAAGTTGGAGGACAAAATGTCTTTCCACTGCTTCCCTGGGAGATTTGTCTTTGAAGGCAACTGCTATTCACCTAATGCGTGATGCATCACCTCTCGCCTTTCAAGCATCTTCAAGCAACAAATAATGTGTGAAACAGTGTTTGTGTCTTCTTTGCAAGGCAAGCTTGCTTAAAAGCCACGTGTTGTTGGTGTGTGTTCATTCTGCTTTTTTCTTTGTCAAAGCTCAGCCAGCGACAGGCGTATTAGAAATGACTGCTTTCTGCTGATTTGTCTGTTTCATTTGAACTCTGAACAAATTTTAGCTGCGTCATGTGTACTTTTATGTTAACACAGCATACATTTTGACTTTGTTGTTTGCCTTGGTTAAAGTTACAATAGGATGCACATTGTATAAACCTAGATGTCCATGTGTAGTTGATCATAAAGCAGATCTAGGTTCTGTATCAATACAAAGCTCAGAAAAAATGCAGACAACCTGTTTTCAGAAACTGAGCCTTTAACTCAGCCTGTAATTAATGAGATTGGAGGCTGCTGTGTAATGCAGTCACTCCCTATTTAAAGATGACTTCTTCTCAGTGTTTGCCTGAAAAAGGACCGAAATGTTGCCATAATTAAATATATTCGTGCAAGTCATACAGTGTGCAGGATTCCTCTCTTAACATATAAGATCAGCTGATCATAGTCCAATGCACCTGTAAAAAACATGCAAAGACACCTACTACTTTTAATCAGAAACTGAGCCTTAAAATGAGGCATTAGGACATGTGTAACTTTGTGATGTCACAAAAAAGCAGTCATTGCACAGCCCCACCCCCAGCCCCGCCCACCTAAACTCACTGTCTAGCCTTGGAGGATTTTGTTTTGTTTGTTTTTGTTTGTTTCTGTCTGAGTGTTTTTCCTAAAATCTGCTATATTCTTATTTGGCCACTCAGTAAACGGGTTCAGAGATTCACTCTCTCTTCTGATTGGCTTACCATCATCTTGTCACTTGCGCTCCAGAGAGGGAGGTGATTTTCGGTACTTAAAACCACAAGTATAGATATCAACCCTTCAGTGATCACCAGTGAATTATGTGAGATATCTGAGTTGATAAGCTACTGTACATGTGAATTCCTTCCATATTTCCATCCAGTGCACCAGGAGTGAAGTCAGTCAATCAGTCAGTTAGTCAGTTATTGGAGATCTCACTCCTACTATTATTTCATGCACAATTACTCACACAGCAATGGCCATGGAAGCATGACAGACAATTATCTGATCATGGATGCACATATAAGCCCATTATATGAAGAGAGAAGGAGCACGGATGAGAGACGAGAAAAGGCTGATTTCATCATTGAATGATTTTGCAAATCATGGATCCACACAGGTTCACTTGACAGAAACTACAGAAACGGAGACACTGACAGAGAGTGATGGAATAATATACGATCATTTCCTTCCCCGCTCTATTCATTTATTCGTACAGACATGTTGCCGAATGCATAGGCACGCTTGAGAAATGGAATGGGATGGATTGGTGGGAATGTGGTAAGAATGAAGAGGGTGGATAACGAAGCAGGTATATTCAGAGAAATCAGCCCTTCACAGCTGTTTATGGAGACATGCAGAGTAGGAGAAAGAAAATAAAGTGAGGGGCGAGATGCATTTTTTTCCCTTGCTCAAACAGTTCACTCCAAGACTGAAGAAAACGTAGGTTCAAAATATTTGCAATAATCTACATGACAAAAACAGCCGCTACCACCAGGAAATGGAGACCCAATAAAAACGAATGTGACGGCAGGAACCTCTCCTGGCCTCCATTCACACAGAAGGTCAGAGGTAATATCGAACATTTAAAATGAATATTACTCTACTTTGATGATGGGATCAGATAATATGGACAACAATGGGCTTTGTTATGTCTGAGCATGTAGTTATTTCACCACTGAGAAGTCAGAATCCTGAATCCCCTACAGTTATGTGTGTATGTGTTGCAATAGAATTTGATTCTTCCATTCAAGCACAAGGTAAAGGTGCTTCCTCACTGAACCTGAAGGGAAAAAAAAACATGCATATACCCCAGGATGACCACCACCCAGGCCCTCACTCTTCCATCCGAGGGTGAGTGCTTCAGCATGGGATAGAGCATGCATTGCAAATGAAGTGAGACCAACAGTGGGAATAGAGTAGGAGGACCAATCGTCTTGCTGGAGTGAGGGTCCTGTGGCTTCCCCTCAGGACACAACACTGGGACTGAGAGATGACATTTAATGACTGCAGGTGCAGAATATCAGGCTGTTAGCAAAATAAATGTAATGCAATGCCCAAAGGCACTTTCTCCTCAAATTAGATTTGTATGAAATACAACATAACTTCTCCATGCTTATGAAGGAATGATAAAGATTCCACCAGATCAGACAGGGTTATTTCTTTATGCTGGAGAGCAGTGAATGATCATCGGACTTTATATAGCTCATGATAGATTCCATCACTGAGGAGAGGGAAAATAAAGCAGGGGGAAAACACATTGATCGCAGTAATAGCAGCCAGGCTTCCGATGCCTGCTGCTCAAAATATCTCTGAGGTCAATGAGCATCTGCAGGCTCTCACCAAAGAAATGGTAATGATCTGCAAACATGATCCTGTTATCGTCCACAATGATATCAGCAGAGATGACACCCTGTGAAATGATTATAAATCAGAGAATGTGAGAAGTTCTGAAGCCATGGATATGGACACACACACACACACTGAGTAAGAGAGAGAAGAGAAGACAGAGCGAGAGAAAGAGGCTATTCAGACGTGGTATTAACAGCATCCGATCACAATCGGTCAGCTCTAAATACAGGTGTGAACCTGCCCAAGACACATTTTGGATGTATTTGAGACCTGACATTTGGACTTGGCCTGTGTCACATGTGTCCACATTATTTTAGCAGTGTGAACATGTAAGCGACCTGACCACACTGAAAGACTGTTTATTCAACTGACATCCCTACAGGCTTTTTTTTGTTTGTTTGTTTGGTTTTATTGTGAAAAACCTCCTCAATGGAACCCTGCTACCAGAACTACAAGACATTATAAAAAACAACATTTTGTCATTTATCATCATTTTTCCAAAACAGTAGTTAGCTAATCTCCCCAGAAACATTCAGTCTTACCAAACTGTCTTGTCTGACCAGCACACCACCTTAAGGGCACAATGGCCTACCTGAGATCCAGCATCCAGCATCTCTTGCCCCAGGCCCTTATCACAGCAGTGGAAACCAGTGGGAGGCAGGGGACTGGGAGGGGCAGGAGGTGATGTTAAGAAACAGATATAGTTTACACAACACACTGTTGCCATGCTTGAGGGGCCCTGGACAGTGTGTCCGCCTCTGTTGTCTATCTGCCTCACATGGTTAATACACATTATAACAGCAAAATCAGTGATCATGTGATCGATGGCTTTGAATGGGACTATACAGCAGGTCAAGAAAGGCCAGTGTAGTCAACAAGAGGTGTACTGCTGCCGCCAAAGAAGATGTTTTAAAATTAAATTCATGTTCCCTGACTAGTTTAGTTTTATACCTTTCATATTCCAAACAGCCATTTGAACCACTGTTTAAACCAATATATTGATGTGAGCAGATTTAAATTCAGATGCTGAGGACCAGTACTGACAAAATGCCTTAGTTTAGATCAAGACTGAAAACCACATGTTCAAAGCACAGTAGATCCATATCTGCTTCACTCCATACAAGTACAACTGACATTTAAACAGCCAGACCTCTCGGTCCACCGCAGCGCAGTCCTTTAAACACAGAAATGTGACGTTCAGGATTGAGATGCAGAGATATGGTGTCTCCAAAGGCTCCACACGGCGTGGAACCTTCACCTCGTCTCTGTGGGTAAGTCAACTGAAGAAAAGAAGCTGTCAACAATAAAAAAAAAAAAAACCCTGTCCCGATGATGTGATTGCCAATTCCTGACCTTCAGAAAATGGAAAGTTAGCTCTGAGTGGTGTTTGTGTCTTAGAGAAATCACCATTGAGACTGCAATTCTCTCTGAAGATACAATGTTGTTCAGGACAATGTAGCCCAAATCAGCCTGTCCTATAGACTCTCAAAGCTCCCAAACAAAGGTGGATCTGGATCTTCATACACATATAGTCTTCAGTAAGTGAGGCTGGGATGGAAACGTGACATCACAAATATTTATATGGCAATGAGAATTTTGCATTAAATTTATGAGTTTATGAGTTTATGAGTATGAGAAATTAGGAGTTTCATACTCACACTTCCACTTTTATTTCTGGCAGGGGAGCTACGAAGTGACACCCAACAAAATACAGCTGAGTCTCAGACCTGTTTCATTATGTTTGAGGAGGGACCAGGCAGTCATGCTTTACCCAATTCACAACCCCAGTAAGATGCAAACCAGCTAGTTTCAAGCATATTTTTTTTTTTTTTTTTTTTTGCATACATTGTGTGTGTGTTTGGAAAATTACCTGGATTAGTATAATATGCCAATAGCAATCTGTGATTGTGTGTACTTTGCCAAAAAGTAAAATAATACAACCAAACAAACAAAGTAAGATTTACATTAGTTCCTCTATAGGCCTAATGAATGATACCCATTAATAATCTAACCTCAAGGACTTGGACTTGGAGGCAGATTCAGGGTAAATTCGCAAGGGCCTAGGGCTGTCCCACTGTCAAACCATCAGGCATGATGGTTTCCACACTGACTGTTACCATGGTTACCACGAGAAGCCCAGAAAGGTAAAAGGACAGTAAACAACCACCATGAAATGATGGTGGGGAGAAAGAAAGAAAGAAAGAAGAGAACTGATTAGCATCATTAGTATTTAGTTTCCAGACAGGGAGCAGTATGGAATCAAAAGCTCCACACCAATAGTTGTGCTCATCATGATTTGACATCATTAAGATGATGTGAGGGTCTCATTCCTCCTTATACCATTGTGAGCCCCTGCAGCCTATCACTAACCAGGTGACATCCATTAAGTCTGTGACAGTTCAGGGCCTGCAGTGGGACACTGACATTGGGTCTGTGTGTGTGTGTGTGGCCTCCTACACCTGACTGTGGAGATCAGCCACACTTGTTTTCCATTATCTCATCAGCCACAGTATAAATCCTCCACTCTCTTCTCCACTTCTTACTTGATTCCTCTGCAGCCTCATTGGTAGAAGGTAGAGATGCAGCAAAAATTCAGCTTGACGGCGGAGGAAGGGCTGAGGCTCGGTCGGTCAGCGGGGAGACTGTGTCATGCTGGAGCCCCCTGCCGTGGAGCGGGAAGCTCTCCCACTGGGTAAGCAGGAGACTGCCACGGCTGAAGTCGGTCATAAGATGGCCAGGGCAAACAGGGCATCTTGGGTCTCACTGTGGGTTGGTCAGCAGCAGGAGGGGTGGGATGCTCCCAGCCCCAACCCCCTCCTGTTTTATCCTGTCTTGTTGGAATGCTACAATGTTGGAATGTAGCGTTGGAAAGTGCTAAATAAATGTTCTCATGGTTTTGTAACTGATTTATTTTTAAGAAAAACATGAACATTAATTGTAAGGCCTTGACTTTAGTGAGGTGAGTTCACACAAGAGTCCCAGCCATTTAGAGCTATGGTACAAAAGACTGACTGACTGAATTAAATACATTTCCTTCAGTGTTTCGGTTTTCAGCATTTGATTTCAGCCAAGAATTGTCATTTCAGTGCATGTAGAAAGCTCTCGGCCAGTTGTTGTGTTCCACATGTTATTGGTTCTTCAAGAACTTTGCTGATTCTCCTTCTGCCTAGCTGTCTGCCTCACCCACCACTTATTCATCAGTCTTCATCCAATCTCAGACGTCCCCCACCACCATCAACTCCCTCCCTGACCTCAAGTCCCTGGAGCAGCTACTCTACACCACACCCTACCACACCATTAGCCCTCCATCCCTCACTCCTGACCCAGTTCATCATCACCAGACCTCCCTCACTGCAGCCAAAATACTTCTAAACCCCCTCTTTCTCTTTAATTCAGTTTTCTCATTAAACCTAATTACAGACCATCATTTGCTGTCAGTGTCTGCGTTTCGGTCCAAAACTAAGAGTCAGACTGTCACTGACATTTAAAGAGGTTTGGACCCACTTTCTCAGCTCTTCCTGTGTTGCTAAGGGCTTCATGACCAAGAGACCTAACCTCATCCCTGAGGGCCAAGCAAATGACCAAGAAGAAAGTAAAGCTTTCACAAAAAAAGAGAGGCAGAGTGAATAAAGTATGGAAATTAATTTCACTCCCTGCTGTTATCCTATACAGTCTCTTCAGTCATTCTAATTCCAGTTGCTCATTATCTTTTTCTATTCATGTTACATCTCTCTGCCAATGAGAGCCTGATTACATATGGGCATAAATATACATTTCAAAGGCCATTAGTAAGTGGTTTCAACTGAAGTACTGAAGTGCATATATCCTTAAGAGGATGCGAGCAATTACTACACTGTGAAGGGTGAATCCCTGCAAAGGGGAATGCTCATTCATTAAATATTTACCGTCAAAGTCTGTATGTTGTATTCCACCAGAGATTTCTCTGCATTTAACCACTAATAATATACTCCCAGGCATACGTGGAATTCATCTCCAGCTGTATTTGATTTTTAAAAGGCGAGAGAAGGTTAAATGTTAATGGAGAGTTACGTCAAGTGCACACGAGCTCTGCTCCTTCTCAAAACTGTGGGGCAGGTCCATCTCCGAATGACGTCTGTTTTACACCTTTTCTTTTGTTTTGTTTTTTAACGCAACACAGAGAAATGTTTAGGTACTCTCTGCCTTCTGACTAAATCTTCCCAGATGGAGGCAGATAGAAGCTGCTGGTGTCCAGTGGAGGACTTTCAAAGGATTGTTTGTGCACAGCTGG